>JARHVA010000491.1:705000-1292500 GCA_037957365.1 Torreya grandis
GCAGCTTATGAGAATGGGTAGAAGAGTGATTATATATCTAATGGAAGTAACAAATACACTTGTGAGTATTTTAGGAGAAACACTCATGGGAGAAGGTGTAACAGATGTGGAAGAAGATAGAGATGGGTCATCAACCCATTTGGTGGGCATAGGATCCATGTTAGGTAAAGGAAGAAAACCATCACCAAGAGAAGGTGGTGATGGAAGAGGAATATAATTAGGCTTATTAGGAAGAATAATAGTAAAAGAAGCAAGAGTAGGCTCATGAATAATGGAAGAAGTAATAATAACTCACAAGTTACACTATGGGAGGATCAAGATCAATAGAGGGTTAAAATAACCTCAAGGGTGAACCAATGATAGGAATTAAGGAGCCTAGTAAAATGGTAAGGTCCAGTCATAGCATGATCTATGAGCATAGTCCTACGGGATCCTAAAAAATTAAAGGTGTTTTTGCCATATCTACTCTTTGATAAAGAGGAAAAATGCAAGAATTAGAAATTATAACTGTTAGAACATGAGAAGATGCATGAAAAGACTCAAGTAAAGAGGAATGATAATGCACAATCTTAGCATCATGGGCTTAAACATGACCACCTAGTAAAGGATCATCTAAATAATAACCACCATCATCATAATCTAGCATATGAAGATCAATGATACAAGTTGGAATAACTTTTTCATTGGAAGAAGCATGGTGAATAGAATGTAGAGTCTTAGATAAGACTATAGGAATATCATCACAAGGAGGTTTGAGATAATGACGTTGAAAGGAAGTAGGAAGTTGTGAGATGAGATGAGATGAAGTGAGAGATCATAATTTTTTATATTTAAATTAATCTCATCGAGCTCATCATTATTGGAGTCTAAAAGGTTGGGAGGAATGTTACCAATGAGCTCTAAATGCCCATTATAACCACTATTTGATTTAATAGGAAAGTTTAATCATTGTAACTCATAGAATTGAATAATAGATAAAGGTTCAAGAGTAGGAATCTTGAAAACACCATGATCTTAGAATTGTTCAAAAATTCTAAGGGTTAATATCTCTTTGAATCCTATAAATGGATCCATTATGAGGGAATTTAACACATTGGTAGGTAAAAGAAGTGATATCTTGAATTGATGAGTCCATAGCCTACCAATTAAGATGATATAAGAAAGGGGAAAGTTAAAGATCATCACCTTTACATGAATGGTAATAGGTGGGATAGTAATAGAAAGCCACACACACCCAAGAGGAGGCACTTTCCTTCTATCATATTCTTAGTAGGTGCTACATGTAGACTTAAGATTGCATTCTGAATATCTAAGGGTCTTAATGAATTCAAGAGAAGCAACATAGGTGCATGAACCCTCATCAATAAATGCTTATTTAAATTGGATATCACCTATTTGGAGGCTAATAGATAAAAGAGGATAATTTTTATGAAGTAGAATCTCATCGGGAATCATAGATGACATAGGAAATTTCAAAGAAACAAAAGTGTCGAGAGTTTCATCAACATTGATGGACATTTCTTCACATTCTTTCAAGATACTATCCTCAGAACCAAATAAGGTTGCCTCTCATCAGGAGGACAAGGGACATTCATTTTAAAAAATAGTTGCATAAGATGGTTCCAATGATGGGGAGAAGTCCTCATAATATCAAGAAATGGAATTTGAAATGGGAGATTAGTGAGCTCCACTATGGGATCCCATTAATCATAACCCATGAGAATATTTTTGGATATAAGCACATAATGGTTAATAAGATCTTTGAAAGGTGGATCTAAAAAGAATTAAAATTTGTGTTGATAGGCATGAGATGGTTTAGAAGAATTTTTTTAATCATTTGGTGATGAAGAAGTAGTTAGTTTAGATTGATCTTAAAGTTTGGAAAAAGTGCTAATAGAAGGTTGATTATTATTAAAATATTGATTATCATTGATATTATAAGATGATGGAAGAATGATAGAAATAGAATATGATGTGTTATCTAAGGGAGAATAAAAAATTGGACCATCATTAAACGTTATAATATCTTCTTTCCCCAACTCATCCAAATGAGTTGGAAAAAAATATTGGATAACATGGTATGTTTGAGAGGGAGACATGGTGTAGATAGGTTGATAATCAATGAAATCCAACACCCTTCACATATTAGTCATGATAACCACATTCTCTTCAAAGGTTGGTTCAAAAATACTTTCTAAAGTATTGGTTGAAGAAGTGGGATTGTCTTGGTTTACTTGAATAGGTTGGTGGTTAGGTAAAGGATCTTTGTAGATAGCTAAATGAGTGTTTGCTTGATTCATTACTTGAGTTTTATAATCCTTGAAAGAAATCTCATAAACATGTTGATGCATGTGAGTGATGGAATCATGATCAAAATTAGGTCCAAGAATAAAATCCATAGCTAAATTATGAAGCTACCTATAGGTCTCATGAGAGTGACCCCAACTAGCATGGAACCAACAAAATTTGATAGGATAATACCAGGTTTTTATAAGATAAGTAGGGTCTATTTATTGACGAAGGAGCCTAGGTAGATGTTTAAGTAATTTAGCTAAGGAAAGATATTTATGTACATTAATGTTATTTGGTGAAGAGAAATGAGGATTAGGATATTGTTGAGAAGGATTTGGTTTTGAATAAGGGGTAGGAATGACAACTTGAACATTTTGAATGATATCATATGAACCAGTAACACCATCATTGGTAATATTGTGGTTTTTATCCTTAATTAATAGGCAAGGACCTGTGGAAGGTTGGGGTGGCTCAAATTGATGCATAATAAAATCTTGTCATTTGTCTTGGTCATTGGCCTCCTCCAAGGTACGTGGAGAAAGGGTATAGACTCGATATTGTAATTTAGGAAATAAATAATTTGTAAAGTGATGAAAGATATTGTCATCTACCATATTGTGTTCACATTTGTTTGAAAAATTCTTCCATCATTTAACAAAGGCTTGGGTAGTTTCATTTTTATTTTGTTTGTAATTGATGAAATGGGCCAAAGTGTTTTTAGGAATATCACTAGTTTGGAATTCTTGTACTAAAGCATTCCCTAAATCTTCAAAACTAGTAATAAAAGGAGGTCTAAGTTGGTTGTACCAATCCAAGGCATCACCTGTGAGGGTTTTGGCAAGGAGTTTGGTAGTAGCAAAGGTGTTTAGTTTGACCCAATATTTATAAATATTTTTGAATGTCTTAAGATGAAGGGTAGGATCAGTTGATCCATTATGTGAAATTGTACGTGTTATACCTCCAATATCAATATTAGCAATTTGAATGGTGAGAGGTTCATTTTGTATATACTTGATGGTTTTATTGACTAAGGGAGGTTGAGGAATGCTATTTTCTTGATAATCTCAAAGAGGGGGAGGAGGATCACTTTGGTTACGCATGCCCCAAGCCATTGGTTATGGTTATGTTTGAAGATTAAGAAGGTAGTTTTCCATTCTCATCATTTGATTCATATTATGAGCTTGAAATGTGTTTATTTGGTTGAGAGTTTATAATAATAGTTGATGAGTTTGATTAGTGTTATTATAAAAAGTAGTGTTGGTGTTTGTGTTGGTATTAGTGGCTTGGGTACCATTATTAGTATTGATATAAGCTTGAGAAGAGCTATGAGAATTTGAAGCACTAGTGGAAAAAATTGCTTATGAAGCAAAAAATGGACTAGAAAATGGTTGAGATGAAGAAGTAATAGAAGAATGAGTGCCTTGGGTAGAAAAAAATGAATTAGTGGAAGGATTAAGAATAGTAGGTTTTATGAGAGGCTAACTAGATGTAGAACCAACCATGTTAGTTGAGATACTAGGCATGGAGGTAGAAGAAGTTAAGGATGAAGATGTCATGGCATAAGGAGTCAAGATTAAAGGAAGAGGTTGAGAAGTAAGAAAATTAGTACCCCCAAAATCTAGTTGAGAAAGTGGAAGATAATGAGGTTCTTTAACTTGATAGATAATCATGAGGTTATAGATGGTAAAAGGATCCTTCCCTCTATGTTGAGGGAATTTTGTGATAAATAAAATAATTTTAGGAGTATAATCTACTTAACTTGATCCTCTAATAAAAGAGGAGGGTTTTGGTGTAAAGAGGTATAATGAATATTCCCATAGTTCATTGTGCGGGTTACAATATGGATGTTACTAGCATTCTCAGGAGGAAACATACTTTGTCTATGGGAGACCCTATTAGGATTAAAAAATTCCATCATGTCTATTGTCTAATTTTGAGTTTTATCACAAAATAGATAGTCCATGATGAAAGGATGAAAAGTAAGATGAGATAAAATAGAATTTAAAGGTGACTATAATTTAACTAGGTTGACCTAGTCAACCTAGTAAAAAAATTGAGTCTATGAAACTGAACTAAGTCCATAAGATCAACTCAATTTCTATGAGTCTATTGATCTTACGGACCTAGTTCAATTTCACAGACTCAATTTTTGTACTAGGTTAACTAGGTCAACCAGGTCAACTAGGTCAATAATAAAAACTGGTAGAAAATAAAAAATACTTATAAATAGTACTAGGTCAACTGGGATGACCTAGTGTAGTGTATAGGGTTAAAAATATGCTAGGTCAAACCAATCGACCTAGTATAGTAAATAGGAAAAATAAATAACTGATAATCAATTTGTGAAAATAAAGTGAGGTAGTTTGTAGTTAATTTAAGAAAGTAGATGCTAAAAGGAAAACACATAGTTAATTGAATTGATGTTGGTAAATTCAATTGATGTACATAAAGCAAAAATCTTGCACCAATGTTGGCTTAATGCAATTTTATGCACACACAGTTGAGAAAAGAGAAAGAAAATAATTTGGAAAGTAAATCTAACTTATTGGTTAACCTAGAATGTTAATTAGATTATTAAGAATGATTTTAAGTGATAGGGAGTTGGTTGTAAGAAAGGTACTAGATAACAATCTATGGATGGTTTTAGGTATGTTTAGGATGAAAGGGACTATAATGGAAATGATACAAGTTGGTATTAGGGCCTACCCCCTCACTTCACACATCATACTGATAAGAGTGCTGGGTACTTAACCAAAATATACCATTAACCATGCTTTATACTTAAACAAAGAATTGAGTTAGCTTCTTCCTTAGTGATGAAATCTAAGTAGGTTGGCTTGGGTAGTCAAGTGTTAAAATGATTTTTGATGTTATGTGATTTGGCCATGTGTGAAAAAAGAATAGAAATAGTGCAACTAAGTGTTTAATTAAAAACCTCCTATTTAGACTATGTGAACTATTCTAATCATGCAAACAACTTAAAATGAAAGATGTGATTAGCATACAAGGTGAATTCCAAATTTGAAAAAAAGTATAGTGAAAACACTATATGCATAGTACACAGAACTATGTTGAGAGTGTCGAGCTAGCACTACTAATGATAGAGACAAAAAAACCTACTAGGTTAACCAGGTTGACCTATTTGTTTTAGACTACAAATAGGACATATAACTAGGTCGACCAAGTTGATCTAGTTGGCTATGTAGAGCCAATTTTGAAGGCTAAAAACTTGAAAAGAATGTACAAAATAGAAAGAAACAAAAGGTTGTAAACTCACCTTGATATTTCAAAGATGTAAATAAAGGAGATTATTAATCAAGAACCTTGGAAAAAACTAGTACAATCTATAGAACTGGTTCAAGTTGGTCGACCAAGATATATAGGAATCTACTGAAATAGTGTTAAAAATGCACTAGGTCAACTTGGTTGACCTAGTTGATTGGACTAGAAGTTTAGAAATACACTAGGTCAAGATGGTCAATATAGTATGTTGATCTAGAAATCTATAAAAATGAAACCTATACTGGGTCAAGGTGATTGATCAAGCTATACAAAAACTATTGCAAAGTGGCTAAAAATGTACTAGGTCAACTTGGTTGACCTAGTACGCTGAACTAAGAGTTTATAAACTACTAACAACCTATACTAGGTTGAGTTGTTTGATCTAATTGCCTATTCTTGTGCATAAAAAAAAATTGTGTCAATAGAATTAAACCATTATGCTAAAATATATGATAGAAATGATGACAAAATAAAAAAATAGATAAAAATAAAAGTGAACAAATCCAATAAGGGTTGGATTCACATTGGGTTCACCAAAATGTATGCAATTAAAATTTCATGATGTACATAAATTATTCCTAGATCAGATAATATAGATTACACCTACACTTCCAATTGGGGATACACTTGTTAAGTGGGAGTATGAGCAATATGCGGATCTACTACACCTGATTAGGGGATCACTTGTCACAACACATCATGATAGGAAGGATTTCAAAACCTATAATGTAACACAATTATGTAACAACCCTAAAAGATTCATATGATTTGATATTCACTTATGTAGTAAAGAAGATATTAAACTATTCTAATAATAATAAAAAAAAACTAATCTAGTGCTCACCAAATCTTATGACATAAAGTGGGGGTTAAAACAAAATAAATAAACAACTAAACTAAAAATAAATAGGAGACATATACTCACATCAATGTATATGGAATCCTAATGCATGAAAGAGAAGAATACATACTACATTATCTATCTACTCTTATAAAGGAGAAATAAAGTTAGGAATACTTACCTTTGAAGATGAACCTACTGAGTCTCAATCCCTCCCTTGGACAAGGTGTTTCATAAGAGAAATCAGCTCTAGGCTACATGACCTGCGTAAGCATCCAAAAAACTTCTCCACAAGATAAGATTAGAGATCTAAACAAAATATTGAACCCTAAATATTTATTCTTCAAGTAAAATGGTCAATAAGTAGATGTTTGTTTGCACTTCTTTGCTTAATTTTTATATTCTTCTCAAATGGTGGTAAATTAACTTATATATATAGTAGTATCTTGCCTATAAAATTTTAGACATGTCAGCTATACTAGGTTAATTGGGTTGACCTAGTATATTTCTGGGATAATGTCTAAAGTCTATGCTAGGTTAGTGACTATGGTAATAAACCAAAAGAACTAAAGTATTTATAGAATACAATAGGTTGACCAAGTCAACCTAGTGTATTGAACAGGTCAAAATGATAATAAGGCAAGAAATGAGGGAATAAATCATAATAATAACTGTAATGGATAGGAAAGAGAAGAATAAGCTTAGGGTTCAAGGTTTTAGGAGGAAATATTGTGGATGAAAAGTGGAAAAAGGAACAACAATCTTACAAATCAATGATGGTCTACCCATCCCTTTCCTGATGTACCCCTTAAGGCATGTACTTAGAGAGATTGAGACTCAACAAGTTCCTACAAGATACAAAGTGTTAGTAATCAATAAAATTTTGAAAATATTATGTGTATACACCCTATTGATTGATAGCATTTTTAGCTACATTTTTTATTATGGAATAATAATGATTAGTTGATGAGTTCCTACTTATGTTTTAAGTGGTTTCAAAAAGCATGATGGATCAATGAATAAATATGCATATATAGTTGTGTGTGATTAGTTATTTTGATTATTCAGTTTGGTTTAGTTTGAGGGAGTTTCAATTGGAAAATTTAATTTTAGTATCAGATAGTTTTCTAATAATTTCAGATTTCATAAGTGATATGATTTGATTAATCATAATAGATAATGGTGATATGATCTTTTGTAAAACATTGCACTTGAAATTTATACACTCAAAAGCTATTCTGAAGATATAGATTTGATGTATGGCTCAATTTTACTCACTAATAATGATATGATGGATATTTTATTGATATGATTAAGTTGATTTGGCAATACTACCATTTTATTTCATCCATCTTGCAACATTGTTCTTTTGTCTGATGATCTGGTTTCTTGACTACATGGTTAAGATCATAATTACTTAGTTGACATTCAAAGTTTTAGTTGTTTAAAGTTTTGAGTAAATATTAAAATTTGATGATCATAACTTTCAAGTCATGTATATCATTCTTTGTATCTTGAAGATTTATGTATAAGAAGATGAATTGGTTGATAAGATATGTTAATGGCATACGACTTCTTTGAAATCATTACATATTTCTCTGAAAGGATTAACTTTACTTGAAGAGATCTTTGAAATGAGCTAAAGGGGGCCTTATTTATCAAATAGTTTGCTTTCAAAACTTAGGGGATCATAATGCTAAGGTATTAACATTTGTTTAAATAGTGATTCCATCATGAAAAATGTGCTTGGCTTAAGAATGGGCTATAGTTTGAAAGAACATAAACCACAATACTAGGTGAATTGAAAATTATAAGGTTCATCATAAAGTTTGTATAAATCTTAAGACCCCTTAGATCGATGATGAAGCAATCTAAATTATCTATTGACCTAGATTTTGGTTGACACTATGGCAACATGATTTAGCATAAATCATTAAAGTCCAAGGGTGTGGTCTTGATGCTTTGAGATCATCTATATATTTGGCCATATGAGGAGTTAATGTGAGGTGATATTACCTCAAATGGTAGAAATTAGTTAATTTTTATCATGAGGGTTTAATATGAAGAATAATTATCTCTAACTTTGGATTTTTTGAAAAAAAACTTAGAAAAGTTGCTAAGTATGCAATTAGTAAATGCAGACCAATAGAGAGTGAACACATCACTTGATTAGTATAGACTTAAGTTGGTAGATATAACTTTTAAAATTCTTAGTCTTTGGTTAATTTTCACAAGATTATTTGTGGAAGTGGAGCCCTGGTCAAATAACATTTGAGTTATAGAGAAAGGTTTCTGGTCAAGGATATTAGCTAAAAAATATTTGGTACATTACTAGGTATGTTGATACAAATCCTTATCAGATTCTTTGGAAATATCATGTGGTATTTATGGAAAGCTTATAGTTTATGGTGAAATGATAATTTTTGGTTCAAATTATTTTTATTCTGCATGATATTGAAAACTTTTTGAGAAGTTTTCAAATGATTCTCTATGATGAAATAAATATTTTCAAAGCTATGGCGTGTGCTTTTTGAAGTTTCAAAAGTTAGTCATTTGTCTTAAGCATACATGTTGGGTAATAACTTTCAATCTTTGAGGTTTTTATTCTAAAGGATAAAAAATTATGGTTGACAATTCATATACATGCAATAGAGCTTATTTTTCTTTAGTGAAAATAACCTTGACTCAATTTGTTGGTGAAATCATCTACATGAGGATATTTGGGAAAGTTATGGTGATTATTTTAAGAGTTGCATAGTTTTCTTGTTGCATGTTTGAAATAAATTTTGGGTTATCCATAAATTGAACATTTGGATAAAATGAATTAAGGTTTTTTGTTGTCATCAACACATATACAAATGTTCCCTACTTGTTCGATATCTTTTTGGTTCAAAGGAATTTTTGAAAGTTGCACAACATACATATTAGGATTTTGGTTCTAATATTTTGTGTTTGTGAAAAGATAAATCCATCGAATTCAAAATTGAGTTTTAGAAGATCGAGAAGAATAGACTGAGAATTTTTCTAGGCATGAATGCATGAGAAGTATTAAGAATTTGGTGATTTTCTTAAGATATTTGAGGTATCTTCATTATAGTCAACATTTTTTGGTGATTTTTGAAGATAAGGTTGAAATGTTTGGGTTTCTTTCATACTATACAAATGGTTCTTAGAATATTTTTCATTTTCACAAGTTTTTGTGTATTACATGCATTTTATCTTGAAAGAGAATTTACTCACATGATTTGGTTTTGGATTATTCAATGGATTCTGTGAATGTTATTTATGAGTTAGTAGTTTTATTTAGATTTGAGATTTGATGGTTATCATTTTAAGGAGTTATGAATTATATATTTATGGAGTCATGTTGAAATCTTGAGTTTTTTTACATTCCTTTCTCAAAATCTAAGCTTATATCCTTAAACATAATAGAAGATCTGGTCCTTTTTAGAAATATATGGAGAGTGTTTAATTTTTATGTGCATGAAGGTTAGTTTGTTCATGCACCTATATTTTTTTACTGTATAAATATATATTTTAAAAAATAATGTCAGTATTTGGACAAGTTTCAATATGCAGTCTCATTTGAGTTTCAATATGTAGTCTCATAAACATTAGAAAGTCTTACATTAAAATAAATCACATTCTTCTTATGCATTGAAAAGTTGGTGTTTTGTTATGGGAATTATGATTCATATGTATTTGTGATCTGGGAATATTGGCACTTATGAAGTCTTGAATATGTTTTAGTTTTAATGTATTGGCTATGTTGTGATTTACTCAGGAAACTTAGGGTTTGGTTTAGTATAAATGGTTTGGACTGGTAGTTTTAAAAGACTTGAAATGATTTTATGGGATTTTTAAATAGTTTAAGTTGGTCATTTTGTGAATGAGATGCAAAGAAATAATATATATGGATTATCTTAGAGTTTTGAGTTTTTGACCAATTTACATTAACAAATGTGATTTTGTGATTTTAGTTAAAATGAGATTTATATAAAAACTTCACCTTAATTATGAAGTTTTAATTTTTTCCTTAAAAATGGACATTGAAATTAAGATTATTTGATACTTTTGAAATTGATATCAGAATCTTATATTGAAATAAAATTTTGAAAATTCAATCCACTTAGAATCATATTGATATAAAGAACAATCAATTGGAAATAGAATAGTGAGATAATGGTTGCAAATTTTAGTTGATTTAGATACAATGTGATGAATTTCAGTTTATGATATAGTTTCAATTTCATTTGATGAGTTATTTAGTTTTTAGTTTTATTTCTTTGGACACTTAATATTTCCCAACCTTAGACTTAATTGTTATATTTTGGATTGGTCATAATGTCAGAGTAGGATCAATCAGGTTCACCAAGGAGTAATTATAATAGGGGATGGGGGTAGAGTTCCAATAGTTATACTAACCAACCCATCATAGGTTTTTATAGCGGTGATTTCTGAGCAAGAAACTTTGGCCCTAGATTCCATAGAGGAAAATGAATGTCCATTCATTTTGATGCTTCTAATCATGAATTTTGGGAGATTCTAAGTAATTTGCCTACTAATCTAGCCAATAGGGGTTATAGAGGTAACAAGGGTTTATTTGGCCATAGGTTTGGAGATTAAACCCCTTATCAAAGTATTTCATCTTGTCATTTGAAAAATAATCCAAAATGTTTACCACTTTAGCCTCCTAATGTTGTTAGAGTTGAGCCTATTGATGAATCTCTACCTACAAATCAAACTAGATAGTTTGAATAATAATCCAAAATATTTTATGAACATGGCTATTCCTTCTAGTACACCTTTTCCTTCCCATAGAGAACATATCTTGAAAGGTAAAGGTTTGGGTTTAGTTGCTTCTCATAGTGAACCTATTTTGGGATCTAAGAGATTAAATATGGGGATCTAAGGGTATGTTGGTAAAAGAAAGACAATTGATATTACACCTTTCAATGTGGAAAAGAGGACTTATAAAAGTCAATTTGAGCTAGATACACCAAGGGAAGTCAAGATGTTAAAGAGAATTAAATTAGATATTGATGATAGTATAACTAATTCAAGTGTAGACACCAAAAATATGTACACTATGTTTTCAAATGTTTTAATTCCCTTAAAATACCCTAAGACCCTCTCAGGACCAATATCACCTTCCAACCCATAATAAACCTATCTTATAGTCAAGTTTAACTTAACTAGCTCAACCTTGCCTTTAATCCCTTTTTACACTCATCACTCAACCACTGACCATCAGGGTAACTGTCGATGGTCAGCTTGACCATCGATGGTCAGTGTCCACCTTCCTAACCAAAAGCATACAAACCATCTACTTTGCTTTCCTAATTATATCTTATCTAAATCCTATTATGAGCCTTTGTATGGATAATTTATACTTAGAAAACCCATTTGAACTTTCACTTCCACCTCTTGCTTATTCCTATTAGAAGAGAGGAGCTTGGAGGTGAAAATCATTTGTAATTATCATCAAGAGCTTGAGTATCCAAGAGTTTCTTTCTTATAGGTCAATCACCATCAGTAATCCAACACTTTAATAATCATATTAGAGAGTCTATTTGCCACCACCTCTCCACCAAGCCTTAAGGTACCATTACTCTACTATAATCAAGCTAGATACCACCAATAGATCAAATACCTCAACTATCCACCTAATCAACCTCTAATAATATAAGTAATTATTTCTGAGTATTCATCTACTTTATTTCCATTTCATAATCAACCCAAACCTTATCCACCTCTCAAAATCCATCTTTTGGATCTCATCAATTAGTAATTTATCAACCTAGATCTTCACATAGTAACCATCAATAGTTGACTCAAACACCGATGATTTATTCAAATTGCCAATGGTGACCTCAACTATCGATGGTTATCCAAACTACCAATGATCACTATGGCAATGAAATCTAGTAAGTTGTTTTCACTTATCTACACCCAACTAAACCTAATTTTTTGTGCTCCTACTCATTTATAGACCCCTTTTGGATTTTTTAGAGCATACCCCAACCCTTTAGCACTAGTATTGCTTATTTTGTTTCTAATTCAATCATTTTTAGCATATTTCTTAGTAAGCATTCTTGTATTCAGTTTTAGTGCATTTTTGATTCATTAATGCAAGTACCTTAATTTCTTGTTTATAAACATAATTGTTTAAAATGTATGGATTGACAGCCCCTAAGGAAGTTCTTGCTTCCAAGATCTAGCTATCACTAGGCAATCCACCCAACTATTTGTCTAACAAATAAGTCTAGTTTAGTGGTTTCTTATCTGTAGGTCATCCTCTTGATCTAAAGAGGAGACTTTCACAATATTTTGATATAATGCATGCACTATCAATTAGGTTTTTCAACCATACATGTACTTACTTTCTTCTTTTCCCCTTTCCAATAATAAACAAGAAATTCATTGAAACATTATGGCATGCCCGATGGGACCCTTGTGTCCTTACTTAAGTTCTTGTTTGCTTGCATTCTCTCTCTATTATTTTCTCATTAATGAAATCAAAAGTTTATTTTGGGCTTAAATTTAAGTGCATACATTGATTTCTTGAAATTTTAGTTCACATATCTTAACTTAAAGGCAAAGTAATTTATTTTAGCTTCACTCCTTGTTGCACACACCTAAACCAAATAACTTTCATCAATTAAAAACCAAACATACTTGAGCAAAGGCCTGGCTAATATTTCATCACCTAGAGGTAACCTTACCCTTTCCTAATGATCCTACATGGAGATCATTACCAAAGGGAGAACCAACTTATCTCTCTAGTTGAGTATAATCTATGTATATTAATATATTTTGGCTAAGCACCCAACACCCTTATCATTGTAGTGTGTGAAGTGAGGGGGTAGGCCCCAATACGAAGCCACATATTGATACTAATATAGATCTCTTTTAATCACCTAAACATAACCTGAAACCAACCATAGATTACCTCTTTAGTATCCACTCTACAAAACAATTTTAGCCACACATTTTCTTAAGGCAAAGACATAAGTGAGATTAATTAAAACTCTATGGCGTAACGTATCTCTTAGAGTATGATTTTTTTTCCTTGATATTTTATTATCTTATCTTTATTTGATTAGTGAGGTTGTTTGTGCTTTCTATCTCTCTTATCTAATATGGTTCTCACTCACCGATAGTGAAGATACCTTGTGGAGTAAAACCTATCACCATGATAACCCACCTCCTCCACCTATTATTCTATGGACTATACCTCTAAACTAGTAGAATATTATCACCCTTTAGGAAGTCCTACCTTCCCTTAGGAGGTTCCTCAAGGAGATGAATATTTTTCCACTTTCCTAGACAACAATCCTATAGCCTTACAACCATGTCTTATCGTATTTTGGCTTTGGCTGTTAAGCATGAAATATACTAAGAGGGGGGGTGAATTAGTATATTATATATATTTTTACTTAATCTGATTTATTTCCTTTAACCACTTAATCACACATTCAAGACATGCAATAAAATTGAAACAATAATTTGTACCACACAAAAGAGAGAGAGAGAGACCAAATTTTTATGTGGAAACCCAAAGTGGGAAAAATCACAGAGAAGAATCTCAAGTATATGAATGAGCAGCAACTCAAAATACAAAATTTGTAAGCACCAACTTGCAAGAGTACTAACCTCTATTTTGAGCACCAACACAACAAATATTTATGAGCACTAACCCCTTGCAAATATTTGTGAGCACCAACCCATAGGAGCACCAACCTGTCTTGTGTATAAAACACAAATATCTCTCAATGTTTCTTACTCAACAAATGGTATAACTTTACAATATCTCATGATTTTATCTCTTTGAAAATAAATACAAACCATGCACTCTCTTGCCTTTAACAAATGGTTTCTCAAGCCTTTATTTATAGCTTTCCAAATGACCTTTGTCATTCACCCTTTGTGACCCTTCAATCCTCATGGAAAATGGTGCCAAACATGCATGACCCTTCATATCCTTGCATTTGAAAAGTCATATGGTGACCCTTCATAATTAAAAGTGTCTTTTCCTCTTTTGTCTTTATCTTGGTGAATTTTCATATTCCTCAAAGTGTCTCTTCATAGAAAAATATGCCATACCTCTTTTTAATTCATATGGTGACTCTTGGAATTCTTCAAGATGACTCTGCATGAGAAAATGTGTCCCATTCCTCTTTCATCTTTTACCCCATGACTCTTTGACTTCTCCATGGGCCATCTTTTGACCTATATGCAACCAAATATATATTAATTAATATTAAATAAATATTAACACATATTAGCCATGATATGAATATTAAAAACACCACTGAATTCAATGGGACCTTTATCACCAATAATGCTAGACCTTTGACATGACAATATTTCCAACATTGCCTCCATCTATAGATCCACCTTATGGCATGCACCCCATCTCATGGGAGTAACTTCATTTCCATGGTTACTAAACAACTGTTGACTACCCAAGCTCCCTCATCAACCAACAAACCTTTGAGACTACCATTGAAAATAAAAAAACCCAAACTACCACTACCCTTATACCTTGTACTCCAAACAACCACTCCTTTGCTATATGAATGCCTACCTCTAACACTATAAACTTTAATTTAGGTACATTCAACTAATAAACCACCACCCCACTTCAAATCCTTATGGTGTATATACCCTCTACCTTGCCTTTGATTAGTACAAGGGTTACCACCCTTTCATCAGTCACCAACCTAACTACTAATCCTATCTAACAAGCACCCCTTAGATCAACCTTTGGATACATCCTTAATCTACAAGGTCATGTACCCACTACCTAACTACATACCTCCACCTACCATTATATGTCTTCTACCCAACCATTAACATCTACTTATCCACACATTGAAGCCTCCCAACCTTCTACCCACTATTCATATGTCTCTTAACCACCACAACAATATGCATCTTATAAACCTTTAGGTACACAACCCTAAGATGATTTAATGAATATGCATATGGATAATATGACCACCTTATATTTATACATATTGGGTGCTCACAACATCTTATTAGATGACCAAATCTTTAACAAGCCTATCTATCCATTTGTACCTCTTAATCCATATCCTCCCCAATGGAAACTTCCTAAATTCTCTATGTTTCAAAGTAAGAAGGATCCCCAATAGCACCTTAGGTCATTCAAACATGCTTGCTATCTCATCACCTATGATGATTCCCTTCTCCTCTACACCTTCCCCATGTCTCTAGCTAGTTTTACATTGGATTGGTATAGTTCTTTACCCAAGTATTCCATCTTCTCCTTTACTCAATTGGCCCAAACCTTCTTGGACCACTTTTATATCAATATCTCCAAGAAAGTTTCTATCACCGACCTATATTATATCTAGTAGTTTGAGGATGAATCCATCACCAATTTTGTGGCTCATTAGAGGAGCCTTATTAACCAAATTTAATTTTCCTTACCTGAACTTGAAATCATAGAGATCTTTGATTAGGCATGTACCAAGCATATCTCCTCTACCCTGCATGTTCAAAGATTATAAAACTTTAATGAATATTTTATCATGGTGCATAAGTTGGAGAATCAAGCCATTGATGCAAGAAAGCATAAGCTCAAAAATAAGAACTCAACCTATAAAACCAATGAGGCTTCTTCCTCCAAATCAATCAACCAGCCCAATACCAACACCAAGAATAAGGGAGCTATGAATGTGGTTGTCCTCAAAGCCACTCCTTCACCTTATATTAACCAATCTAATTCCCCTAGTACCTTAATTAGAAACCTAATGAACCAAACTCAAAACAACTATAATCAATTAAATCCTCTTGGAAAATCCTATACTTCCATCTTGGAGAAGTTATTGAAAGCCAATATCATTCAAATTACTCCTATCAAGCCACCCAAATAATTTGACTTCTCTCATCCCACTCCTAATTGGTACAATGAGAATGATCTATGTGCCTTTCATAGAGTAATAATACATGATGTCAGTAGGTGAAACACCTTCAAAAGCCTTGTCCAATCTCTCATTGACAAAGGGAAACTTAAATTAGACAACCCCAATGCACCCTCAAGTTAGGCACTTGATATATTTAGGTATCCCTTCCGAAACCATGTTGCTACCAAGAATGAGAGCAACAATGTTGAGTATTCTCATGGTACTCATATAATTAACATGGTCCTTGATGCACTCATTACCAAACCACCTAGTACCTAATATTTTAATCCTCTACCTCCTCCATCCATTGAGATAGTGGACTTGCCTTTCCTTCCTTTGGAAACTCAAACCAAGTAAATGCCATCCCCCTTCCCCCATGTATTGAGGTACTAAAACCACTAGCCTCCCTTTTAAATGATATACTAGAACAACTAACCATCACCACCTCACCTTCACCTATAATTACCAAGAAAACTAGTTTGCCTTTAGTGATTATTCATGAGGAGAAAAACCCCATGTCTACTCCTCCCACAAAGGAACCATTTATTTCAACCCTGCATCCTTTGATTAAGGAAAAGGATGAGGTCACCATCCCTATGTATCCACCTAGAGGTCTATCTTTTAGGTCTACTCTTTAGGTAATCTAACCAACCTATAGACCCTTCTCTAGGCTAGTGACAAATTTGAAATTTATCTCCAACCTTGACATAGATCGAGCCACCTGATGGAAATAATTAGGTCTCCCTTACATTACTTGATCAAAGCGTCCAACCTTTTCTTAGTCTAACCATCTCTACACTTCCATTATACAACACATTACCATATCTACCCAAAAAACCAAACCCCTTAAACAACTAATTAAAACCTCCACTACACCAAAAAACCCCAAACCACTTAAGCCAACCAAGACCCAAGTAGCCAAGCCATCTCTTATCATCCCAACTAGGTCTACCAATAATATTGGTATCCTCCCTACACCAAACCTTAGTCACCTATCTATCAAAGTATACCTAACCCCTTCAATCCCACTAACCCAATTCTAGACTAAAGCAACTAAAGAGGTGAAGCCACATAAAGGTCAGAAGGTCTAAAATTTTCCTCCATCATTACCCTATATTTTGGGGCCTCATCCCTCTACCTTGAATATGAAGTTAATTACCTCTACCAAAACCTCACCACCTCTTTTGGTCATGCCTTCCTAGTTTCTCTCTAATGTACCTCCTTTTTCTATGTCAACCATACCTAAGTTACCTACTTTAAGATCTTCCACCCCTAGCTCATCAGCCTCCTCGCCTAAACTGAAGCCATCAACCAAGTGTACCACCTTACCCAGGGCGCCTGCTACCAAATCTATTTCCAAGTCACCTCTTAATCTAACCACAAAAGCCAAAACCACTAAAAATTTATGCCTTTAACTATGTCATACTCAACCATCCTCTATAGGTTATTTCAAACTTCCTATTTTTCCTTACCTCTTATCAGACCCTTTGACCCTTTCACTTCAAAACTTGCTTGGTACAATTACCACCATGTGTGATCCTATCATAATACACCTAGCTATGATATAAAGAACTACAAGGATATTTAAACCATAATCCATCTATTTTATGATGAGGATGATCTATTAATAGACAAACCTCCTATGATCCCCCTACCAACCCAACCACTAGCCATACCTACCCAACATTCACCTACTCCTTGACCCTCACCTCAGAGTGAAGATGAATCTAACCAATCCTCTAGCTCAACCTTTCCTTTTGTCCGTAATATCAATGTGGTTAGGATAGTGCAATAGAAAGATAAGGGGAAGGATAAGGTTTCCATTTCTTAGACATACCCCTCTTCAAACTCCTAACCAACCTACACCCAACCATCTTCATATTCATCTTCAAACAAACCCAAAGTGTCTATCTAAGGTGCCTCCCAATCTAACCCCTTAGAATCCATTTAAAGAGTTATCCTCAAACAACTTCATCAGATCCCAATGAAAATGAGTTTGTATGAGTTGATCTCTACTCCCCACATCACCACCATACACTAATAGAAGCTTTACAATCCATTAAGGTCTAACCCAAGGATTCCTAACCTCTAGCCACCTTTGTCGATGCACTTTAGATTTATAACCTTATTACCTTTAAGGATTTGGAAATACCCTTTATCCCTCTCTAAGCCCTATATCCTCCTCCCTTTATCACTACCTACATCAACCAAACCCATATAAAATGGGTCATGATTAATGAAGCAGTTAGCATAAACATCATCTCCTCTCATGCCTAAAACCAACTTGACTTGCTAGATAATGTCATGTCTAAATCCTTAACCATCTTTCATTCTTTCAATGATACCATGGGCACTACCTTGGGGACTATCATCCTTCATATCCATGTAGGACCCCATACACTCCCCAAACTATTATATGTTGTAGAAGGTGAATTCCAATACAACATCTTATTAGGATGACCTTGGATTCATTTCATGGGTTTTTTCTTCTACCCTCCACCACTACATTAAGTTTGAGAATGAAGGCTAGGTCATCACCATCTAATATAACTCAATTCCTTTCTTGACATGCAACATGACTTACTGCAACAATAATATCCTCATACCCCCATCTAGCACACCCTCAATAGCTCAAACCTAACCTTAAACTACCAAAATAGATATCATACATCCTTCTACTGATGAAGCATCAGCTAGCTCCTCCATACCCTCACACCAAATCCCTACCATAAACTATTTAGAATCCACATTCTACTAACTTTCACTAGGGGAGTTTCACATTTTAGCACTTGATGCTTTTTATACTCCTCATGAGTATGGTCAACTTACCAAATAACTAGGATATGACTCCAATGTTGGAATTATTATTCCTTTTTGACCTCCTAACTATCAGACCTATTTTTTTATGGGGGACTTTACAAATCCCTCAGTGCTTCTACCACCTCTTTTCTACCTTGACCATTCATCATTGGTTTCTCTTACCTTGATAAACCAAGCTTTGCTAAGACAAACCTCCATCAATGTGCTTAGAAAGTTTTTGTTCTGGGATGATATGAGCATGATCCACATGAATTGGCCACCATCGAAGCCATGAAGACACATGAGAAGCATATACTTGGTTTCATCTATCCTAATAAGAAGAAAGCCAAATAACCCATTATTACCATTGTTGAGGAGGATGTCCCTTCCTTACCCATGTGTGAGGATGATGAAATTATCCCACCTAACTTTTTTTCATAAACATGATCAACCTTGGACCCCTGACTTATTAGGAGTGGGTGACCACAATCATCCCTTTGACCCATCCTAAGATGATAGGAGAGGACTCTCCTACCATTAACATTATTCAATGTCAGAATGATGATTTTATCCTCACCTACCTTGGTGTCCTATATTATTTGATCTACAAATCCATTCCTCCTAAGACCTTGACCATGTTTAATGAATCCATTTGGATATCAACTTGGGTTCTTTGAATAACCCTTGTATAGTCAAATTGGCTAGTCACTAAATATCGAAGAACTTTGAGACTTCCCCTCTTTCCTATAACACCATAGCATATCATTCACTTGGTCTTATAGTGACATGCCTATAATTTACCTTAACATTGCTACCCATAACATAGTCACTCATCATTATTCCAAACATATCAAATAAAGGCTCCAGTGCATGCATCCTCATATAGCCCTTATCTTTAAAGAGGAGTTTAGTGTCTCTTACCTATCAACTTCATCCAACCTATTGATTACCCTTAGTGGTTTTTTAATGTTGTACCTATCACTAAATCCATAGGAGGACTATGTATATGTGTGGACTTTCATGACCTCAACCTCACCTAACCCAAAGATGATTTCCATCTAACTAGCATCAACTAGCTTGTTGATCTTATAGTCAGACATGAGATTTTATTTCTCATGGATGGATTCTAAAGTTATAATTATATCTTAATAACCATAAAATATCAACATAAAACTACCTTTACCACCCCTTAAGGGACCTTTTGTTATAGAGTCATGCCTTTCAAGTTAAAGAATGTTGGTGCAACCTACCAACATGTCATGACCTAAACTTTTCATGACCTTATCCATAAGATCATGGAAGATTATGTGGATTACCTTTTTAAAAAATCCAAACTGTAAAATGATCACTTGGTCATTCTTAAGATCATCTTTGAGTGACTTATCCACTACCATGTCTGTCTTAACCCCAAGAAGTGAATTTTTGGGGTTTTGTTAGGAGAGCTTCTTAGATTCATTATATTCCTTTGTGGAATCAAAGTAAATCCTACCAAAATAAAAATAATCTTAGACATGCTTCCTCCCACCAACCTCAAGCAACTTTGTAGCTTGTAAGGTAAGCTTCATTCTATTCATCATTTCATTTCTCAAATTTTAAACTGGTGCTAACCTTTCCACTACCTTCTAAATAAGGATGTATCTTTCAAGTGAAATAGTGATTATCAAAAGGCTTTTGATTATCTCAAAGAGTACCTTTTGTCACCACCTATCCTTACCCCTCCCAAGGATTACCAACCTTTTTACCTTTATATCTCTACCACTAACCATTCCCTACAGGAAATGTTAGCTCATTAAGATAAAGATCATAGAGATAAAGTTGTGCACCATATTAATTTTACACTTGTGGAGTATGAAACTTATTACACTCATACTAAGAAACTATGATAAGCTTAAATATTCATGGCCACCAAGCTTCACCACTACCTTCTTAACCATAAACCTATGTCATTACCAATACTGACCCCCTCAAGTACATGCACTCTAAGCCATACAAAAAATAATGTATGGCTAAGTGGCTCATGATTATAGTAGAGTTTAACCTTGAGTTATTCTAGTAAAATTCAATTAAGGGGCAAGTAATTTATAACTAATTGGTTGAAGCAACTTTGATAGGTAACCAACCTCCTCATGAGTTTCCTGATGAGCTTATTATGGTCCCATCTCAAGTAGATTTCACCTATCAAGTCACCATATTCTTTGATATATCCAAATGTTAATGTGGTGGTGTAGTAGGTATCATCCTCATCTTATTTGATGATGAACCTCTTCTTTTATCCTTCAAGCTTGACTTTGAATGGACCAACAATATGGTTGAGTACAAATCCCTAGTAATAGGCCTTCAAACTGCCTTAGCCCTAAGACTCAAAATGATCAACATCTTTGGTGATTCCTAACTTGTGGTTAGTTCAATAAATGTATCATACCAATGTAATAATGATGTTCTATAGTAGTACAAGCAACTAGTGGATAAACTCTTAGCATCATTTGAGCACTATCGCATCTAGTCAACACCATGATCTACCAACAAGTTCACTGACACCATAGCTTCCCTTGGCTCTCATATACCATCTACACCCTTAGAATGTATGATATCTATCATTATATATATACTTACCTAACCTTTCTATATCAAATTATATTCTCTAACCATTTTCAATGTGGAGGAGACCCAACCTGACCTTTGGTATCAACACAACTTTGACTAACTTAACCTTGGCATAATTCCTTCTGACCTTTTTATGAATGCTTGATGAACAATTATTCAGATTATCTCACAATATACCATTATGTGAGGAATAAGTTATAAACATGACTTCAATGGCCTCCTCTTCCATTAAATTTATAGTCATGAAGCCTCTCAAGCTATCAAGGAAACACATGATGGCATTTATGAGGGATACTTTAGTGGCCTCACTATCACTAAATGCATCTTCCATCTCAATTATTACTAGCCTACCCTTAACCAATACTATTATGATTATGTGAAAATGTGTGTTAAATGTCAACAACACACCAATTTTCATCATGTACCTAGCCATACCTTCAATTTTCTATCAATTTTTGTCCTTTTTTATAATGGGGTCTAGATATAATTAGGGAAATTAATACCCATTCCTCATAGTGACACCATTCCATCATCATCATGACCAAGTATTTTACCAAGTGGGTAGAGGCTATTCCTCTAGTCTCAACCAAAGGATAAAATATTATCAACTTTATCACCCATCACATCATCTATCACTTTGGTGTTCTTCATAATATTATCTCTAAAAATGTTAAAGCCTTTAAGAACAAGCAAGTGTCGAGTCTATGTGATGCATTAATTTAATTTTCTCCTTGCCCTATCAACTTTGAATGAATAAATAGTTAGAAGACTCTAACAAAACTATTAATAACATGATAACTAAATTGGTCGGTTCATCTAATCAAGATTGATATTTTCACATCCATTTTTCCTTATGGGCATATCATAATAACATTAGAACCCATATGGGTTATACCATATTTTCTCTTATATTTGGGGTAGAGGTTGTCTTGCCTCTTGAATTCCAAATCCCTTCTCTTTGTATATCTTTACAAGATCTTGTATTTGAGAGTGATTATCATCAACACCATTTATCCTAGCTTGAGCTACTCGATGAGTATCACCTAGTATCACTCACCCACCTCCATGTCTATCAAGAACATATCAAACATGCCTATAAAAAACACCTCAAAGTGTGATATTTCAACATTAGATACCTCATCTTAAATTAGAATCAACATGTCACTAATATGGATAAAATCAAGTGTGGTAAGTTTGCTTTAGATTAACTTGGATGTTATATCATAACCCATAAGTATGGGTCTATAGTTTATCAATTGTCTTCTCTTGAAGGCCACATATAACTTGATTGCCTCAATGCTTCACATATACATCTATTCTATTGTTAAGAAGGATTGAGTTAAAATTTTGTTTCACTTAAGCTCATCCCTTGTCATCTACCCACATTCATCCCCCTTTTTAGGACAATCGATTAAAAATGAATCATGTGATTATCTATCATTGGCATATCTTAAACTTGAACAATGGGTACCATGGCTTTACCCATGGTATGGTTCTCATGGTTCTTTCCACCCCTTGTCAAGATGGATCCCCATGATCATTGTCACCTAAACCTCTTTATACCTAGCTAAACCTCTTGTACTCTTAGTTTTGCCACCATGAAGGTGAACCACTAAGCTATCATAAGTAAGTCTATGTCAAGCAAAATTAAAGCCAAATAACAAAATCCCTATGACTAACAAGCATGGGTCATTCCTTGCATTTAAAGACTAACCCCTTGAAGGGAAGCTATTAAACTTTTATTGGAAATTACCTAAAATGTAAGGTGGATTACTCCCTTAAAGGACACCTATAAAAAATCATTAGGCACAACACATAAATTTAGACCAATCCCTTGAAGGATGACTGAGTAAGAATTTGTCAAAAGCATAATAATTTCTTAAAAGATTCTCACATTGATCATATTCCCATATATATCAATTAGCAGAAGACCCATTATCACAATCAAAACAAAAGTAGAATAATCTTGACAGCCACAATCATATCTCAAGTAGCACAATAAGGTGGAAGCCACAATTAGCTTCCACAAGTAGACTTCCTGCATCGAATAGTCTACATAGCTTGGAATAGTCTTATTTATATTGACTCTCTGGACATCTATAGAATAGTCATGCTAGTCTCACAAGAAGGTTCCATTTTCACCCATCCCCCACTATATGTAAGGGATTCTTGAGATTACTTGAGATTATGTGGTCAAAACTCCTTTTTGCCAACAAATGAATGCTAATGAAAATCATTTGAAGGGCTTATGTTCATTAATTCCATCTAACTTCAGGTTTGTTTTAGTCTTTGTCAATGAAGAAGCATCATGCCCTCTTCTTACCCTATCATGACTAGTTGATATTTTCATTATGGCATTTGCCTATGGATTATATTCTCCCATCTAGTGTTGTTAATTAAACTATCTCATGCATTTTATCATTAATATTAACAACAAATAACCATAAGCATACCCATAAATTACCTGCATTACCATGCCATACATGATAATCACATCCATAAGAAATAAAATCAATGTGAACATGTCTAAACATAATGAAATCCAAAATACTAATTAAAAACATTAGCATGTCATAGCATAACCATAGCAATACCCATAACCACAACCAACATCATAAGGAAATAACATCCATAAGCAAATCAACTATTTCCTACTACATGTTTAAAGTCTACTAATGAAGTGTATACATATTAAAATTTATCATGACACTAGGATAACCATAAATCCAAACCATCTCATGCCTAGCTAAGCATATATAAGTGTCTACACAACCATAGCATAAATATAAATTGTAAGCAACATAAACATCAAATCATAGGCCATAAACACCAAATACTAATAATTTCACCATGATAAATAAGCATAAACATCAAATCATAATAACCATACACATGAGCAATAAACAAGATCACACACACCTACACACACACACACACACACACAGATCTCATGAGTCTAAAAAAATCAATATGTGTTCACATTAATGATACATGTAAGAATGTGTGTAATATCTCTCTCTCATATACATATCACATCATTGGCACATAAGTCAGTATCAAAAATTAAAACATATATATAACATATACATCATGTAGATCAAGCCCCTGGGGCACCACTACCATTGGATGCTCCTGTTCTTGCACTACCACTAGGTGTCAGTCCTCTTGAAGTGCCCTATACCTACCCACTAACTATGTATACCCACTATCCTAGAGTAACCATAGTCAAACCACCTACTAGACTAACTCTATACTCCCCCCATCTAAGATCATTTGGAAACTATGCCAAAATAATAGCCTCATAATACCATAGCTCCTCTACTATAGCTAGGTATCAGGTTGTAGGAGTAAAAACCAATGGCACTACCTATCCTACCACTACACCTACCCTTTATCTTAGGGTATCCCTCTCCTAAGTCACTAAACCAAGAGGTATCCTTTCTTGATCTCATTCTCCTATCAAGGTGGCCACCTGACCCTATAAGGTGACAATATAGCCTTGTAATGTGGCCACATATCTCTAAAATCCTATAATCTAAGCTTGTGTGACTACCAGTGATACCTATGCCTATCTATACTAGCCTCTACCCTATACTGGTATCCCTACTAGATCCACATCCATGGGCTACTGACCCCCATCACTCCATCCAAAATTAGCTATTGCATATAAATACTAATACCATGCCACATACTCATCCACAAAACTAACATCATCTATAGTTACTCTATATGGTATCTCCTCATAATCTAGTACTACATCTTGTGGCTATGGCACTAGAAGTAGAAACTTTACATATTCTCTCAGACATCTTAGAAAAGGAACTAGAATACCCTACATAAGGCCATATTATCATCAAAATCAATCAAAGAGAATCAATTCTATCTCCTCTTCTCACCTCTTGTATATCTATTACTAGCTTTGTGGTGATAGAGTGTGGTAACTATACTAGGTCCACCTAGGCTAGCCCATATATGGCCTCCAAATGATGTTGCCCACAACCAACCCTTCCAATGCATCTCTAAACTAGTCAATGTCTCTGGCACCTCCACTTGGCCCTATCAAATCATAGTCTACCCTCCATCTCAAGAAACCCATTATGAAATGTACCTATATGTATCCATCCTAGGGTAACCTTAGCAATCTCAAAACCTGAATATGCTTATACACCTAGAAATAGAGCACAAACCCAACACTGATCCCATATCATCTATGAGATCTAAATGCCTAGACCTACTTGTAAATCTAGACCATAAAAATAAAATCCCATCTGAACATAGTCCTACCTAATAGTATCTCCATTAATACTCCTCATAGTAGATAGGGAAACTAACCACTACTCAAATCTAGAAATACAAAGTAAGACACAACCATCATCATCATCACTAGACATCAGTCTATTGGAGCCCTCTGGTATAGTGGAATATACTTGAAGCCATCAAAATGCCACTTGGCATGGACCTAATATTCATCATATATCAGTTCCATGAGGTCATCCCACTCCTTACTCTCAATTTGGTAAATCCACTCCCCATGAATAGGTAGATATGTGATCCTAATCACATCCTCTAGTAGGATAATGATCGCTCTAGTTGGTAATAAAAATTTGGTCATGGTTGGGACCCATCTCTTAATGAGTGCCATGATCATAGCTACATCACATGAAAAGTGTTGATAGTGAACACTAGCCTTGAGGCCAACCTCCCCCATGTGCCTCCACTCATTTATAGTCATCTTGTCATGAATCTCCATGAAGATCCATGAAATTTGATCCCTCATCTAGATCTAGTCCCATGCTTGTAAAATAATCATGTTAGCTCACATATTCATTATTAATCATCATAACTAGACCCACCTAAATAACCAATCAACTTATATTTACACCCATCTAACATAGCAAACCCAGTGTATCCCATTATCTACCTAACTCTCAATCTATAAGTTCTTTCTAAAAATAACCTCACTCTATCATAACTAAAATCTACCTTACCTAACTATTCTCACATACCCTTAAATCCTTTTTAACACTCCAAAATCTTAACATTTTAAACATTCAAACACCTATTTAAATAAAACCTTCTTCCATGCTTGACTGTTGATGGTCCATACAACCATTGATGGTCATATGATATTTTTCCCTCACTGATTGAATGTTGATGGTCATACCTAGCCATCAATGGTTAGGTTTAGCCACTAATGGTCACTGTGTGTAACCACTAACAATAAAAACCTAACCTTCCTTGATTGAAAATACCAAAAATAATTAAAATTTAATAATTTAACCACCTAAATCATATCTTACCACCTATCCACTCTTGCACCCTCCTTCCAATTTCAATTCCATCAACCCAATCCTCCTAATTTACCCAAAACATAGACCTAGGCACACCCCCAACAAATCTAACTAATTTCATCATCAAAGCAACTAATTTAACTAAATAATAAACCTAATCAACCAACTATCCAAATTATAATACACCCCCTACCTCATTCATCGATCATTTATGAGGTCAGAGTCGACATCCTACCACTTGACCATGCCCTCATATACCTTGCATCACTAGTCATTATTACTCATGAATGTTAGTATGCTCATTTAATTAGTTAACTCCACCTTAACAATCACTCAATCAATCCTCTCAGCTACACATCAAAAGTGTCGAATCACTAGAGTACAAAATGTGGAGGTTAAATAGATAAAAACAATTTTTTTCATTTTCACTTTTTATGTTTTGGGTTTTTAGGGTTTCCCCTTGACTGCCGATAATCAGGGTGACCATCAAAGATCAACCCTAGGGAATCCATGACCATTAATGATCATGATCTTACATTTTAGAGATCAACCTAATATCCCCCATACCCAACTTGAAATTTTTGGAGATTACCCTTCTTTGGCCACCCATTAGGCCACCTCCACCTAGACATTTGTCATGTTTGACCCAAACTATACATGTTTTGTGATTACCTTGCATGGTTTTTTTGACCACAGTGACTATTTTTTCCATGTTGACCACTTGAATTTTGTGTCACCTTACACTTACCTAACCTACTTGTGTCTTTTAGAATTAATTCCTACCTTAGATACCCATGACAACATTGACCTATTTAGGGGACTAACAGGTATACCTAATTACCATACCTAAATGCGGTCATGTAGTACTCATCCTTATAGAACTAACCTTATTTTTACTAGCATTATCAACCTTAGTCTATGTGTGATATTGCCTATCACTCTTAGTCATATTTTGTTCACACATTTGCATCTTGAATTCCTACCCACCTTTTATCACCACCTAGTGACTCCTTATTAATTGCTTGTCAAACTTGCATCTAATTCTACTTTACCTCATTACCTCCTAGTTTGAGGGGGAATACTTCCTCCCATACTCAGATAAATTATTAGGCCTTTGACCAACACTCTATTTTTGTTTTATATCTTATCAATTCAAATTTGCATAATAAAAAGGGGCAAAATCTACACACCATAAATCTACACAACATGATTTTGAATGTTATAATTCCCCCAAAATACCCTAGGACCCTCTTAGGACCAATATCACATTTTGAACCCTAATCAACCTAGCCTATAATCAAGTTTAACTTAACTAGATCAACCTTACCTTTTAGCCCTTTTCCCCCTTAGAACTCAAATTTTGATGATCAGTATCCACCTCCCTAAGCAAAAGCATGTAAACCATCTGCTTTGCTTTTCTAATCATAGCTTTTCTAAATCCTATTGTAAGCCTTTGCATGGAAAATTTATAATTAGAAAACATAATTGAAGCTTAACTTCTACCTCTTGATTATGCCTATAAGAAAAGATGAGCTGGGAGGTGAAAATCATCTACAATTATCATCAAGAGATTGTGTATCTAAAAGTTTCTTTCTTGTAGGTCAATTTCCATCAACAATCCATCAGTTCAGTAATCATATCAGAGAGTCAATTTTTTTTCACCTCTCCACCAACCCTTAGGGTATCATTACTCTACCAAAATAAATCTATATTCCACCAATAGATCAACTGCCTCAACTATCCACCCAATCAACTTATGGTAAGACAAGTAATTATTTTTGAGTATTCATCTACTTTATTTCCATTTCACAATCAACCTAAACCTTATCCACCTCCTAAAATCCATATTTTATATCTCATAAATTAGTAATTTATCAACCTATATCTTCACATAGTAATCATTAATGGTTGAATCAACTATCGATGGTCTGTTCAAACTATTGACAATTAACTCAATCACTGATAGTTACCTCAACTACTAATGGTTACCCCAACTATTGACAGTCACTATGGTAGTGAAAACTAGCAAGTTATTTTTACTTACCTACACCTAACCAAACCTATTTTTTTGTGTTCCTTCCTATTTAGAGACCCCTTTCTAATTTTTTGAATCATACCCCAATCCTATGGCACTAGTATTGATTAGTTTGTTTATAATTCAGCCATTTCTAGCATATTTTTTAGTAAGCATTCTTATATTTAGTTTCAATACATTTTTAATTCATTAATGCAAGTACCTTTCTTTCTTATTTATAAACTTAATTATTTAAAATGTGTGGATTGACAACCCTTAAAGAAACTCTCACTTTTGGGATCTCGCTATCACTAAGTAATCTACTCAACTATTTGTTTAATGAATAAGTTTGCTTTAGTGCTTTCTTATCTGTAGGTTATCCTCCCAACCCAAAGAGGAGCTCTTCACAATCTTCTTATTCAATGCATGCACTATCAATCAGGTTTTTCAACCATATCCATATTAGTTTCTTCTTTTCTCTTTTCTAATAATAAGCAATAAATTCATTGAAACATAAGGAACAAGATTGGTGTCCTCTCCTTCTATAGAGATAGAATATAATGTTTGTCTTCATGAACAAGATAAACATGTAATTGAAGTATTATCTAATTCAGAGGATTATTGGTTATCTAGGGGATATAATTTTGTTTCTACTAAATTTCTTATGGTAGAACTTGATTTTCTAACTTGATACTTTAGTTTTAGACTTTGATAAATTTTTAAAATACAAAATTTTTGGAGTTCTAACATAAATATATATGTTTAAGTTAATTAATATGCATTATGGATTAATATGAATATGATTTATCAAATTTTAAATTATTTATTTTATGATTAAATATGCATTATATTAATTAATATTGGTCCCCACCCATTAAGATTAGTACATCCGGTCTATATTTTTAATAAATTGATCAATTAAGACTTTTTAAGTCTCAATTAAAACCTATCCTTAACTAATAATTATTATAATTAATTAACTTTAAAAAAATTTAATTAGTTAATATAAATTAATAACTAATTAAAGTTAGTTATAACTTATTTGCAACTAAATTTGAAGGTATAAGAAGAGATTAAGGACTTATTTAAAGATAAAAGAATAACATGTATTGAAGACTTAGACATTTTTTGAAGTCAATCATTCATCTTTCTTCTTTCTATGCAACTTCTCTGAGAGAATACAACTTTTACAAATAGAATCAATGGTACTTTATCTGATGGTTGAGTAATCACTTATGTAATATAGGTATATCCAACTTTATTTATCATTTAATATTGATGATCTAAAGTTTTCTAAGCTTAACATCTTTTGATGATTGCTATTTGTAGTCCTATGATCAGATTCTAAGTATTCAATTTAAATAATGATGAACATTTCACTATTTTGTGACACTTCATTTATTTATTTAGATTTTAAAATTATCATTCAAGTTTTTGTAAAGAAAGAATATTGGTTTTATCAATAAATCTATTTTTTTTCTGTTGATATGACTCTCTATTTGAGACTCACATACTCTTTTGCAATTTATTTGACTTTAACTTTAATATAATTAACTATTTTAAATTTCTTCTAAATCTGATTTTATTTTTATTTTTAGGTTATCTTATTAATTTTAGTTTTAATCTTAGTTTTTTTTATGTTTTAATTTGTAATTAGTTTCTTATTTTAGATTTTGTTCTTTCTTTATTTAGATATTAATTAACCCTTCTTAGATTACTATTTTCTTAGATCTATTTAAAGTTTAGGATCTTTTAAGTGTTTATACTTAATAATTTTAGTTTATAGTATTTTATATTTTATAGATTAATCATTAGATAGTTTGATTTTTTTATTTCTATTTAGGTTTAGTTTTTTTTTTGTTATTTGGTCTTTTCTCTTTGTTTAATTCTATAGTTAGAATAGTTGTCTTAATTAAATTTTATATGTTTAGTTGTTTGCTTTTATTAGTTTATTAGTTGGTTGTTTATTATCTCACTCTTTTAATTACATGTTTGATTCTCTTCTTTTTTCTTTGATCTATCTCTTTTATTTTTAATTTTCTATTAGAGTTAACTTGGAGAACATTACAGGCAAGAAACAAAGATATTATTTGAATATACACATATTATCAAACCATATTTTTATTCTTCAAGAGATTATCTAACTCATAGGTTTTCTTTGTCAAATAGAATAGATTACAAATTCTTATCTTAATTGATTCATAGTTTGATAGATGGATTTTTTATTATTATAATAAAAGAAATTATTTTGATAACTTGTTGATTATTCCCCAAAAATTATAATAAAACTCCCTCACATATTTAGGATCTTAGATGAACCTATATAACCCCATGATTAGACTGGTATGATTTTAACTTGACCTTCATGATAGCAAAAGGGTTGATTCATTGATGTTATAATTTCCATCATCAACAAATTTGGTGATTCCACTAAGAAACTCATTCAAAAATATATTTTTTTTTAAAATTTGTTTTCTTCTTGATAATGGTTCTTAGAGGTCAACAACCTCCTATTATTAAACCTAGTATAGATTTTGAAGATGATCAAGTTGATGTTTATTTCAATCTAACATGTTACACATGGTATAATCATCTTAAAAATCTTCATCAAGTTATTGAAGTCATAAATCAAGAAGAGATTGCAAAATTTAAAATTCATTGGTATTCAAATCTTACATGTGAGATTCAACATGATATTTTGAATTTAAATATGAGAATGCAAGAAGATAGAGATAGAGTTTAAGCTATTAATCTTAAGGACTAAAACTTGTTTTATTTTTTATTATTTTCCATTTGATGGTTTTCTTGTACCTATTGAAACTATTGTTACAAATATGCATTTAAATCAAGAACATCATGTTCACGATAATCACTCTATTCAAGTAGAAACTAATAAAACTTCCAATAGGAGATCAACTAGTGGGAGAACCATTAGTACTAGAGTAGATATTAGAGGATCTACTTCATGTGTTGCAAAATAATATATACCAATATGATCTCACTAAAGGTGAAGATGAATCAAAAACTTAGGAAGAGCGTCAAATAACTATAACACCATGGATTTTTTCTAATCCAATTAATGTTATAAATCATCCTAGTAAGTTACCTTCTCTTAAGGTATTGAATATGCCAAAGTTTTTTGGTACTACTGGAGAATCTTGGGAAGATCACTTAGAATATTTTAGATTAATTTATTCTAATCTTAAAATAACTAATGAAAATATTTATTTAATATTTTTTACCCAAACATTAGAATGAAAAGTATATCAAGCATTTGTTAGTCTACCTGCTAAAGTTATAGATAATTGGAGATATGTACATGACTAGTTAAAATTGTCTTTTGGCAAAGCCAAAGAAGATTTTGATTTAGTTAATGATATTTTAAATATTTATTTAGATCCTAGTGAAACCATGTATCATTTCATTTCCATATTCACTAAACTTTATTAAAACATCCCAGGTGATCTTAGACCTTCAAAAAAGTTGTCTAGACTTTGTCTTTGTAATGATTTACCTTTAAAATATAAAATGGATTTAGAATATAAATATATTATAGAATATGATGAAACTTTAATATTTTGTATTGAATATGGAAAAAAAAAACTTAAGCATATTGGTTTTAAAGATAGGTCTTCTACATGCTTAAATTTAGACAATTCAAAAATATTAAAGGCAATACAAAGCCTAGGGAATGAGCATGTCACTTTTAAAAGATAGCTTAATGATAAAATTTCTTCCTCAAAAAAAAATAATAAAGAAGATAAAAATGATTATATTACTTATTACTGTAAATTTTGTGAACTTGATCATAATACTAACACATGTCAAGTTTTTATTAAATTCAAAAAATATATTCAAGGGGAAGATGAAATAATTGAAGATCTAGCATGTTGGTTGAATATTTTATCGATCAATATACTGATAAACAAAATAGGTCTGATCAACCAAATTAGGAATATTGGTCATCCAAATGTGTAGATTTACCACATCAAAAGGGGACTAATCTCTCCTCTCATCAAGGGGAGGTTCCCTATGGATATGCTATATTTATATATAATTATAAAATAATACTCAAGGGTAGGACAAATCATCCATCTCTCTTTCTTCAGAGATGATGTGTACAAATCAAAGGAAAAACTCAATGGAAATGATTGAAAGCACTCCTCTTCTTTCAGAAGTAGTATTCAGCAACCCACAAGAATACTCCTAGTAGTAAAAGCAAAATGTAACTAAGGACATAGTAACCAGCAAATTGAGATGTAGCACAAAGTCTCCACCTGAATTTGCCCAAGAGTGAGATACCAAGGACAATGAGGGAAAAAATTCATCCCAAGGTCCTTTACATAGAAATGAAAATAAAACACATTGAAAGGCAATTATGGGGGCACAAAGTCTCTCCACAGTTGACTTCAGGACACTTTCCTGACTACTTTCACTAATTCTGCTTGTTGAATTAAAGGAACAAAAAATATATTAAAGAAAAAGACATAAGAATAGTTTCCCCAACAACAAAGATATCACAACACAAAGTCTAAAAAGTCACTTGCTTTCTTATTCTAATAACAAAATATGATCAACAATCTGAGCTCAAAGTCTCAGTAATGCCTTTCAATTTGGTCAGAGTTTCATTTCTCTTTTTCAGAGAGAGATCTCTAAAATAATAAAAGAGAGTCCCTTATATAGCCTCTTCAAGAAGGACTCGAGAATAGTAACACATCATGTTGCATTCAATTCTGTTAAGAAGACATTCTGGAATTTAGGGGCATTTACCCATTTTCTTTTCTCAATGTAGAGAAATAGGTCACGCCATTAAATGTTTTCATCCTTCAATGTATACCTGGTGATCTACTTCTAGAAACATATCTAATGTGTAAATTTTTTTGGTCCTTCTTCATCATTTCTCCTTTTCTAAATATTTGAATCGAGTCCTAGATTCAATTTGATGCTCTGTTCCTTAGTCACTTTCTGTTGGTCTTTAGCAATTGATGCGTGGCACATTTCACTGCTAAATAGGTGAAGACATGTGGCAACTTCTACAGGACTTTGAGAAACATTTATTGATAGAGGATTTGAAACTTATTAGAAACTCAAAATTGTGGGTGCAGACACTTTCCACTCTCCACAGAGTTACAACAAAAAAGGTGGTAGCTTCCGCTTGCCTCTTGAGAATCCTTTAGAGGATGACACGTGGTAGCTTCCACTACTTTGATACTGTGTCTCAATGGATGACATGTGGTAACATCCACTGTGACTTTGACAAAAGACACGTGGCAGCATCCGTTGAACTTGTAGAAGCTTTGGATGCCTTTTGATTGTCTTGTAGAAGATGACAAGTGATGGCTTCCATCACATTTTAGAAATACTATAGAACTATGCAGAACTCATTTAGATTCATGCAAATGATGCCACTTGAAGTGTTCCACTTAACTTACAAAAGACACGTGGCAACTTCCACGGCTCTTAAAAACAAAATGAAATGAGGCTCAAAAGATGACACTTGGCAACATCCACAAAATTTTGTCAAGCTTTTGTCTTGGTCCATTTGTTTACCTTCTCCTAAAGGGAAGGTGACCCTTCAACTTTGGGGGAGTGTCCTTTAAGTTGGTAGTTTAGAGTCCCCCGTAAGGGCACCTACCCTTCAGGGTCCTTCAATGGCCTTTTCTTTGGAGTCCTTCAGAGCTTTCTCATGAACCTTTCTTGTAGACTTTTTCGCAAGCATTTTCCTTGGGATTTCTCCATGGGCATTTTCCCGCAGATGATTCCTGCAGACAAAAAGTCCATGGAAATTATTTTGATTGATTTGTTATTTGCCTTCAAAAATTCCTTCAAGCTTTTTTTACCTACAGCTTCTTTGAAAATGACCCTTTCGAAGGGTGCTTTTGTCAACCAAGTGCCCTCCACAAGGGCACTTGTCCTTTGGGAGGCTCTTTTGAACTTTTGCTTTGAATTGCTCCTTTGAACCAACCCAATGAACCAAGCTTTCAACCAAGCGGATGAACCAGTTGAACCTTAATTGAGCTTGCTTGTAGAAGACTTTTGAACTAGACTGTAGAAGTCTTTAAACCTGGAAGTGGTTGAACTCTTGCTACTAATGCTTGCCGATGAACTCTTTTGGTTGAATCTGATCATTAAACCAACTTTGAGATCATCTCAGTGTTGAAGGCTTGCTTCTTTCCTACAGAGTCCATAGATTCAAGCCTGTAGAGTTCATAGATTTTTGAGAATCTTGAAAAATGAGGAAATTGAATGCCCAGGACAAATTTTGAAAAGGGAAGAGACAATTTTGGTCTATAAGAGCAAAAAAGTTCAAATGTTGTCCCAAAAATGAGTGATATTTTTTGGGGGACAACAACTAGCTCTAGTTGGGGAACTTTTATCAATTGTAAAAAAAAATTGAAGGGAGTAGAATTTAGAATCTCCAATGTCTTCATGTGTACCATTGGGTTATGGAGTCATGCTACCTAGAAATAAAAGACATAAAAAATAAAAATAAAACAAAACAAAAAAAAATTAAAAACTATACAAATATACATATATATAGATGCAATGATCTGATACTTCAAGAGTTGAAGTGTTTCAGATGCTGCCCATTGTGAGGTAGAGAAAAGAGTGTACCATCTTGATATTTTAGTAGAAAGCTATTTTCACCAATGTGTTGATGAATTATAAATGGGCCTCTCCAAAGGGAGTCAAACTTTCCATGCATCCCTTTTGGTTCTCTCCTTTTGTCCCACAACAGGACTTGATCTCCAATCTGGAAATCATGATTTTTGGCATTTCTAGTCAAAGAGTTTCTTTACCAGACTTTGATGAGCAAAAATTCATTCCAGAACCATGGTTTTTTGTTCATCCATCTTAGTCAGGCACATGATTCTCTTATCAAGAGAGCTTTCATATGTCTGATCTTCAATTGCCTTTGCCAATTTCAAGGCTGACAATTTTTAGGTGATTGGTATCTCAGCATTGATACCATAAAAAAGTTGAAAAGGAGACATACCAATTACCCTCTTTGGTTTGATTTTGTCTGCCCATAGAGCATCAACCAACGTTTTATGCCATGTTCTTTGATTGTCATCTACTAGCTTCTTGATTATAGTTACCAAGTTCTTATTACTGGATTCAACTTATCCATTCCCTTGTGAAAAATAATCAAAAGAGTGAGAGAGTATAATTCCATAATGGAAATAGAATTGTGTAATCTCCTAGGAGCTAAAACAAGCTGCATTATTAGTAACAATTTTGGTTGGAACTCCAAACTTGAAAATGATATTCTCCTTGAGAAAATTGCATACAACTTTTGAAGTAGCATGCTTCGTTGGGATTGCTTCTACCCACTTGGTGAAATAGTCAATTGTTGTAATGACATAATCATGTCTAGCACTTGAAGATGGGTTTATAGTTCTAATAAAATCAATCCCCCATTGTTGGAAACGTTCCTCTATAATCACTGGCTTGAGAGGCAGGGCAACTAACTTGGGTCTTCCAACAAATTGCTCGCAGAGTTCACATTTTCTCACCCACTTATATGCATCTTGGAAAAGAGTTGGCCAGTAATACCTAGCTCACAAAATCTTGTGAGCAGTCACAGAAGTAGAAAAATGTCCTCTTAAAGCTAGATTATGGAAAGATTTCAAAATTTGGCTTTGTTGCTCTTTGTCTACACAATGAAGGATACTCCATCTATGTTTCTCTTGTACAAGCTATTATCCCAAAGGACAAAACTGGTAGCTTTCAACTTGATAGTCCTTCTTTATTTATAAGACAACTGAGTAGGACATTCACCATAAGTAAGGAAATGAGCAATACCTAAATACCACTCATTGGTAGGGGAGACAAAAAGGACTATTGGAGTATCTTCCACTTTAGCTTCTTCATGTTGTGTATCTTCTGGCTTATTGTCAGCAATTAATTGGCATAGACCTTTTCCTTTGACAAGCTTTGTTGGCTTGATGTTTAGATCAAATTCTTAGATCTTTGCAATCCAATTACCTATTTTTGTGCCAAACTCATGCTGAGTTAATATGGACTTGACTGTGGTGTCAGGAACTAAGGCAGTAGTGTGTGAATTTAGAATATAGAAGCAAAAATGTTTGACTACTTTCACCAATGCATAAGCATGCTTCTCTACATTTGAATACTTCATCTCATGGGTTTTGAGAGGGCAACTCATGAAAGAAATATGAGATTCCATACCTTCCTTATCTTGTTGAATAAGAATTGTTGAACACGTGTGTTCAAAAGCATAGCTGTATATGATGAAATCTTTGTTGTAATTTGGACAAACCAAGGTAGGGGCGTGGGCAATGGTAGTCTTGATATCCTAAAATGCTGACTTGCCTTCTTTAGTCTAGCTAAAGGTGGTCTTCCCTCTCATCATGTTCACAATGTGTCTAGTCTTCTCAGCAAAAGTTCTTGAATAGACTTGACTCTATCTGAGTCAATCTTTATGCCTTCTTTAGATACAATGTGTCTAAGTAGTTTCCCTTCTGTTAATCCAAAAATATACTTCTTAGGGTTCAAGGAAATACCATTTTGGCAATAACACTATAGCACTTGTTGTAAGTGGCGTACATGATCAGATCGATGCTTTGAAAAGATAGTCAAGTCATCAAGGTATATCATTATGAATTTACCTATCTCATCTTTGAAAGCTAGGTCCATTGCTCTTTGAAAGGTAGCACTAGCATTTATCAAACCAAAAGGCATCCTTTTATATGCAAATGTACCCCAAGGTGTGGTGAGTGTAGTCTTATGTTGGTTTGCTTCACCAGCTTCAACTTGATTCTATCTTGAGAACTATCCAGCATTGATAACATCTCTGAACCTGTCACTATTTGAAGCACTTGATCCATGATTGGAAAAGGGTAATTATCTTTCAAAGATGCTTGATTCAGATTCCTGAAATCTACACAAATGTGAATTTTGCCATTCTTCTTCCTTATAGACACTATGTTTGCAATCCATGTGGAATGATGGATTGGGAAGATGATTTTAGCATTTAACATTTTTTATATCTCAAACAAAATAGCACTTGATATTTTTAGATTGTACTGTCTAGATTTTTGCTTATAAGGCATTGAGTCAGCCTTGAGAGGAATATCATGGCAAATTTCATCAGGTCTGAGAGACTTTAGGTCTTCATAAGAATATGCTAAGACATCCATGTATTGATGGAGCAAAGTGGTAAACTTGAATCTTTCTTTAAGGGTACAACACTTACCAATGTTAACCATCTTGGGATTTTCTTTAGTAGTCAGATTTACTTGATCGAATCCCTGAGAGAAACTTGAATCTATTTGATGTTGTTTGATGAATCTATCATGCTTGTCAAACAATTTCTCAAGAGAAACCAGACCTTTGGAAATTTTATTTCCTTTCATCTGTAAGAATTTTTCATTTATATCTGAACTGGATTCAGAGGCTGATTCATACTTCTCAGATTCACTACCTTCAAAACATAGTTGATCAAATTTATATTTTCATTATAGGAAAGCATGGATTTGATGATCATCATTAAATACTTGCCAATAATTAGCATTGTCAGGAACACTTGATCTATAGACCAACTCAATAGTATCCCTATCTTCTTTGAAATCTGAGTGAGGAACTAAAAGAGTTCCTGAAACAACAAGTGTATCAGCTCTGTCATTAGACTTTTTAGGTATAGCAAAAATGTTGAAAGCGTCAAAGCTTTCAATTTAGTCCCAAACTAGGTTACAGTAGTGGCGTAATATTTCATTCTTGGCTTGGTAAAGATTTATTACTTGACAAACCACTAATTAAGCATCCCCTTTGGCATGAAGAAACTTGATGCCTTTTTCTTGAGTAGTCTTCATTCCAAGTAACAGAGATTCATATTCAATTGTATTGTTAGTGTTGTTAAATTGTAATTTGTAAGATGAAGGAAACATATCTCCTTGAAGAGATATCAACATAATCCCAGCTCCTGAACCGATAGAGGAACAACTACCATCAAATTCTAGAGTCCATACCCTATCAGCTACTAATTTTTCTTTAGACTTTCCTTCATTAGAGAGAGAGGGTCCTTCTTCATCTGTATGGCAACTTACTAATTCTTTTACTACTTTAGTCAAACTAATTTATATGTTGACTCTTTCAAGAATTTTATTAGATGTTTCAGGCACTCCATTTGTAGATAGAAAGTAGTTACCCATACCTATGGATTCAAAAAGAATTTGAGCTTCAGGGGCTGATGTTTGGGTGACCACATATTTTGCCTCCTTTTTAAGGAGCAACCTCTTCATTACACCTTGTACAGGGATCCTTGCCTTAGATAGGTCCATGCTTAGTTCTCCTCCTATGTCCTTACAAAAAATTTGTCCAAGCAAAATGCCATAGGATGTTGGGACGTTAGCCACCAAGACAGTCATCTTGATTCTCTTGTCTAGAAAGGCTGTAAATGCAAATTGGGCATCTTTGATTTTCTCTAGCAATGGTACTTGCTTGTTTTCCATGGAGAAACATCTCCCAAATGTCTTGGTCAGTGTGAGACCCAAAGACTCAGCTACTTTAATAGACATGACATTATCAGATGTGCCTAAGTCTATAATATAGTTTCTTAGCTTGTGACCATTTATTAATAGGGAAACATAAAAAGGTTCTATTTTTCTAGGAGCAGATGGAGGAGTAATGACAAGATTATTCAAAATGGGCATGTTCTTTGGTGAATCAGGAGTTACATTTTTAGTTTTTTGTCCTATAGGGATGGTTTGGTTCTTGACACATTAGATCAACTTATCCAATTGATCAAGATTAGACTACAAATATTCAAATTTAGACATTTGTATTTTTGTCTTTTTGACATGATCGATTATGTTAAATGGCTGAATTGAGCTAGGTACAAAGGAAGCTATTTCAACCTTTTGGGTTTTAAGAGGGATGGGAGGAAGAGTAGTTTGCAAAATTGAAATAGAAGGTGAAGGTGAAATTGATGTATTTGCCTTTTGGGTGATTACCAAATCTTTTGATTGAAAAGGTAGAGTGGTTCCATGCTTAGCAATCATGACTGTTGGCTGAGGTTGCTCTTCTATCTTCCCTTTATCAACTTGCTAGACTGATTGGTTCTTGGACTTGGTAAACACTGCATATGATCCATCAAAAGCTTCTCCTTTGCTTCTAGGTTCATCTTGGGAGTTTAGGAAACCAATGTGGGAGTCACTAGCTGATTCTTCTTGATTTTCTATAAGGATATCAGCATCATTTTCTTGAATCAATTTAGGCTAGAAAGAGAACTTTGATTCTAATTCAAGATATCCCATTGTTGAATTGGTTAGAGGAGCTTCCAGGGCAAGTTTCCCTTATGGTGGAGGAAGATGATTTTGTTGCCCTTAATTCCTAGCAACATTGCCCTGATATGACTGATTTGGGAATGTCCTTCTTGGCATATCTTTATATGAAGGAGCAGAAGACATTCCTTGCACCATTTGCTTTTTTAGAGCAAGTAACTCATTTGCCAACTTCTATACTATTGGATCTATGGTGCTTGTAGATGCATATTTAGAAGATGATGAAGGTTTATTTCTATTTGGATCTTTTCTTATCTTCCCTGCTAAGATGAGATCATCTTCTACTTCAGTGGCCAAATGTTGAGTTGCAGCAAGATCTATTTGACTAGCACGTCTCAAGAGAAAATGTACTTCAGGTAGCTGAGAATTAATGAAGAAGCATTTGAGATTCTTATCTGTAGGTCGAGTAATTATAGGAATTCTATTCCTCAATTTGTCAAATTCGGCTATGAAGTACCTCATTGGTTCATGAGGCTCTTTCTTCATCTATGTAAGCTGAGCTAGATGTGCATGTGCATCTTTTTTAGGTTTGAATCTGGCTTCAAACTTAGCTTTGAGGGTATTCCAATTAGTTACGTACCGAGCTTGTAGATGATAAAACCAATTTGCAACAGCACCTTGTAATGTTTCTACAAAAAGCCTGACTACTACATCTTCAAATTCTACTCCAATTACATCATAAGCTATGCTAAAGGCTGCAATGTGTTCATCAGGATGAACTTTCCCATCACCATAGAATCTAGGGAAATTCTTTCTTGAACTATGTGGAAGCTCATGTAGAGGTGGAGTAAGATTGAGTATACTAAAAGCATTACCCCAGGGGCCTTAAACTACCATTATAGGATTATGAAAAGAAGGAATAACAAATCTCAAAGGGGTAATTATTGGAAAAGCTTTATCAACAGTAGAAGTGGATCCTTTGTCTAGCAATGGAGATATAACTTTAGTAGGAGGAAAGCTCTTGGTTCATTAGAAACAAGATGGTGAAGGAAATAGATCAAAATCACTTTGTTGTACCAACTCAAATATAGGGTCAATGATACCTTTAGCCCTTTAGCTTTGTGTATACCTTGAATCTACCAAATTTTGAAACAAAAATGGCAAAGAATTGACCTTGCTTCAGTTTGAAACTTGAGACTTTAAACTGTGCATTCTTTCCTAGTTAGTGTGGAGGTGAATGGTAAGGCTATAAATGGATAATGGGTATATCCCTAGTGGAGTCACCAAAAATTGTTCATTAAATATTTTGTCGATCAGCATACTGATAAGTAAAATAGGTCTGATTAACCAAGGTAGGAAAATTGGTCATCTAAATGTGTAGATTTACCACATCAAAAGGGAACTAATATCTCCTCTCATCAAGGGGAGGTTCCCTATGGATATGCTATATTTATATATAAATAGAAAATAATACTCAAGGGTAGGACAAATCATCCATCTCTCTTTCTTCAGAGATGATGTGTGTAAATCAAAGGAAAAACTCAAGGGAAATGACAGAAATCACTCCTCTTCTTTCAGAAGTACTATTTAGCAAGCCACAAGAATAATCCTGGTAGTAAAATCAAAATGTAATTAAGGATGTAGTAACCAACAAATTGAGATGTAGCATAAAGTCTCCACCTGAATTTGCCCAAGAGTGAGATACAAAGGATAAAGAGGGCACAAAGTCATCCCAAGGTCTTTTACATAGAAATGAAAAGATAACACACTGAAAAGCAATTATGGGGGCACAAAGTCTCTCCACAATTGACTTCAAGACACCTTCTTGATTACTTTCACTAATTCTACTTGTTTAATTAAAGGAACAAAAAATATATTAAGGAAAAAGACATAAGAACAGTTTCCCCAACAACAAAGATATCACAGCACAAAGTCTAAAAAGTCGCTTGCTTTCTTATTCCAATAACAAAATATGATCAACAATCTGAGCTCAAAGTCTTAGTAATGCCTTTCAATTTGGGTAGAGTTTTGTTTCTCTTTTTTAGAGAGAGATCCCTAAAATAATAAAAGAGAGTCCCTTATATAGGCTCTTCAAGAAGGACTCAAGAACAATAACACATCATGTTGCATTGAATTCTGTTAAGAAGACATGCTAGAATTTAGGGGCATTTACCCATTTACTTTTCTCAATGTAGAGAAACAAGTCACGCCATTGAATGTTTGCATCCTTGAATGTCTACCTAGTGATCTACTTCTAGAAACATATCTGATGCATAAATGTTTTTGGTCCTTCTTCATCATTCCTCCTTTTTTGGTTATTTGAATCATGTCCTAGATTCAATTTTATGCTTTGTTTCTTAGTCACTTTCTACTGGTCTTTAGCAATTAACACATGGCACATTCCGCTACTAAATAGGTGAAGACACATGGCAACTTCCATGGGACTCTGAGAAATGTTTATTGACAAAGGCTTTGAAACTTATTAAAAACTCAAAATTATGGGTGTAGACACTTGTTGCTCTCCATAGAGTTACAATAGAAAAGGTGGTAGCTTCCACTTGCCTCTTGAGAATCCTATGGAGGATGACACATGGTGGCTTCCACTGCTTTGATACTGTGTCTTAATGGATGACATGTGGCAACATCCATTGTGACTTTGATGGACACATGGTAGCATCCATTCAACTTGTAGAATGTTTGGATGCCTTTTGAATATCTTGTAGAAGATGACATGTGACAGCTTTCATCACATTTTAGAAACACTATAGAACTATGTAAAACTCATTTGGATTCATGCAGATGATGCCACTTGGTGTGTTATGCTTAACTTACAAAGGACACATGGCAGCTTCTGCATCTCTTAGAAATAAAATGAAATGAGGCTTAGAAGATGACACTTGGCAACATTCATAAAATTTTGTTAGGCTTTTGTCTCGGTTTGTTTGTTCACCTTCTCCCAAAGGGAAGGTGACCCTTCAACGTGGGGGGAGTGTCCTTTAAGTTGGTAGTTGAGAGTCCCCTGTAAGGGCACCTACCCTTTAGGGTCCTTTAGTGGCCTTTTCTTTGGAGTCCTTCAGAGCTTTCTCGCGTACATTTCCCACAGACTTTTTCCATGGGCATTTTCCCTAGGCTTTCTCTACGGGCATTTTCCCATGGACAATTCCCATAGATAAAAAGTCTGTGGAAATTATTTTGATTGATTTTTTCTTTTCCTTCAAAAATTCCTTTGAGATTTTTCTGCCTATAGCTTCTTTGAAAATGACCCTTCTGAAGGGTGCTTTTGTTGACCAAGTGCCCTCCACAAGGGCACTTGTCCTTTGAGAGGTTATTTTGAAATTTTGCTTTGAACCACTCCTTTGAACCGCTCCTTTGAACCAACCTGATGAACCAAGCTTTGAACCAAGTGGATGAACCAGTTTAACCTTGATTGAATCTGCTTGTAGAAGACTTTTGAACCTAACTATAAAAGTCTTTAAACCTGGAAGTGGTTGAACTCTTGCTGCTGATGCTTGTCGATGAACTCTTTTGGTTGAATTTGATCATTGAACCAACTTTGAGATCGTCTAAGTGTTGAAGGCTTGCTTCTTTCTTGTAGACTCTGTAGATTTTTGAGAAGCTTGAAAAATAAGGAATTTGAATGCCCAGGACAAATTTCGAGAAGGGAAGAGACAATTTTGGTTTGTAGTAGCAAAAAAGTTCAAATGTTGTCCCAAAAATGAGTGATATTTTTTGGGGGACAACATAGCATATAATATAAATAATCTCAATAATCCCTTAGAAAATGATAATGTTTATGCTATAAATAATAGGAGTAAATATTATAATTATCCTCAAAATAACAAAAAAAAATGATAAATCCTTTTCTAATGATAAAGGTAAATCAACTCAAAATAATGCTAATAATTCTAATGATAATGCTACACAAAATAATCTTTTTTGTAATTAGATATAATAACAGTCAATATCGGAATTATAAATCTATAAAATTTAGATAAATTGATGCTAAAACTTATAATATAATTGATGGTTTGTCAATAATTAAAGTTGAGTTTTCTTTGCTACAAGCAGCTAGTCTTCCAAGATAGCTTGATAAGATTAATGAAGCAGTGAAAAATCTTAGAGTTGATGTAAGTTTACAAGAGGAAGGTAATTTTAAACACATTTATACCCAAAATTTTACCCCTCCTACTAATTATATTTCTCATTTATATATCAAAATCAAGATTTTTAATAAAATAATTCATAATTTTATTTTGAACATAGGTGCCTCAAAAAATATCATGCCTAAGTCCATTATAGATCAATGGGTATATCTTATGAAGCAGATAGTAGGAAACTTACTGGTTTTGATTCTAGACAAATTGAGAGTTGTAAGTTTCACAACATAGTTATTAAAATTGTATAATATGAATGGATTAGATGTATGACTAATGTTCAAGTGTTGGATATTCTTAATAAGTATGCAATGTTGTTAGGAAGGGATTGGTCTAAAGTAACTGGGGATTTCATTGGAAAATATATACTGTGGGTTCTTGTTAATAATGAGATTGCATTCATTAAGAGGGAAAATTCTTTTGGTACCCAAATTGAATCACCTTTTTCACCTAATATTTATTACATTGAAACTGGAATTGGGACTTACGAATTATTGAATGTAGATGAATCAAAAAATTAACATGAATAAATATTTACAAAGAATATTTTATGGTCTCTTTACTTTGATGGAGTTTGCTCTCAACAAGGTAATGGTGCTGAAATTTGTATGATATCTCCTATTAGTAAATATTTTGTTATGCTTTCAAATTTTCTTTTAAAAATACTAACAATATAATAGAATTTGAAGCATTATGTTTAGGGTTAGAAAATGCCATAGAACTGAATGTTAAATATTTAGAAGTTTTAGAGATTTAGAGATAGTAATAAGACAAGTTCATAATATTTATAAGACTAATAAAATTCATTTTCAACATTATACACAAAATATTTGGTCATTAATTAAGTATTTCAAATTTTTCAATATCACATATATACTTAGATAATTTAATGTAAGAGCTAATAAGCTTATTGTTTATGATTCTAATCTAGCACTAAGTGAGATTAAGCCTACTATATATTTTCTTATTTTCAAAATACTTCACCCTAAGATTCTTAATTTAAATGATAGTTGCAATGTTTTTAGTTTTGATGAGCATATAGATTTATTTCTTAAATGCTATTATTTTGATCATGATGACTATGTATTAAATATTGGTGATTATTTATAATTAAGTACTAACAGATTACCTATTGGTTTGGTAAGCCTTAAATCTATTTTTTCACCCAATGATCAATAAACAATCTCTATAATAGAAGAATCATCAAGAAGAAGCATAGGTGAGACCACTCCTATAAATTTATGGACTAAAGAAGATCTTATATATGTTTATTTAAGAATTCAAGTGACTAAAAATGAGAAGATTAAGTTCATTAAATTTGTAAAGAGTTTATTGATGTCTTTGCATGGTCATACAAGGACAATAAAGGTTATGATACTAATATTATTAAACATGACATTATTATTAAGCCTAGTATCAAACCTATTAGGTAAAAAATATGAAGAATCAACCATTTGTTAGAGGACACCATTGACAAAAGATAGATAAAATGAATGATGTTGGTATCATTTTCCTTAAAAAATATTCATAATGGGTATCTAATCTATTTCCAATTAGAAATAAAAATGGTGACATTAGATTATGTGTTGATTTTAGAGATCTAAATAAAGCTAGTGTAAAAGATAATTTTCCTCTACCAAGCATATATTAGATTTTACAATAGATTGTAGGATCTAAAATGATGTCTTTATTAGATGTATTTTCAATTTATAATCATATTTTTATAAATCTTGATGATAGACATAAAACTATTTTCATCACATGTAGAGGTAATTTTAATTATAATAGAATGCCTTTCGATTTAATGAATGCAAAAGTTATTTTTTAGAGGGCTATGCATGTTGATTTTGATGATTTGATTGACATTATTATTAAATTTTATTTGGATGATATCACCATTCATTTTAAAAGGAGGAAAAACTATTTAGGTCATCTTAGTGAAGTGTTCACAAGATGTAGAAAATTTGGCATTTCTTTGAATCTAAAGAAATATGTTTTCAGTGTGACTGAAGATAAGTTTTTAGGACACATAATTTCTAAAGAAGGTATTTAAATTGACCCTGAACATGTTAAAGAAATAAAAAAAGTACCTAATCCCAAGGATCAATCAATTTTAAAGTCTTTATTCGGTAAGATAAAGTTTATTATAAAATTCATTTTTTATTTTGATGATAAATCTAATCCATTACAATTGTTGCTTAAGAAAGATAAAACTTGTATTTGGGATGAAGGTGTTGAATTAGTTTTTAATATTATTAAAAATGATATTTTAAGTTCTCTTCTTACTAAACCCAGTTTTAATAAAGTATTTATTCTCTATGTTAATGCTATTAAAAAATGTATAAGATATATAATAACTCGAGTTTGGAAGTAATGAATAAAAACTAATCAGTTATATGAGTCAAGTTCTAAAAGATGCAGAAACTAGGTACTCCCTTACTGATAAATTCATTTTATCATTAGTTTCTTATTTAATTAAATTTTGATACTTGTTAATGGGAAACAAAGTTTTTGTGAATCTAATGTACTTATTTTGTCCAAGGAAGGCTAGCCAAGTGGATTTTATGTATTCAAAAATTTAATCTTGAATTTAAAACTTTTAAAACTATTTTAAGGTAATGAATTAGCAAAACACTTAGCTAAAAATTCTACCTTAGATATAAATGTTTTAGTTTTATTAGTTGATAAAAATCTAAATGCTAAGCCACATTTGAAGACCATGAAGGTTGCTAAATTTTCTAAAAAAATTAAGTTTGGTCTAGAGATTAATGAATGGGAATATTTATTAGCTGAAGATGATTGGTACCATGATTTAGTTTATTATTTTAAAAATAAATCTTTTCCTAATAACTTATATAATAAACAAATGTATTCTTTAAGACTAAAAGCAAAAAAAATCTATTTGTTGGAAAACTTTCTATTTTATCATAATCAAAATGAAGTTTTGTTAAGATGTCTTGCACATAATCAAACTCAGAAGGTTTTTAGGGGTTATTATGAAGGAAAATATGGTAGATATTATACTATGAAATCAACTACTTATAAAATTTTGAGATTAGGTTATTATTGGCCTACCTTGTTTCAAGATGCTTATAAGTTAGTACGTTCTTTCATGCCTTGTTAACTATTTGTTGGAAGAGATAAATTGTCTACAATGCCTTTAAATCTAATTATTCCTTAAAAAACCTTTTACAAAATGAGGCATTGATTTTATTTTAGATATTAATCCACCTTCATCTATAGGTCATATATATATTTTGATAGCTATAAATTATTTCACAAAGTGACCTGAGGCCAAAGCACTTAAAAATTTAGTAACAGGTGAAGTAATTTATTTTCTTAAAAATCAAATTTTCTCTAAATTTGGAGTTCCATATGAGATTATTTCAAATAATGGACCTCAATTCATTTAAAATTAACTTTTAGAGTTCTTAGGAAAATATTCTATTATCTCTAGTCATTCATCTAAGTATTATCCATAAGGAAATGAATAAATTTAGTCCACAAATAAAAATTTGATATCTATTATGAAGAAACTAGTCTATGATAACAAAAAAAACTAGCAGCTTAAATTTTTATAAGCTTTATGGGCTGATACAACTATTATTAAAGTAAAAAATGGTTATTCACCTTTTATGTTATCATATGAATTCAAAGTTATTTTGCCAATAGAACTTTAGACTTCTTTAGCTAGAACTGCTTTACAATATGTAGTTGAAGATACAAATTTAATTAAAAAAGATTACATGTTTTAGTAGCTCTTGATGAATCCAAACTAACATCACTACATAAATTAGAAAGATCTAAGCAAAAATTTTAAAATAAAATTGATAAAAAGATTCCTAACAAGAAATTTAATGTTGGTGATTTAGTCTTATATTGGGATAAAAGCTCATAAAGACCCTAGAAAACATCATAAGTTTGATACATTATGACTTGGACCTTATATAATTACCATAGTTCTTAGAAATAATGTATTTCATCTTAAAGATCTTGAAGGAATTGGTTAAATTATTCAGTTAAAGGCCATCATTCAAAATTATTCCATGATTAGTTATCTTTATATTGGTTCTTTTTGCTTTGTTTTTGCTTTGCTTTGTTTTGTTATTTGTTGTTGTTTCCTTTTTTATTTCTTACTTTAATTTTGAAGTGATCAATGAAGGGTTTTGAATAGATAAGTCTCACATTGGAAGGAAGATTCAAGGAAAATGTAAAATTACTGTAAGTATCATTCATTTTCAAAAGTTATTCCTATGAATTTAGTTTTAGTGATAAATGAATAATACGACTGAGTTATATTTGGCTATTGAAAGATTACTTTATTTTTAAATTTTATGCTTAAGGAATTTGTATGCTTTTTAACATCCAACCCAAACTTCTCTATTATTCATGTCCCTTTCTTCATGTCATGCTAGTCAAACAATCCATTCTTTTCTAAAATTAATTATTTAAAGGGTTCACACGTAGCTACTTGAGAAATGATTTTCTTGAATCACACTTGCAAGAAAAATTTCTTCTATATAATAGGCCATTTTTTGCTACTCAAATTTATGAAATAAAGTTTACTAACAAGGTCGCTAATGTTATGCCTATTTTCTACAACCCCTAAATTTCTCAAAATTTAATACTTCTTGCCATTGAGATGACCCTATCATGAAACTTAAAATTCTGTTAGGGACCCTATTGATTGTTAGTATTTTTAGTTGCATTTTTTATTATGGAATAATGATGATTATTTGATGAATTCCTACTTATGTTTTAAGTGGTTTTGAAAAACATAATGGATCAATGGTTAAAAAATATGCATATATAGTTGTGAGTGATTAGTTATTTTGATGATTTAGTTTGGTTCAATTTGAGGTAGTTTCAGTTAGAAAATGCACTTTTAGTATCAAATAGTTTTTTAATAATTTTAGATTTCATAAGTGATATGATTTGATTAGTCAGAATAGATAATGGTGATATGATATTTTACAAATCATTGCATTTGAAATTTATAATTCAAAAGCTATTCTAAAGATATAGGTTTGATGTATGGCTCAGTTTCATTTACTAATGATGATATGATGGATATTTAAAGTACCGATATGATTAAGTTGATTTGGAAATACTATCATTCTATTTTATCTATCTTGTAACATTGTTCTTTTGTTTGATGATCTGGTTGTTTGACTACATGGTTAAGATCATGATTACCTAGTTGACATTCAAAGTCTTAGTTATTTCAAGATTTGAGTAAATATTCAAATTTGATGATCATAACTTTTAAGGCATGTATATCATTCTTTGTATCTTGAATATTTATGTATAAGAGGATGAATTGGTTGATAAGAAGTTAATGGCATACGAGTTCTTTGAAATCATTACATACTTCTCCAAAAGGATCAACTTTACTTGAATTTGGATCTTTGAAATGAGCTAAAGGGGGCCTTATTTATCAAATAGTTTGCTTTTAAAACTTAGGGGATCATAGTACTAAGGTATTGACATTTGTTGAAATAGTGATTCCATCATGAAATATGTGCTTGGTTTAAGAATGGGCTATAGTTTGAAGAAAGGTATACCACGATACTAGGTGAATTATAAATTATAATGTTTATCATGAGGTTTTTATAAATCTTAAGAACCCTTGGATCAATGACAAAGAAAGATAAAGCATTTGTTCAGCTAGAGGTTGGTTGACACTATGGCAATGTGAGTTGGCATAAAGCATTAAAGTCCAAGGTTTTGGTTTTGATGCTTCGAGATCATCTCGATATTTGGTGGTATGAGTTAACATGAGGTGATATTACCTTTAATGGTAGAAATTAGTTGATGTTTAGCATGAGGGTTTAGTATGAATAATAGTTATCTCTAACTTTGGATTTTTTGACAAATAACTTAGCAAATTTTTTAAGTACATAATTAGTAAATGCAGACCAATAGAGAGTGAACACATCACTCAATTAGTTATGGACTCAGGTTGGTAGATATAACTTGCAAAATTCTTGGTTTTTGGTTCATTTTCACAAGCTCATTTATAGAAGTGAAGCCTTGGTTGGAAAATATTTGAGTTGAAAAGCAAGGTTTTTGGTGAAGGATATTAGCTAAGAAATATAAGGTACGTTACCAGGTATGTTGATACAAATCTTGGTCAGCTTATTTTAGAAATATCATGTGATATTTATGGAAAGCTTGTAGTTTATGGTGAAATGATAATTTCTAATTCTAATTACTTTTTTTATACATGATATTGAAAAGGTTTTGAGTAGTTCTCAAATTATTCTCTATGATAAAATAAATCTTTTCAAAGTTATGGTGTATGCTTTTCAAAGTTTCAAAAGTTAGTCATCTATTTTGAACATGCATGTTGGGTAATAGCTTTCAGTCTTGAGGTTTAATTATAAAAGATAAAAAATTGTGTTCCATGACTCATATACATGAAATAGATCTTCTATTTATTTAGTGAAAATAACCTTGACTTAGTTTTTTGGTGAAATCATTTGCATGTGGATATTTGGGAAAGTTATGATGATTTATTTTAAGATTTGCATAGTTTGATTTTTTCATGTTTGAAAGAAATTTTGGGTTATCCATAAATTAAACATTTGGATAAAAGGGAATTACAGTTTCCTATTATCATCAACATATATACAAATATTCCCTGCTTGTTTAGTTTCTTTTTAGTTCAAAGGAATTTATGAAAGTTGCACACCATACATATTAGGATTTTGGTTTTGATATTTTGGGTCTATGAAAAGATAAATCCATCTAATTCAAAACCAAGTTTTAGAGGATGGATAAGAATAGACTAATAATTTCTTTTTAGGCTTGAATGCATGAGAAGTATTGAGAATTTGGTGTTTTTATTAAGCTATTCAAGGTTTCTTCACTATGGTCAAGAGTTTTTGGCAATTTTTAAAGATAAGGTTGAAATGTTCGAGTTTATTTCATACTATACAAATGGTTTTCAAAAAAAAATTCATTTTCACAATTTTTTTTGCATTACATGCATTTTATCTTGAAAGAGAAGTTAATCGCATGATTTGGTTTTGGATATGTTGATGGATTCTATGAATACTATTTATGAGTTGGCATTTTTGTTTTGATTCGATATTTAATGTTTGCCATTTTAAGGTGTTTTGTATGATATATTTATGGAGTCATGTTGAAATATCAAGAAATTTGATATTCTTTCTCAAAATTTGAGTCTCTATCATTAAACATAATTATATATTTGGTCCTTTTGGAAGCATCTGGAGAATGTTTTATTTTTGTGTGCATGAAGGTCAGTTTGTTCATGTACCTAGATTTTTTTACTATACGTATATATACTTTGGAAACTAATGTCAGTATTTAGACAAGCTTTAGTATGCAATCTCATTTGAGTTATGTTATGGTGTCAATTCAGATTTTATCCTAAATATATGGCATTCAGTTTTAGAAGGGATTTGAATGAATAAAATGATCAACATTATAAAGTCTTACATTAAAATAAATCATAGTCTTCTTATGCATTGAAAAGTTAGTGTTTTGTTATGTAAATTATGATTCATATGTATTTGTGATCTGGGAATATCAATGCTTATGAAGTCATGAAGATGTTTTAGTTTCATTGGATTGACTATGTCGTGATTTGCTCAAAAAACTTGAGGTTTGGTTCAGTATAAATGGTTTGGATTGGTAGTTTTAAAAGACTTGAAATAATTTTATGGATTTTTTTAAATAGTTTGAGTTAGTCATTTTTTAATGATATGCCAAGAAACAATATATATGAAGTAGAGTTTTGAGTTTTCAGCCAACTTACATTTACAAATGTAATTTTGAGATTTCAGTTAAAATGAGATTTATATTAAAACTTCACCTTAAAATTGAATTTTTAAGTTTTCCTTGAAAATGGATGTTGAAATTAAGATTCTTTGATACTTTGAAATTTATATCAAAATCTTATATTGAGATAAAATTTTAAGAATTTAGTCTAGTTAGAATCATATTAATATAAAGCACAATCATTTGGAAATATAATAGTGAGATATTGGTTGAAAATTTTAGTTGATTCAAATACAGTGTGATGAATTTCAATTTATGATATAGTTTTAGTTTCTTTTGATGAATTATTCATTTTTTAGTTTTGTTTATTTGAATGCTTATTGTTTCCCAATCTTAGCTCTGACTATTATATTTTAGATAGGTCATAATTTTGGGGTGGGATTAATCAGGTTTAACAAGGAGTAATGATAATAAGGGATAGGGGTAGAGTTCCAATAGTTATACTAAACAACCCATTATAGGTTTTCATAGGGGTGGTTTTTGAACAAGAAATTTGGCCCTAGATTCCATATGTTGGAAATATTGTCATTGATGTCAAAGGTCTATTATTATTGGTGATAAAGGCCCCATTGCATTTAATGTTGTTTGTAATAAATATATCTTGGCTAATATGAGTTAATATTTATTTAATATTAATGAATATATTTTTGGTTGCATATGAGACAAAGGAAGGGCCCATGGAGAAGTCGAAGAGCCATGGGTTAAAGACAAAAGAAGGATGGGATGCATTTTTCCATGAAGAGTCATCTTGGGGAATACCAAGAGTCACCAAGTGAAGACAAAAGAGTAAGGGCACAATTTCTCATGAAGGGACACTTTGAGGAATATGAAAAGTCACCAAAGATAAGGACAAAAGTGGGAAGGATGTTTTTGGTCATGAAGGGTCACCACATGACTTTTCAAAGGCTTGAATATGAAGGGTCATCCAAGATTGGCACCATTTTCCATGAGGATTGAAAGGTCACAAAGGGGGAAGGCCAAAGGTCATTTGGAAATCTATAAATAAAGGCTTGAGAAGCCATTTGTAATATGATTGAGAGAGGTTTATTTGATATTGTAATATCTAGCTTAGAAGAGTAATTATGAGAGATGAATAGTATTTGTTATATCTAGTTTAGAAGAGCAAAGGTGAGAGAGAGGAAAGAGATGTTGTATTGAAATATCATTTGTTGAGATAGCAACATTGAGAGATAGGTGTCTGGTATACACAAAGGGGTTGGTGCTCCTGTGGGTTGGTGCTCACGAATTTTTACTGGGTTGGTGATTGGCAAAGGGGTTGGTGCTCCTATGGGTTGGTGCTCATGAATAGTTGCTGGGTTGGTGCTTGGCAAAGGGGTTTGAAGCTCTTGTGGGTTGGTGCTCATGAATTGTAGCTAGGTTTGTACTTGGCAAAGGGGTATGGTGCTCCTGTGGGTTATTTCTCATGAATATACTTGAGATTGTTCTCCATGGTTTTTCCCACATTGGGTTTCCACATTATATCTAGTGTCTCTCTCTATCTTGTGTGATGTTTATTGTTTGAGTTTTATTGCATATCTTGAATGTTTGATTAAATGGAATTTGATAAAGGGAAAGTTTTAATAAGATATATAATATACTGATTCACCCCCCTTCTCATTATATTCTGTGCTTAACAATTGGTATTAAAGTAGGTTCCTTTTTGAAAAGTTTTATAGCTTAAAGGTAGATCGAGAAAGCACGATGGCTGGGTCACAGGAAGGATTTTCTACAAATAAGGCACCTTTGTTTGATGGAACAAATTATGATTTTTGGAGCATGAAAATGAAGGTTTATTTGATAGACATTGGATTCGACATATGGAAAGCAGTGGTGGAAGAATATGAAGAGCCATAGACATCTACAATTACTCTAGCAGGAAAGAAGGCAAGTAAATGTAATGCTAAAGCTTTAAATGCTATTTTATGTGGTTTATGTGAATCTAAATTTTTGAAGTTATGAAATGTAAATTTGCTCATGAAACTTTGGTAAAACTTGAGAATATTTACAAAGGTGATGGAAAGGTTTAGCAAGCTAAGCTATAGACTTTTAGAAGGCAGTTTGAAAGTTTGAAGATGGAAGAAGAAGAAGATATAACAAGTTATCTTTTTCGAGTTGATCAAGTCATAAATTAGATTCAAGGTCTTAGAGAAATGTTGGATGAGTCAATGATGGTGCAAAAGGTTTTGAGATCTCTACCAATGAGATATGATGTAAAGGTTTGGCAATCGAGGAGATGAAGAATTTAGCCAAGCTAAAGATGGATGAGCTTCATGGTATTCTCATAGCATATGAGATGCAGATAGAAGAAGATAAACCCTCAAAGAGAGAAGTGGATTTCAAGACATCAAAGAAGAAAGCTAAGATTCAAGAATCAAGTGAGATTTCTAGTGATGATGAAGATGACAATGGAGCACTTTTCATTTGCAAGCCGAAAAGAGGAATAGGTAAATATCAAGGAAACTTACCTTTTAAATGTTTTAATTGTGGAAAGATTGGATATTTTTCATCTAGATGCCCAGATAAGGTTAATGATGATGATGAAGAAAAGCCTACATACAAGAATAATTTCAAAGGCAAATCTAAGAAGGGTTTCGAGAAGAAGAGCTTGTATTCTAAGGATCCTAGTTTAGGTGAAGATAGTGGAGTCAGTGATTCAGAAGAAGAGGTTTTATTCATGGCCATACATGAAGGTGATCAAGAAGAAGAGGAGGAGGAAGCTGAAGTGAATATGGAAGGAGAGCTCATTTGTGCCTTAAAAGTGTTAAAAGCTATTCAAAAGAAGAATTGAAGATTAAAGTGCTAGATCAAGAAAAATGAACAAGAGTCAAAGGAAATGATTGAAGATCTACAAGCACACTTTGAAGAAGCTAAGAAGAATGAAGAAGACCTCACAGCATAATTGGAAATAGAAAGAAAAGAATGTCAAAGGTATGTTATTGAAATTTCATCTTTAAAAGAAGATATTAAGAAAGAAGTCAATAGTAAAGTAGTTAGTGATTCAAAATTTGAAGATAGCACTAACATGTTGAATAAGATATTGGAAAGTCAAAAAGTATATTCAAATAAGACAAGGATCAGTTTTGAAAAGAAAAATAGCTATGCTGAACCTCTTACACAAGAGGAAACAAAAAGGGGAGAAGTGAAGAATACAGAAAACATTCCAAATAGAGAAGGCTAGAAGGAACAAAGCTACAAAAGGCAATCAGGTCAGAGATATACAGACAAGTCTTATTTTTATGGCTATTGTTTTTATTGTAATGGATATGGTCACAAGAAATTAGAATGTAGAAAAAGAGATAATAATTTTAGAAATAAGGAGAAAGAAAGTAAAGTAGAGTCAAGCAAAAGCCGCAACTCTTTTGCTCCTCTATCAAGCTTTGATGAAGAGACCATAATATGCTACAAGTGCAACAACTTCAGACACATAGCTTGATATTGTAGAAGTGTGTTTGAGTTAGTCAAGAAGGATCAGAGCTTCAAAGGTCCATTCATCAAGAAAAAGGATCAAAATCTCAAAGCTCCATTCATCAGGGAGAAGGTTTAGACATGTACATGGTAGAAGAAATAACATGAAGATTCTATGATGGTTCAAACAACCTTGCATGTAAAAGCTAAATATCAGCCATGGTTAATTGATAGCGGATGTTCGAGGCATATGATAAGAGATAAAAGTAAATTCATATCTATAAAGAAGATCAATGGTGGTACAATGAGATTTGGAGATAAAACCACTACCAGGATAGCTAAAAAAGGTACTTTGAGTTTGGATTATGGTAGAAATAAGACTAAAAATGTTTTGTATGTAAAAGGTCTTAAGCATAATCTGTTGAGTGTTAGTCAAATATGTGATCAAGTATATACATTAAAGATTCATAAAGAAGGTTGTGTGATTAGAAGAAAATATTCAAATGAGTTGATTGCAGATGCTCAAAGGACAGGGAACAATGTGTATGTATTGTTAGATATCTTCTCAAAGGAACGAACAAAGGATACATTCAAAGATCGGCGAGAAGAGTTGGGAGTAATTTCTAGTACTTCCTGCCATTGATGATTCAACATCAGTTGAGGGGGAGCTAAGTGTTAGCTATAGGTAGGCCCTTTGACATTAATGTCAAAGGGGGAGAATAACAGGTACATGTATAGGTACAGGTGTAGAAAATAGGTACAAGGAATAAGTATAGGTTGCTATAGTAAGGGGGAGTTACTGAATGTTTTTAGATGATAGTATGTGCAGGTGACAGGATGTGGTAGTTTTAGGATTGAGGTTGCCATCAATGACAAAGGGGGAGATTGTTGGAAATATCGTCATTGATGTCAAAGGTCTAGTATTATTGGTGATAAAGGCCCCATTGCATTTAATGTTGTTTCCAATAAATATATCTTGGCTAATATGAGTTAATATTTATTTAATATTAATGAATATATTTTTGGTTGCATATGAGACAAAATAAGGTCCCATGGAGAAGTCAAAGAGCCACGGGGTAAAGACAAAAGAAGGATGGGATGCATTTTCCCATGAAGAGTCATCTTGGGGAATACCAAGAGTCACCAAGTGAAGACAAAAGAGTAAGGGCACAATTTCTCATGAAGGGACACTTTGAGGAATATGAAAAGTCACCAAAGATAAGGACAAAAGTGGGAAGGATGTTTTTGGTCATGAAGGGTCACCACATGACTTTTCAAAGGCTTGAATATGAAGGGTCATCCAAGATTGGCACCATTTTCCATGAGGATTGAAAGGTCACAAAGGGGGAAGGCCAAAGGTCATTTGGAAAGCTATAAATAAAGGCTTGAGAAGCCATTTGTAATATGGTTGAGAGGTTGATTTGATATTTTAATATCTAGCTTAGAAGAGCAATTGTGAGAGATGAATAATATTTGTTATATCTAGATTAGAAGAGCAAAGGTGAGAGAGAGGAAAGAGATGTTGTATTAAACTATCATTTGTTGAGATAACAACATTGAGAGATAGGTGTGTGGTATACACAAAGGGGTTGGTGCTCCTATGGGTTGGTGCTCATGAATAGTTGTTGGGTTGGTGCTCGGCAAATGGGTTTGAAGCTCTTGTGGGTTGGTGCTCCCAAATTATAGCTGGGTTGGTACTCAGCAAAGGGGTATGGTGCTCTTGTGGGTTATTTTTCATGAATATACTTGAGATTGTTCTTCGTGTTTTTTCCCACATTGAGTTTCCACATTATATCTAGTGTCTTTCTCTATCTTGTGTGATGTTTATTGTTTGAGTTTTATTATATATCTTGAATGTTTGATTAAGTGGAATTTGATAAAGGGAAAGTTTTAATAAGATATATAATATACTGATTCACCTCCCCTCTCAGTATATTCTATGCTTAACACCATAAAGGAACACAAATGTTCATTCATTTTGATGTTTTTGATCTTGAATTTTGGAACATTCTAAGTAATTTTCTTGCTAATCTAGCCAATAGGGGTTATAGAGATAACAAGGGTTTATTTAGTCATAGGTTTGGAGCCTAAACCCCTTCTCAAAGTAGCTTATCTCATTATTTGAACAATAATCCATAGTGTTTGCCACTCTAGCCTCCTAATGTTGATAGAGTTGAGCCTACTATTTAATCTCTACCTACAAATTAGATTACACAATTAGAAATTGAGATTATCCATGTCAAAGATTTTAGGAACATGGCCATTCTTTTTAGTGCACCTTCTCCTTCCCATAGAGAACCTATCATGAAAATTAAAGGTTTGAGTTTGACCACTTCTTATAGTGAACCTATTTTGGGATCTGAGAGAATAATTATAGGGATCTAAGGGTATTCTATTAGAAGGAAGACAATTTATATTCCAACTTCCATTATGGAAAAGAGGACTGTTGAAAGTCAATCTAAGCTAGATACACCAAGGGAAGTTAGGATGTTGAAGAGAATTAAATTAAAGATTGATGATAGTACAACTAATTCAAAAACAAGATTGGTGCCCTTTTTTACTATAGATATGGAATATAATGTTTGTCTTCATGAAAAAGACAAACATGCAATTGAAGTATTATTTGATTCAGAGGATTATTGGTTATTTAGGGATAAACTTTTGTTTATACTAAATTTTTCATGGGAAAACTTGATTTTCCAACTGATACTTTAGTTTCAGACTTTGATAAATTTTTAAAATATAACAATTTTTGGAGTTATAACATAAATATATGCTTAAATTAATTAATATGCATTATGGATTAATATGAATAGGATTTATCAAATTTTGACTTATTTATTTTATGATTAAATGTGTATTCTATTATATTATTAATTAATATGGGCCCCCACCTATTAAGATTAGTATCCCTTGTCTATGTTTTAATAACTTAATCAATTAAGATGTTTATGTCTTAATTAAAACATGTCCTTAACTAATAATTGTTATTAATTAATTGATTTTTAAAAAATTCAATTAGTTAATATAAATTAATAACTAATAAAAGTTAGTTATAACTTATTTTCAACTAAGTTTAAAGCTATAATAAGAGTTCAAGGGCTCATTTGAAGATAAAATAACAATACATATTGAATACTTAGACATTTTTTGAAGTCAATCATTCATCTTTATTATTTCTATGCAACTTCTCTGAGATAGTACAACTTTTGCAAATAGACGCAATGGTACTTTATCTAATGGTTGAGTAATTTCTTATGCAACACATGTATATCTAGCTTTATTTATCATTTAATATTGATTATCAAAGTTTGCTAAGCTTAACATATTTTTATGATTACTATTAGTATTTCTATGCATAAAATTCAAGTATTCAGCCTAAATAATGATGAACATTTCACTTGTTTATGACACTTCAATGATCTATTTGGATTGTAAAGTTGTCATTCAAGTTTTTATAAAAGAATAATGTTGGTTTTCTCAATAAATCTATATTTTCTGTTAAGATGACTCTCCCTTTGAGACTCACATACTCTTTTGTAATTTGTTTAACTTTAATATAATTAAATCTTTCAGATTTTTTCTAAATCTAATTTTATTTCTATTTTCTAGTTATCTTCTTGATTTTAGTTTTAATCTTAGTTTCTTTTGTGTTTTATTTTCTAATTAGTTTCTTATTTTAGGTTTTGTTCTTTCTTTATTTAGATATTAATTAACCCTTATTAGATTATTATTTTCTTATATCTATTTAAAGTTTAGGATCTTTTAAGTGCTTAGACTTAATCAATCTAGTTTATAGTATTTTCTATTTTATAGATTAATCATTAGATAGTTTGATTGTTTATTTCTATTTAGGTTTAGTTTTTTTATGTTTATGGTATTTTGTATTTATTTAATTTTTTAGTTAAAATAGTTGTCTTAATTAAATTCTATATGTTTAGTTAATTATTTTTCTTAGTTTATTAGTCAGTTGTTTATTATCTTACTCTTTTACTTACGTGTTTGATTCTCTTCTCTTTTCTTTGGTCTCTCTTTTATTTTTTATTTTATTTTAGAGTTAACTTGGAGAACATTATAGGCAAGAGACAAATATAGTATTTGAATAGACACATATTATCAAACCAAATTTATATTCTTCAAGAGAGTATCTAACTCATAAGTTTTCTCTATCAGATATAATAGATTACAAATTCTTATCTTAACTGATTCATGGTTTGATAGATGGATTTTTTATTGTTATAATGGAATAAGTTATTTTGATAAATTGTTGATTATTATCTATAACTTATAATAAAAATCCCTTCATGTCTTTAGGATCTTAGATGAGCCTTTAGAACCCCACGATTAGACTGGTATGATTCCAACTTGACCTTCATGATAGGTGAAAGGGTTGATTCGTTGATAGTGTAATTTCCATCATCAAAACCTTGGTAAACATAAAGATTACTCTTTCAAGGATTTAAAATAGTTATCAAATGGTTATAAAATTTCTAAATTCTCAAACCTCAACTAATCTACCTTCATGTGATGTACCCTATGGTTGCAAGGCTATGTAAAATAAATGAACTAGAAAAAGGTAGATGTGTGCATGAGACCTAAGTGGTGAGGCTTAAATAAGATTTAAAAAGGAATGGAATAGGTATCAAGGATTATGAATGAGTCTTTACTGAAAAGAGGTCATAACATATTAGTCTCCTTGGTTGAATAATGACTTAGGCTCATTGAAGACCTAGGAGAGTCATGAAGATCTTGAGTGTCATCTTAGAGAAACCAATATGAAATTGGTTTCTCACCCATGTAGATAACTCAATAATGTGCCTTATATCAAAATTTATCTCAAATATGCATTGGTATATTCAATTAAATAAATATATGTAATTGGTTGAATGCATTCAAATGGACTATGTGAACCTAAGAGGGGGACTATCTGAGCCTTAAAAAATGATTGTGAAGGTTTCAAATAGACATCCAATGTATTTTGAGCCCATTGGAGAGATGGAGAGGATATGAATATAATTGGTCACTCTATATATAATTTCATTATTGACCAATTAGGTTTTTGAGGTAAAATAAGAGAAAAAAATGATTTAGGCCTAATAACCACTATAGGTTTGTCACAGGCAGAATTGGAAAAGTTGCCCCTTATGGTGTAAAATAAAGGGATAAGAAAGTTTGTATAAGGTTAAATAGATATTATGGAAATATCTAAAGCTTATTAAAAATACTTCAAGACCAAAACCACTCAATAACAATCATTCTTAAGGTTTAGTAAGTTGAGAAACCTAAATAAAGACCTACATGCTGGTTGAAAAGAGCATAGAAAGTATGAACTTTATCATTGGTTGAAGAGGGTGAGGTTTTTATTGTGAAGCATGATCTTGAGGAAGGTTTTTAGAGTATTTTAAGCCCTTGGAAGGTGATGAAAATGTCAAAAAATGGGCCATTAGGTTCAAAACATCAAATCCACCTATAAACCCTCATTAGGGGTTAAAATAGGTTTTGAGCTTATTTAGCAATCAAGATAATTAGAAAAATATCAATAAAATTTTATGGAGGTGTTTTAGACCTCATAAAACTATTATAAATCAAGAACGAGCATTTTATGACAAACTTTGCTCATAACCTCCTATCGACCTCTTGGAACAAGTTTACACAGTCAAGAAGGGTAATTTGAAATGCTCAAAACAATGTCAAAATTTTTAATGGGACTAAATTACTCTCCAATATGTTCATAGTTTTCCCCTACTTAAAAAATCTAGCAACATTTTATGATTTTAGGCCCTCAACTTTATAAACAATCGTTAAGTAGAAAGACATCTTAAACCCTGCTAAGGAATTGATGATTGTGTTTACTATGAAAATGACTTAAAATTTAATTATTTGGTATTTATATGACCTAAATTCCCTATTTATGTCCTAATAGTACCTTAATGATCTATTTCATGGCACATGTGAAGAGGAAAAGGTACATAAAATGGCCTAGAAGTGGTAGTTTTAGGCTTATTTTCAAGGATATGGCTATGTGAAATCATATTGACCAGTTGTGAAGACTTGTTGAACATGGGAATAGGTATAATGGTCTCATTAAAATATATATATAACTCCTTAAGAGATATATAATCTTCCAATGCTCTTAAGATAGGCCATGATGAAGACTTCCTATGTGTTTGTATAAGAAACCTAATTCCAAACCTTGTGAATGTCATATGAGGCTTGAGAATCTATAATATACCTTTGAAAACATTAGATATGTCTCTTGAAATACTCCGATGGTTATAAAAAAATCATTCTCATAAGTTTCAAGCAGATTTTAAGGGTGTTTATAAGTAATCTTGTTAGATTCATATTGAGAATAATTACTAAAGAAACCCATAGGCCTCTAATGGTCTTTTCAAGCTAGTGTCATGAATGAATATGATTAACAAGAATATTAAGAATTATTAGTAACTAAAACATCAATATAGGTTTTTAATACACCTAAAAAACCTTTATAAATAACATTGACAAGCTCAAAAAACCTTGTAGTAAGCAAACATGTCATCAAGAGCTCTAAGAGACCAAATGCATCTACATGTTAGTCCTTGGATGTGGCATAAAAGATAAATGGGGATAAAATAATATTATACAAGACCTATATGAGGTTGTCAAGATTTTATTATAGTACTCAAGTAAGGACTAGGCCTTAGATGAAAAGATAGGCTTGTTTTCATGGCCTCTTTTGAATCAACTAAGATCACATAATGAAAGTGTAGGTTCTTGTCAATATGAAGGGTCTTGAGTTTTAGGTATTACTCCAATAAAGATGAGAGAGGTATTGAAGTGGATAAATATGGTATGGTAAGATCCAAGAATCATGATCAAGAGTGCCATGTGTCAAATCATAGATTTGTAACTCCTAATCCAAGAATGGGTAGTTTCATTGATGAAAGGATGAGTCATACAGGATAATGATGATCTCCTACACCACCTTGATGAGGGTATCATCAACTCAAAATAATAATTTTTGAGGAATATGCCTTAATTTTTATCTCACTCTCCATTTAGATAGTGACTTATTTAAGGTGGATGACACTTGTCATGATCTTCTCCAACATCCATCTTCTCTCTCCTTCTCATTCTCTACTATATGTATGCCTTATTTTAGCATTGTAAAGGATCATCCTCTTGAGTATGGTAAATCCTTGCTCCTTTTATAATCCATTAAATAATAGATAAGCTATTTTTACCTTCTCTTATGACTATATTCTAGTGTTTGTGTATGAAGGATTGATCTTTTCTAGTGTTGATTCAACTATCCTTAACATGTTATCTCATTTTCTCACTTATATGCAATTTGAACTCATTATTGTGGGTCATATGGAGTTTTTAAGTAGTCTTATGAAGGTTAAGTGAGGAAATATTCCATTAGTGTCTTTAAACCTCTTTAAAATCATCCCTCCTAGCCTAATCATGATCTACCCCTTTATATTGAAATACTAATGTAAGAGGAGCATATAAGGAGTAGTGTATGAGTAGGTTAGCTCTATGTTCATTATGCATATTGAAATGTGTGGTAGTAGTCAATGAATTTGGTGCATCACCTCCTTATATTATTTCAAATTCTCTCTATCCCTTTTCCCAAGCAAGGGAGCTAGCCCTATGCAGAGGTTCTCTTTAGCTAAGGTCACCCAAAACCTTTGAATATTTCTCATTCTATCACTTAAATGAGGAGGATTGAACACCATCCTCAAGTGTGAAAATTTTATTGATAAAAATATTGGTAACATTTTCTCATATGTGAAGGCACACCAAAAAAACAAGAGTGTTTGTGGTGTGTAGTGTGGCATTAACTTGCCATGTAATGGATAAAAGCTCATCTAGCCATGTGAAAACTGGTGGTAGCTTCCACAATAATGACCCACGTGTCTTCTATCCCAATCTCAACCTAAAATAAATGTGTCACATATATAAATAATATATCATATTTAATGGAAAACATGTGAATAATAGTTATGTTAGTTCATTAATGTGATCTAGAAATTTGACTCAAGAGAGGATGGTTAGTATTGTGTTAGTTCCAAAATAAAAACAAAATGAAATAAACACACTAATAGCATAACATATTTAGGTATGGACAGTAAGGAGAGCTTAGTTAACAATCATCAATGAAACACACAACTAAAATGCAAAAAGAAACTCTTTTACCTTTATTGGATGCTTCAAAATGCTTATTTTGGTGGCTTGCTTAGTGTGTGCTCATGAAGTCCTTGGCAATAGAAGTTTGACAAACTCCATATCTCCTTGGAACCTTTGGCTTGTGGCTTGGCTTGGCTTGAAATCAATTTGGCATTATAACACTAGTTGCTTGAAGCTTTTTGGAACCAATCCTGTATTATAACTTTACACTAATTAAGCTTAAAAATGATGTTGTGAGGCCTCCTATTTATATATTTTTAGATTTGATTAGAATCAACTTCAATCATCAATCTCAAGATTGAGATGTGTGGTTGAGGATTAATTCAATTTTTATAATTAATTTTTTAATTATCCTCATCATGACACTGGAAGAAGGGGTAATTACGAGGCATGGAGGGCATTATGGAAGGCATTGATGAGGCATGGAGGGCATGAATCTTGATATTTGTGGCATTTATAGCCTAGGGATGTCTTCCCAAAAAATGAGGTCACTTGATGATATAGATATTCAATATTCATTTCCAAAACAAATTATTCAACAAGTTTCCATGGAAGTTTTAATTAGGCCTTGATTTGGGTTAATTAGCTCTTAGGCATGATTAAGCACATTGTGCACAAATTACCCAAATTGATTAGAATGACTTATTATTAGTCCTAAATTTTATTATATTTGAATTGGAAGTCCACATTAGATGTGTATTCCCATTTAGGATGTTACCAACAACAAATAACAAAGGCACAAGTCTTGTTTAAAAGATTTGATAGGAAAGAGTAGTCTAGAGCATGTGGGTACAAAATTGGCATTTTGACTCAAAATGAATTGATCAAAGTGAGCTGGCCCATAAATTTCATTACCCCATTTAGGGATATCCTAGCCAAAATTGGCACTTGAATATGTTAGTTTCACATCATTTTGCATGTTTTAGTGTTTTTAAGCCAAATTGTGCATTTTAGATGGAAACTAGCCAAAAGCCTGATTGGATGTTATCAATGGCCAGTTTTAGGTGTTTACAATTTTCCCCTATTTAGGAAGTCATTACAAACCATAGGTAAATTAATGTCTTCTCAAAGAATGAAAAATGACCTATATGCCAAAAAGAAGATGATGGCTGAAGAATAAAGATTAAAATGGTTTTGGGAAGCCTATGATGATTGCCCCTCAAGGGAGTGGCCATCATAATTATTAATGGATGGTCCCTTGAAAAGAAGCAAGAAGAAAGGTGGAATTAACCCATGGTTGAGATTAATCCAAATGAGACAATGCTAGCATGCATTGATGTAAAAAGGATGATAATTTTCCCAAAGGTAGTTATAATTAGGAATAAAAGTCAAAATGATGATTTACCTAGAGGCATTTATAATTGTTAAGCAGATCTGGATTGGGTAAAATTGATGGTGCCCCAATTAGGGCTGTTTAGCAAGCATAACTCAAAGATATAGCCTAGAATATAGATTAAAGATGAGTGGGCATAAAATGATGAAGGAGATGGATAGAGGAATGAGATTGATCAATAGAATGGTTCAATTGTAACTATTAATGAGGAGATGCTCATCTTGATTAACAATGATATAAATAAAATGGTTAAATGAGTTAATATTGATCAAGGGTGGGATGAAAGGATTTGATAAGGTGTCAAGGAGAAAATTCTATGGATCCATTTATTGTAGACCTTCATGAAGCTGATTTTTTTTATAGCATGTGATGGTAGGATTTATGATAGAACACCATGAAGACTTGGCCAAAATATGCATAAGGACTGAATCTCAATCCAATAAACATTCAAAAAATAATACACCAATGATAAAAACTATGATGACAATGTTAATAGATGAATATGGATGGACTCAAGAATAATGTGTACAAGAAATCACCCAATGAACACATATAGACTAAGTCAAGGCAAAAATGCTAGAATCAAACAAATAGGTAAGTGAATAAATAAATAAACAAATAGAAAACAAACAAACAAACAACTCAAAATAAACAAACAAATAGAAATCCTGAAAACAAAATCAAAAGAAAGAATCCTAACAATGACAATACCCTAGTAAGGTGGATCAAGGATAACTGACTAGGCTTAAATAAGACAAATATTTTTGGATTTTTGACATGCTATGAATGTTTTTATAATTTTGAGGGTAACTTAACTTGTTAGAGAATTACAAGATACCTACTCACAAAATGGTGAGAGTGTTTGGCTTAGGTTACTCAAAAAATGGTGACCTCAAAATGAATTGAGCATGACCCACATAGTCCTAACATGACATTAAGTCATAGTAATTCCACCCACACAAAAGGTGGGGAAAAAAAAACTTGACCCCAACAAGTTCTCAAATCCAACAAATGGCTAGTCAAATGAAAACAGTAATGACAAGGTGATGTGACAATGAATTATAAACAAGTGTTGCCCCTAGTTTTCCAATAGGTAATTATAACTAAGATGCAATATCATGGGTCAATGATACTAATTTTACCATAGGTGGTTATAATTAGTAGCAACATTGGTGAAACATTGATTTGCCCATAGGTAGTTATAATTAGGATCACATAAACAAATGTGGATAGGATGAAAGATATCTTACCAAATCAACTACCACACTAATTTCATAGACTCATTATAAACATGAATTTGATTGATTTTTAAAACCTAATTGGAATCCCCCCATAAAAGGTGTGATAAGAAGAAAAGTAACCAAGATCAAAATAAGATTGGGTAGGATGACTAAAAATTAGCTTTGGTCTAAATAGGAATGGAATGATAGGATGGTATGGTATGGTCTTGATAAATATAATGGTTGGTTAGATAGATTAGATAAAATGGTAGTAGGGTTGCCCCCAGATGATGGGGTAATTGGTAAGAGTATGTGACAATGGAAAAAGGATATGTAACAATGGCAGTGGCATGGCAATGTGAAATGATATGGTACATGTTTTTAACCTGGGTGTGGTTTTTGATTCTGTTGTTCCTATTGAGATAGATATGAATGTCCCAATCAACAAATGATACAAACAAAATACTTGATTATGTTAATTTCTAGCCAACAACTCATCTAAATAGTTGATCTATCAAGAACTTGATGCAGATTTAGATGCCAAGAATGTTTTTTTATTCTTTTTTGGTCATTGATTCTGATTCTTTCAAGCGTCTAGACAAGGTATCATTGTAGCCTCTACAAAGGAAAGTGTGGCCATGAATGGTAAACAAGAACAAATAATGGATGGCATGTTTGATTATGAAGTGGAATGGTAGATGATAATGGAATGTGGAATGGTGGGGAAATAAATGAAGATCAGGACTTTTAGTCACATGTAATGTTGATGTCAAATTCAACAAAATTTTAGTTATGGCAGGGATGAAGACTTTTTATCTTGAGAGGACCACTAGATTTTTATGTTGTTTTATCTTGAGATTAGTGACCATCTGATTAGGTTGTAGATAGGAAGCTATTTTTATTTGATCTTTGATTTTATATTCATCAAGTAGTGAATAACTTTTATGCTCAACTATCGGTGCCTCAAAAAGGTTTTCACCAATGAAATTATCTTGATTTTCTTGTAGCACCTTCAAGAAGATTTCACTAATGAACATTGGATTTTGACTTTGATTTTCTTCTAGTGCTTCTGAAAAAGTCTCACTAGAAGATATTGTGTTTTGGCTTGGATTATCCCCTAGTGCCTCTAAAAGGTGTCACTAGGAGAGATTTTTTGTCTACATAAATGTTTTCTTGGCTTCCTTGCTCTTTTTCAACTGTTATGTTGCCATGGATGTAGTTTAATAAAGTGTGATTCTATCAATCTAAATCAACACTTATGGGAGATGGAATGTCAATAATATGGTTATTTTGGTTGATGGTAATGGCCTATGGAATGGTAATGGAATGGGGAGAGGCCACACAATCTTCATAGAAGATACTAGGAGAACTTGTGTTGATACTAAAGTATCCATCCTCAAAAATTTTAGAAGGATCACAAATGTATTCAAATTGGTCTATGAGGCATACATAAATAATGTTTTAATATCCATGAACATATTCTTCATCTGAATCTGATTCTAACTCTAAGAACTCTAAATTTGATGTCGTAGTTGATGTTGATTCTAATTATGATGATAAATTTGATGTCAATTCAAGAATAGAACCTGACTCTAACTTTGATTCTTCATCTAATGTGTACTCTATTATAATGATGTCTTGTTGAATATTTAGTTTTAGACAAGTAACAACTGTTGATGGCATAATGGGCTCCACAAAAACTAGTTTGTCAAAGTGAGACTCTTCTAGATTGGGAAATAGGTCAAGAGACAACTCTTTAGAGACTAGCTTGTCAATATGAGGCTATTGAAAAATAGACACATGATCAAGGTAATGATTTGCCTAAAGGTAGTTATAATCATTAAGAAGTGACTCAACACAGACTGGCTCATTAGAGTGATACTCCTTGACAACTGGTAAAGGATCAATAGGCAATTTATCATAGGTTGACTTATCACAAATGGTTGATTCAATATAAACATCTTAGATTGGTTGGTTCTCTTGGCCTTGGTTTCCAATGAATTGGAAAATACAAGTTCTAAACACATCATGTTCTTTAAAATATTAGATTGATTGAGGTTTGGTTGGGATTTCTACTGGATGAGGAATGACTCATGGTTAGATAAGGGTAGGGCCTTGGGGAGCATGATTTCTTCCATGAGCCAAAGGACAAAGTTCTGAGATGGTAATGATAGGGTGGTGCAGAGCTTGATTTCTCACACAAGCCAAAATACTAGGTCCTTAAATGATGAAGGGTCATTGTGGAGCTTGGTTTTTTGCACAAGCAAAAGCATCCAAGTCTCCCTCATAAACCATATCATCTCAGTCATCAGTTGGCTCATATGTTTATTTTTGGTTGTGTTACATGTACTGATTATTAAAAAGAGGGTGTGGATTTATATCCCAAACAAAATTATCTATAGTTGGGTCTTCAAAGTCCTCTTTACAAGCCTCTTCATACCAGTCAAGGTCTCAATTTGGGTCATAAGTTACTTTGTGACTTTATTCCTAGGAATGATTAATATGAGGCAAATATAAATCTATCTCACAAACCATATTAACATCATCAAGGTCTTGACAAAAGCCATAAAATTCATTTTTTGTAGCCATTCTATCATAAGTCAAATTTTAAGTGAATCCATGATAAGTGTAGTGAGACATATCCATGTAAATGATAAAATATTCAAAAATAAAAAGACTTAGAATTTTAAAAACTCTAAAAAACTATGTCCAATGGACAAATGATTCAAACTTGGTCTAACTTGGTCAAAAGGTGGAGCTATATCTCCAATGTGGTTTGAAAGTGGAGCCATACCTCCAAAATGATTTTTGCTAAGACTTGGCATAAAATAACCTAACATCAAATGTCTAATGTCTAATGTCACACTCATAAAAGGTCAAATATCTAAATAAAAAACATGTCAAAGGTCTAGATCAAAGTGTTCCAAACAATGTCTAAACTAGGAAAGGGAAGTGTTGAGTTGCTAGGTCTTTTGTCCAAATGTGGAGTTAAAATATAGGCTCAAACAAATAGGCATGTGTTAGGAATCTTGGCCAAATGGCATCAAAATCTAGACTTGAAACAAAGGCTAATGTGATTTGATTTAATCTAACAAGTTTGGAAATAACTTTGGCATAGACTTGGCACACATAATCAAACATAAACATGATATGTTATCATAAAGTATAAGAAAAAAGGCTCTTTTAGAAAGGTCATGTTCTCCCAAATAAAGGCACAAACAATGATAAAGATAGGTACTAATTAGACAAAACATCAATAGTTTTCAAATTTGGGTAATCAATTAACCGAAGTTATGCAACCCAAAAGAGAAAGATCTATCTATCAACCCCATTAATTGAGGCCTAAATAGAAATCAATCAATGTTTTGATCCAAACTTGATAAGGCTAATTAAAAACTCAATGTTGAAAACTAGGATTGGACCAAATAGGCTAGACAAGATTAGATAGCATGACAGCACAAGACAGAGGTCTAAATGGTATACACAAAATGGTTTGAAACAAATGGTTTTGATACAATAGTAAACTAGTCTTAAAAAAAATTGAGTAGCCTAACGGTGTAAGCATGTTTCAATGATGTGGTCAATGTCATAAATGGTTTGACATGATTTGGGAAACATAAAACTACCCTTCACAACTCAAATGTATTGTTTTGACATGGCTTATGAACAAACAAACAAGTTCTAGTTTCAAAACATATCAATAAAAATGACTAAAAAACATTAAGTATAATCATCTAAATCCTAGCAAGGGTATGGCATGCGGGGTTGACTAAACTATTAAGGTTTTTATCATTCTAGGGGAATTAGTTAGATAATGACTTTCATGCCAAAAAATGCAAAAGAAAAGCATAGATTTTGGGTACGTATCACTTGGCTTGTTGAAAAAAGGTCTAGTCCTTTTTAAAACCGCTACATCCTACTATTCGATTAATGTAGTGTGATGTCCAAATTGCCACTATGTCTTGTGTGTAACTCCAAAGCAACTAAATTAAGTCAATGTTGGGAGATGAAACCCTAGGTCAAATATTTCCTAAAGAACTCATGGGAGTTGATGAAGTCCCTTTCACAAACCAAGTTTGCATAAGAATAAATAAAACATAAAATAGAAAGACTTCAGGGTCGTTTTCAAGATCACCCAAACTTTAACAAGTTTTTGGGGAGTGCTTTAGGTGACATTCTTTATAATCCTTGGACTAGGCTATTTGCAATCGGAATGGCACTTTTGATTCTAAGGGTTATCTAAAGGGGAAAAATGGAAGAACATATATGCAACATCTCTCTTATTACCAAACAAAAATTATATCAAGCAACTATTGAAGACAAAAATCTTGGAAAGATGAGTTCTTTTTTAAGCCCAAATGAAAATGAGGTGGTGTTCATTTGACCCCTTGGTCTTAGTTATAAATTTGAAAAATAATGATAAAAAAACTTATTTAAGCACCTTAAATTTTACTTTAAATACCAAAATAATGTTCCTAATTCATTTTAAAACATGTAAAATATGTTCTAAAACATGATTTATTAAACTTGAAATCTGCTAGTTACCTATCTACCCTTAAGACATCACCCCAAAAGCAAATATGTTAGATTAGAAACATTTTAAATAAATTTTACAAATTTTGTAAAAAATATATGAAACTTGAAGCTAAACTAATGCCAAATTCTGAAAATTTAAGAGAAAACATGTGGTTTTAAAAAAAATCATCCAAAATGGAGTCCGTATGACCCCAAACCAAGCATTTTAAAATAGCTCTTAGGTTTATGTTTATAAGAAAACACAGTGATCGACATCGGTTATAAACCACCAATGTCAAAAGTTTTCAACCAAGATATAACCAATGTCAGTTATACTAACTGACATTAGTTGAGCCAATTAATTGATGTCAGTATTTCCTATCGACATTGGTTACTGTGTAAACCTGTGGCAACAAAAAATAGAAAAATAAAGTTATAAAACCAATTTTTAAGAGTTTTAAAGGTCAAAATGGATATTTTATAGTTTAAAAATGATCTCCTTTAGGTGTGAGATGCATCTCATCCCATTGGGTATGCCATATGATATCTAGGAATTTGACTCAAGAGAGGATGGCTAGTATTATGTTAGTTCTAAAATGAAAACAAAATTAAATAAACACACTAATAGCATGACATCTCTAGGCCTAGACACTAGGGAGAGATTAGTAAAAAATCATGAATGAAACACACAACTAAAATTCAAAATAAAACTCTTTTACCTTCCTTGGATGCTCCAAAATGCTTGTTGTGGTGGCTTGCTCGGCTTGTGTTCATGAAGTCCTTAACAATAGAAGATTGACAACCTCCATCTCTCCTTGTCACCTTTGGCTTGTGGCTTGGCTTGGCTTGGAATCAATTTGACATTATAACACTAGTTTCTTGAAGCTTTTTTGGAACTAGTCTTGCATTATAACTTTGTACTAATTAATCTTAGAAATGATGTTGTGAGGCCTCCTATTTATAGATTTTTGGATTTGATCAGAATCAACCTCAACCATCCATCTCAAGATTGAGATGTGTGGTTGGGGATTAATTCAATTTTTGAAATTAAATTTTTAATTATCCTCATTGTGGCATTAGAAGAAGGGGCAATTAAGAGGCATGGAGGGCATCATGGAAGACATTGATGAGGCATAGAGGGCATGAATCCTGACATTTGTGGCATTTATGGCCTAGGGATGTCTTCCCAATAAATGAGGTCACTTGATGATGTAGATATTAAATATTCATTTCCAAAACAAATTATTCAACAAGTTTCCATGAATTTTTTTATTAGGCCTTGATTTGGGTTAATTAGCTCTTAGGCATGATTAAGCACATTGCGCACAAATTACCCAAATTGATCAGAATGCCTTATTATTGGTCCTAAATTTGATTGGATTTAAATTGGAAGTCCACATCAGATGAATTGGATGTGTATTCCCATTTAGGATGTTACCAACAACAAATAACAAAGGCACAAGTCTTGTTCAAAATATTTGATAAGAAACAGTAGACCAAATCATGTGGGTGTAAAATTAGCATTTTGACTCAAAATGAAATGATCAAAGTTAGCTGGCCCATAAATTTCATTACCCCATTTAGGGATACCTTAGCCAAAATTGGCACTTTAATGTGTCATTTTCACATCATTTTGTGTATTTTAGTGTTTTTTAAGACAAATTGTGCATTTTAGATGGAAACTATTCAAAAGCCTAATTGGAGGTTATCAGTGGCCAATTTTAGGTGTCTATAATTAACATACCAGTAAATGTTTACTCGGATGTGAAATCACACCCAAAAAAATCAAGTGATGAATACCCAAAAAATGGAGGAACATAGAAGGATGTAATAAAAAACATGAATAGATAAGACATGTAGCAAAAAAAATGAACATAAAAGGCACTATAATAATAAAATCAAAACAAAACATTGTTATGGGTTCAGTTATAGGAAACACACCTACATGAATGCTTTCATCCCTACATTCCACCAACCAAAATTCCTCTATCTAATGTGACATGGTTGAGAATTTTTAGGTAGGTTCCATCCATTTTGAGAGAGGAGGTATGCAAAAAGGTATGGAGATAATATGGTAAGTGTCACACAGGATGGCATTAACTAGCCAAATTAATGGATAAAATCCCACTAAGCCAGGTAATAAGAAAACATGAAGAAAGAAATCATACCATATAAACCATGAATGTATAAGGAACGCAACATAAAAGAGGAATATATAAGGCACAAAAAATATAAAATCCATGCCAAAATACTAATAACTAGGAACATTTATGGTGTACATGGTGGCATTAACTTGACATGGTAATGGAGAAAATCTCATCTAGCCATGTGAAAAATGGTACTAGCTTTGACATTAATGAGCCACATGTTTTACATTAAGAGTTCAAACTGAATTAATAACATAATAGAGTTAATGGAAAACCTTTGATAACAACTATGTTAATCTATTCACATACCAATAAATGTTTACTTAGATGTGAATGCATGACAAAAAACATGAACATAGAAGGCACACAACAAATTCATCCCTCCATCCCTTTCATCCCTCCATTCTTTTGTCCATTCAACCAATTGAAATTCATTTGTGTAAATCATCATGGTGGATAAACTTTTTTTGGCATTAGATTTATGTCATTTATATAAACATTGTATGTCAACAACATTTTTAAAATTTTTAATTTTTATTTCAAATTTTGAATGGTCTAGGAATGGTGAGGCTTACATTTTAATTATCTTTGGTAGGTGAGGTGTATTAAATAAGGTAGGTTGAGTCAGAAGTTAGAGCCAAATATTTAATTTTTGAATAGGATAAGATATAATAGAATGTAAATGGAACAATTATAATATTATAAATCCCCATGTGTTTTATATTTTGTATTTTGTAACTTACATTGAGGAATCCTAAAGTGAAGTTGTGGGACACAATTTAGTTTTTGAAGTTACTATTTTTAAAATGTTTACACCTTCCAATGCATAGTAAAACATGTAACTTTTGTAAAGTTATATTATAATTTGAAAATGATACTTGTATTAATGAATATAATATTTGTATTAATAAATATGATATTTATATTTATGAATATCATATTTGTATAAATGAAAATTATATTCATTTTGTTAATATGATATTTATTTTTTTGAATATGATGTACATTTTATTTTAATTTTAGGGCACATCTATTTTGGAAGGGGACCAATAATTTTATACAAAGGTTTTTATTTTGTAATATTAATTATTCAAAAAATGAATGGTACAACATTAAAATGTTTAAGTGAATTTTATAAAAACTAAATAACCCATGGCACATAATCAAATATATCTTAATAACTCATGACTAGGGAAAGGGGTAATAACTACAATCAAGACCATTGGGCCCCCCTCAACTACCGGTCCCCTTCTCCTAGTAGGTGGACCTTAGTCATTTAATTTTTAGCTCTACCAAACATTATAAATATTGAGTTTAAAAACTTGAGGCCATTCATGTAAGGTACTTCAACAAAGTGAACCTCATAAAAGATAATAACCCACAACCACCATTAGTTGATAGAAATACCATCACTAAATATGTTTCTATTCTATATTACTAAGGGTTTAATGGCTTTGATAAAAGCTTTACATGTATTATCAAAAACAAATATCCCCATAATATTGACTTTAGCTCAAATTCAATAGGGAATAAAAATGTCTTATAAGTTAGGCTTGCAAGCCTATTTTGTACTTTCCAAACCCCTATCATGTTGTTATATATAAATAGGGGTTTGTAAAGTAAAAAATAGGCTTGCAAGTCAAATTTACAAGACATTTTTTATTTCCTATTGAATTTTAACCAAATTCAAGATTATAGGGATATTTGTTTTCGATAGTACATGTAAATCTTTGATCAAATCCATTAAACACTTAGTAATATAAAATGGAAACATATTTAGTGATGGTATTTCTATCAACCAATGGTGGTTGTGTGTTATTATCTTTTATGAGGTTCACTTTATTGAATCACCTAAGGTGTATGGCCTCAAGTTTTCAAATCCAATATTCATAATGTCTGTTACATGTAAAGCTTTGATAAAATCCATTAAAACCTTAGTAATATAGAATGGAAACATATATAGTGATGGTGTTTCTATCAACCAATGGTGGTTATGGGTTATTATCTTTTATGAGGTTCACTTTGTTGAAGCGAATTAGGTGCATGGCCTCAATTTTTAAAATTCAATATATAATAAAACTTGTTTTTTCAAACCTAACAAGTGGGAGGATATTTTCAATGATTTACTAATAAAATATTAAGATACATTCAAAAACACAGTGAGTCGTTAGTTGCATTTCTTCTTAGGGTTACTGACCTTAGGTATGGACTTAATATGACCTTTGTTAATAATATGGCTAAGAGTTATAGAGTGAAAATTAATTTCAAGTAAACTAGGAAAAACCCTTTTCTTATAATATCTAAATTTTTTAATAAAAAATAATAGGGAAAAACATTGCACCCAAGGGGTTTTTCACTAGCCATATTCAATATAGCTTTTATGAATGTCACCTCGAGTGAGAATTAATCATAGGCTATTAGTTGTTCTTGAGATAGTTAGAAAGGAAACACATATAAAGACTTATGGAGAGCCTAGTCTCGAACATGAGAAGACTCTTGTGTTTTTAAAACTTTAATGGCTAGTAAATTCTTGTAAAATATCAGGCAAGTCAGTGAGCAGTTGATCAAATTATCAAATAGTTTTTATCTATTATAGGGCATGTATATATTTTAGCATATGAAATAAATATTTTAGAAAATTTAAAAATAATCTTAGGCTAATGTATCTTATGACTTTTATTTGAGCACCATGAATACTATATGCATGAATGAATTAGACATGGTGTTGGAGTTAGATCACCTAAATTTGAGAGGCTCATGAAAGGGATGTAATTTAAATACCACCATGGCATAAATTATCTTATTTTTCATGGTGGAGTAGGAATTATAATGTACATGTGAAATTTTTTTATCCATAGATACATAAAAAATGAACTCTATAAATAATGTCATTATATCAATATTCAATCCAACCATGTTTCCCTATGGGATGGGATATAAGTCATAGATATATCAGATATGATAGAGGGTAAAAAAATAATTATTTTATATTTTGGTTCAATTTAAATTCTAGTCCACATGAAACCATATAATAAAGTGATCATAAATGATAATATATAGTAAATCTTCCATCAACAATGAGAAACAACTAACAATTAAAAAATATGTCTGAGAAACAATAAGATCCTGTCTAGTTATTTAAGAACCATTTCAAATATGTGATAAATATTAGACCTAGTATAAAAATATAAGAGTCATGGTAGTCTAAAAAATTTGGGTCATAAAAACAAATTTATCATGTATGTAACACCACACCTCTTGCTTATTAGTTATCCAAAACATTGTGAGGTGGCCTTGTTTGTTAGATGCCATATCAAACATGAAAATTCATCACATAGGATCTAATTAACATATGTTATCTTGTCATCAAGATATTAGTAAATAAATGACATTTTAACCATATCATTTTAGAAATAAATGTTAACAATTCCTATGGATGGTTTTCAACATTCACCATAACTTAAAGGGCACAACACATCCATGATCAATATAGTGTAATTGTTTTTTTAATAAATAAATATAACCATTCCACATGGACATTTTCATAATTTATATTCAAAAAAAAAATTAAAAATAATTTTATTGCAAAACTTTATGTTAAAATTCACTAATTGTATTCTCTTGTAAATGCATAAAATCAAGGCTTGGAAATTGTTGTAAAATATCACACACTATATACCTTCTATGTGGATATATAAACCCCATATTATACATGATAAATAATTATTAAACATGGGGACATAGGTACATGTCCTCAGAGCCCACCCCTTAATTGAAGTCCAAATTTTGAAAAATCTTCTTAACTATTCTACAATTTTTTATATTAATTATTTTACACGAAATCACCAATTTAAAGTGGAATTCATTTATAAATAACATATTTTCCTTCCTATATGGTTTAATGCATATTTTTAGAGTGCCTCACAAACACATTGTAATGAGAAAATACTGAAAGAATAATTTTCTTTGAGGAAGATATGATATTGGCCATTAAAGGGGTGCTTGAGAAACATGACACTTGATCTCCTCCTTAGAGGTTTTAGCCAATTTAAAAGTAGAATTTTTAAATGGTTGAATTATTTCCATGATAGACATAATTATCTTAATCATAAACACCTAAGTTGGTGTTTGACACCATTGTGTTATTATTAGAAGTACTTATGTTAGTGTTTGAACTTAAGCCTTTAGAAACTATATTGTAACTAGATTTCCATCCATTAAATGTTTTCCATCCATCTTTGTCACTTGTTTCAACATTATTATCTTAATTTAACTAAAAAAAGAAAATCTTCTTAGCTTAATTTAACTAGGAAGAGGAAAAACATCCCCAACTTAATTTTACTAGGAAATAGGTATTTGTTTTTTCTATTTTTTAAAAATGGATCCAACTTTGGAGTCTCTAAAATATTGTTGAATATGAATACTTTGAATTATCCTTTACTTTATACATACATATAACTCTAATATATTTTGGTTAAAGTTTTAATAAATTTTCAAGTATATATGATACATAATATAAGGGAACTAAACTAGCAGATTAAGCATTCTTCTTTTTAATTTTTTTTTTTAGAATAATAATTATATTATTATTATATTTTTTTTAATATATTAGTAGTTATTATAAATATATTTTTGGTGATAATTGGGTAAAGAGAAATCATTTTAGTAGATTGACCTTTATGAGTACTCATTAAAGATATTTTTGTTTGTCCATTTTTTATAATGATCATGAGTCAAAGGGATGCAATTCAATATATAAATATTGTATTTATTTATTAGTAAGAACAATAAATTTATTCTACCTCTTTGTAAATTTCACTCTTTAACTTATAATCACTAACTAAATTATAACATAATCCTATATTTATGTTGAATAATTTAAATATTCCACATATAGTTTAATTCGAATGTACATGTGTATGTATGTGTGTATGTATGTATGTATGTATGTATGTATGTATGTATGTATGTATGTAAAGATTAATATGTTTGAGAGTGTAATTTTGGCATCAAATAATAGTTTTCTTGATGAGTGTAGTTTAATTATCAAGTAAGTTGTTAAATATTTCGAGCTCATAACTAGTTGGGGACCCATTACCTTATAGGTGTCTCATATAGAATTTATGATAAAGTTATGTCACTTCACATGTGGTTCATATTTTATAAAAAAAAATAGACCAAATCAAATGGGTTTTTATTAAAATTTGATACATTCTAAAGAATATCATTATTTTTAATGAAGGGATAGAATTGGGCCATTTATCTAAAAAATAGACTTTATTTCTTAAATTAGATTTTGAAAATTCCTATGACCATATTGAATGGATTTTCATTTTCACTATGTTGAAATTTTTAGGGTTTGGAGATTTTTTAATCTATACTATATAAACTTTATTCTCTAATGTAATGAATTATATAACCATTAATGGTTTTAAGACTATGATATTTGGATTTTTCCACTCAATTATAAAAGGCTACCCATTAGCTCATACAGAATATGTCTTGTCTACACAAGCTTTCGAATATATTTTGGCCTATAGATTTGAGAAATGTCTCATTCACAGTATCATGCTCCTTGATAGGAAGATTCAACTTATTAATGGAAATTTATTTGAAGGTTTATTTTTCATTCTCATTGAGAAATAATATTCCTTATACAAAGTTATAACATGCATTGATGTTTTTTCCAAAGCCTATGGTTTGAGCCTATATGGGTCCACAACCTAATGTTACCACCAAAGTATAGTGTAGATGCAAAATTGATTAAATCATTTTCAATATAAATAGACTGATAAATGGAAAAAGTTAAAATTATTGGAAATTATTTTATTTGAAATCTCTCCATCAAAACTTTGAAAATATGTTTTGCAAAGAGTAGAAAATAAAATTTATTTGTGTATTAATAAGCCCTTTCCTTTGGTAAAGAAATCCAAAATTTGTATTAGGATTCTCACAACCATGGATACGTACTAGTATTATTTATGTGTGGCTTCAAAAAAGTCTTAAAGTAGGATTATAAAGTTTCTCTTAGAATTAATAAATGGAAATGGAATCAAACTTGAGGTTTTCATATGATTTCATAGGAAGGTTGTTGTATACCACTAGATAAAGGGGGAATTAGAATTATAGATGTTTATAGACATAGTGTTGTTATTTGTGTTGAATGAGTTATTCATGCCATTGAAGGCCCCAAATCTTGTAAAATTATAATTCAAAAATGTATTTATAGATGATCACTTTATGGAAAGCGTAATTGGAAAAATATTGGCTCTAAAATTTTTTCATTACATTTTTCCCTATCAATATTGATGGGTATTTTGTTCCTCAAAGTATTTATATATATTTCAAGATGGTCAAACCATTTATCAAATTAAAAGGTGATAATATTATATTAGGTTTCTATTTCAATAACCATAACATTTAGTGTTCTTCTATTGCATCCAATATAAACCTTACACTTGTTGAAACTCCTATAATTAAAACTCTTTGAATTTTGAAGAAAGGAATTCATACAATGTGAGATATTGTATATTATTGAGATTTAATTTCACATCTCATTCTCTAGATAAATTATAAGTTACTTATAAAATTCCTTAAATTATTCATATATAGGAGCTACTAATATATATTGTGATGCACAAACCAAGATTTAACCATCAAGTACCACCTTTTAATAACTATTCTCCAAGTTTGTCATATCAAATTATGAATCCCTCTTCTTTAAATTTTAAAAATTTGAGTAATTAAAGGAGTCTTAAGTCTTCACCTCAAACTTGGATTTATTTTATTAAATAGAATTAGGAAGCTAAGCTTGAGCTTACTATTCTTAAATTTTTATGATGTTGAGTCTACTAAAACCTACCCCTAGGAGATAAATTAATTTACATTGGATTTTATCATCCTAATTTCCTTTCATAAAATAGACAATAGACCTTTAATCACTTTTTTAGACCTGGCCATGATTATGTGAGGCTTCATAGTGAACCCATAACAATTTTATGACTTTTCAACCAAATCCTTTCAGTTGGATATAATACTCAATGGTTAAAATGCATTATTTTTATTTCTAATTTTTTTAGATCTTCCATTCCTTTACCTCTTAGGAAATATATGTATAGTTCTATTTTTAATAATTATTATATTTCAAATTATTTTTCTAGTAAAAATAAGGTTTATGTGTTTATTTTTGAAATCTTTTAAACTCATGCACATGCAAAAAAAGTGTCATTAAATTTCTATCACTTGTAATAATTTCTCAGTCACTAGGGTAGTATTCCTTCCACTATGAGTAAGGTCCATAATGATATATTTTAAAAATTATCTCCTCTTTAGATGATGGTATAATTTATTGCATAGTTGTTTCTCCGCCTCTTTTCCTTAATGAAGAGGTTGAAGTCCTCAAATGCATGGAAAAAATATGAATGGGAAACCTTATTTAACATCTATTATCTATGATGATTTGGATGTTGGGTTTATTATTCCTCCACACCTTGAGTGGTCGGTACTTGTGCATTTGGATAAGAAAGATAATTCTCAGGATGGTTAGATGGAATTATATTAGTCATCATGAAATTCATATTCTATTTGGGTTTATTCTCCTCCTAGGGATGATTTGTAACCTCCTACTTTTGATATTGATGTGGCATGTGCAAGATATTTCATACTATTAATTGTATGTTTTGATACTTTTCAACTATAAATTTTATTGACTACCATTTAATTTTAGTAGTGAATATCAACCAACCAATATTTTATATTAAACCATATTTTACTTTATATTTATATATTTTTATTAATATATATGTATATGCATAATTTATAATAAAAAAGATAAAATTAATATTTATAAAAGTGAGTTGAAATATATCTCACCCAAGAATTGGGAGAGAATTTATATTTTGTCTTGAAATTCATAAGGCTAGAGGCCTAAAAATACATAATTGTTGCACAAACAAGAGATATAAACTATGGTAGACATGTAATAAAATTTATATAGTAATGTTTCATAATTATTAACAATAAAAAATATTTATATTTAAAGTGTCACTAGAACAATAAACACATGTAGAAATCATAGAAAGAAGATCATTATCATTTTTTATCCATGTTAAATTGTCATGAGGAAATGTTTTTTTGGATGGGCTTCCAACAAATTCATCGCTTCTCAAAATTTCCAAATACATCCAAAAAATACCAAATGAATTATATCTACACCCTTGAATCCAAAACTAAGCTACCAAAATGTCTAACTAACTTAAATAATGCCACCATTTTCTAAGATAAATCAATGGGCACAAAAAAACTCAAAAATTGGTAACATTTCATTTTTCAAAACCTAAGTTGATAAAATAATAGACACAAAATAAACAACTATAGATCAAATAAATTATAACATAACTTAAGTATATTTAATGCAAGAGTATATTGGTCCACAAATAATCTTGCATTAACTAAAAACCTAAGTAAATTACTACTAGTAAATAGTAGTAAGGCCTTTGTATGTTTTTATAATTTATAGTGTGTATTAGAGAATCAAGTTAATTGTATATGTTACTAAAATTTCTGGTTTGATTCTATAATTATATAAATATGAACATGTTTTATTGATTCTTGTTGAAGTTGTATTTCTCACTACTTATAACTAAATTGGATCAACAATAACCTTTGTTAAGCATGTAACCTTTTTCTTTAATTTCAAATAGTGGTGAAATTTAACTCAAGTAATTTGAAAACTTGACAAAAAAATTATGTAATATTAGAATATATCCTCAAGGATATGGTTGACATTATAAATATTAGAGCTAATACTACATCCCATGGTGACATGTTAAGGGTCATTGTAACTAAATTTTACATTTGATGATGGTAATACATCTTGATGTATTAGGATCATTTAATATTTTATTACTTAGTAGGTTATTATGAGAAATTAATTCAACTAATTGGATCTTGAGACTAAATAAGCATATCCCTACACTTGTGAAAAAACATTTACAATATGTGAGGTTAAAGTACATACTCTATAATGAGAGTAGAAAGAAAAGATCTAAGCACATATATCATGAAAGTATTTAGGTTGAATCACATCCATACAAGGACCCATGGTAACATCATGATATTTATAAGCTTTAAATCTATGTGTATGCACTTTTGTGTGTGTTATACAACATATTTATATATACATGAATTTATCTAATTTTATGGTTAATAAAGAGTAATTTCATATCATATTGAATTAATATATTATGCATCAAATTAAGGCATCTCTTAATTAGCACCATTAACCATGAATTAATAATTTAGTATTAGAGCAAGGAAATAAAATTGGGTTGAGAAAATAAACAATTAAGAGTCCTCCATCTTTGCGAAGGTGGGTAGAGAACAAAGGGTGAGTAAAGTGTGTGATATATGTAGGTTTAAAAGAGGTGAAATAATATATTTGATATTTTGAGAAGTAAATATACCTTAGTGAAGAGTGGGAAGATAAATTATAGTAGTCACAAATATGACTAGCGGATTTGATGATATCATAAAAAAATGTGACTAATGCAGACAAGGATGGTAATAGTAGAGGAAGCTAGAAGTAGAGGATTTTTCTCAAGGAATGATGTGAATAATGGATAGTATCAAAGTAAGGGAATGGAAAATGATTAGGACTATCACATGATGGGAAGGATTAGGTAAATGAGAGACTCATCAAATCCATATCCAAGATGAAGAGGAGTGTAAATGGAGGTTTCATTATTTTTAGGAACATTGAATCCAAAAGAGCTAATAAATTGTCTTGTGGAAATGAAGGAGTAATTCAAGTTTTAAAAAGTAGAAAATAAGTTTAAACTAAAGGTTTCAAGAAAAACTTAGAGGTACATGTATTTCTATGGTTGAATGAGTTAACAATTTAGTATAATTTCAAGGGTAAAGATAAAATCACCCACTAGGAGAGAATGGCTAAGAAATTGAAAGGAAAATTTATCCATGGAGACTATCAACTAGATGTTTTGAAGAGGTTATAATATATATAACAAAATAGGCTAAATGTGAAAGAAAATATATAAGATTTTTACAATTTCACTATTTAAGATAGTCATAGTGAGAAAGATTGAGAGAAGTGTATGAAATCAAAAATGCATCATATCTATATATCGATCCTAGCTCAGAGAAGATAAAGCATACCTACACTTTTGATTGGGAATAAATTTTTTAAATAAGAGCATGACCAAGATGGGGATCTGCTACACCTAATTAGGGGATCACTTATTACAATACACTATGCTAAGGAGGGTTCCAAAGGCTCCAAACTAACACAATCATGTAATAAACCTAAAGGGATCCTAGGTTTTATATTTCACTTATGTCTAGTAAAAAGAAATTAAATATAATATAGTGCTCACCAAATCTTGTGGAATAAAGTTGGGGTTAGAAACAAAACAAACTAAACTAAACATTCATAAAATACATATACTCACATCAGTGTATATGGAATCATAATTCATGAAAGAGAAGCACAATTTCATTATCTGTCTACTCTTACAAAGGATAAATAAAGTTAGGAATACTTACCTTTGAAGATGAACCTACCAAACCTCAATCTCTCCCTTGGCCAAGGTTCTTTGTAAGATATTTTTGTGGTATGTATGGATAACAAATACATATCAACTCTAGGCTACACAACCTATCTATGCATCAAAAAGACTTCTCCATAAGACAAGATCCATATCTCTAGGAGAAAGTATAGAACCCTAAGGTTTATTCCTCAAGTAGAATGCTCAATAAGAAAATTTTAATTCACACTTATTTTTATTCACTTATCTATTCTCAAATGGTTGGAAATGAACTTGTATATATAGGTAGATCTTACCCTAAATCCTTTTGAATATATCGATAATATGGGGTCAGCTCGATCGACCTTGTATGTTTTTAGGAGATAATTCACTAAGTCTTGAGCTATGTCAGCTAAAGGGATAACAATATCCAAAGTGAAAAATATCCCAAAATAGTATAGGGTTGACCTAGTCAACCTTGTATAATAATCAGAGGCTCAAAACTATATAGGGTCAACCCAATCAACCTAGTATAACCAACTATAAAAAGGGGGATGAGGCAAGGAATATGAGGATAATGATATGATAAATTATTGGAATGGGTAAAAATAAAAATAATAATCTTAGTATAAATGGTTTTAGGAGACAAGTGTGTAGATGGCAAGTGGAAAAAGGGACAACAATCTTATGAAGCACTAATGGTTTACCCACCCCTTTCTTGATGTACCCCTTAAGGCATGCACTCAGAGAGATTGAGACTCGATGGTTTCTTATAAGAAATAAAGTGTCAATAAGTGATAAAAGTTTTAAAATATTATGTGTATACACATTCCACACTTGAATCTCATCACATGTCACATAAGTGCAACTTGAGATGGTGCTTTAGGAATAGAACATGATAACACACAATGTTGATGCTAGTAAAGTGCAGTAAGTATAAAATAAGATAAAGGAATGGATAAAATTAAAAAATTCATACCTTTACTTACCTTAGTGTTGTAGTTAAAGAATTAGATTGTAAGAGAAAGTGAAGGCATCCAATATGAAGAATACTAGGCAAACCTATATAAGTTAGTGCAAAAAATAGCCAAAAATAATTTTTTTTGGAATATAGGCATATGATAGTGTAAAATATTCTCTAATTCATCATAATTCCAATGCATTTGTAGTTTTAAAAATGGATGAATAGAAACAAAGATATAAGCAAAATAAGGAATTTGTATAAAAATAATTGAAAATTTTGAATTGCTAAAATGTGTTTTTAAATAGGGAGAAAGAGAAGTCATTTGTTATTTTGACTTGTGAAGGATATAAAAAATATCTTTGAGAGACCAAATGAAGTAGCATGGCAAGGAGATGACAATATAGAAGAGGAGGATATATGGGGGTCCCTTGTGAAGGGAACACTCCATGATGTCTTAGATGAGGTGTTGATTCTATATAACCCTACTACATTAGAGGACCCCAACATACCATCTACCCTAGCTCAGGTGAGCTAGTTCAGATTAGCTAAAGAGACAGTGTGATAGATATGATTATAGAGAGAGGATGTAACCACCAATAGAGATGGGTGTAGGAGAGATATGGGTATGGAAGGCCTTAACAAAGGAGAGAGTTACACATCTATCTATAGTGATGTAGATGAGATAGGCACATTTAGTGACCCTAACCCATATGACATAGGTATAGGAATAGAAGAGAGTGACACACATGGAAACCGTAGCCCATTTGGCATAGGTATAGGCATGAGTGGCACATATAGATGGATAGGTGGATGGATTGAGATCTTGGATGACCTCATTATAACATTCTATGCAAATTTGTTAGACTAAGGAATTAATAGGTAGCATGGCTAGGCCATGAGATAGACGGGATGGGGCCTAGACATAGAGCTCAAACATTGTATATGGTTGTACTTGTTGTATTAAAACTCATGATATATATATATGTGTGTGTGTGTGTGTGTGTGTGTGTGTGTGTGTGTGTGTGTGTGTGTGTGTGTGTGTGTGTGTGTGTGTGTGTGTGTGTGTGTGTGTGTGTGTGTGTGTGTGTATGTATATCTGTATATGTATATGTATATGATGGATCATTTTGGCATATTGACGTTGATTATGTATGTTGTTTTTATCATGGTTGTGGTTGTGGATGGTTTGGATATATTTATTTATAACACATGTATTTAGCTATTTTTTGTATATGCTATAGGAAATATATGAGATGTGGATTATTTTCTAGCATTATGTAACACACATGCATGGTTAAAAGTAAATAGGAAAAAAAAATTGGTAAAATATAATCAATCAAAAATGTACTATAGACTATTTCAAGCTGGGAATGTGTAATAACAAGAAATCATTAAGTATAAAGAACCAAAAGAATGGTAAAAAAGGATTTTTTTTAAAAACCAAGTGAAAGATATTTTTCACCAAATTAAAACATGTAAAATCACACTAAATCACATTGGGAAGTATGAAAATAATGTAATAAAATGGAAGGTATGTAGAAGAGAAAAAATGGTATAAAAATAAATCAATTATGTGAATCAATCATACTATATCATGTTGAGAAGTATAAGAGAAAAAAAAAATTGGCAAAAGGTTTGGTCTAGAATTTTTCATACTAATTCAAGTTGGGAAGTATGAAAAATTCAAGAAATGGTTGGATTCCTACATGCACTCATAAAATAAGAAGATAAAGTGAAATAAAAATGAAGTAAGCATAAAACATACTAAATAAATATGGGAAGAATATCAATTATGTGTAAATTCATAATCTATCACATCTTATCTCATATTTGACACATGTGATTTTTGTTTGTGACTTGTATTATTGGAAAACTTGGTGAGGGCCAAGTCCTATCCATGGTCTTACACTATAAACCCATAAAGGGAACACCATTGGGGTGGAATAATCAATACAATTAGGTAAAAAAGGATGTGGGTAATAAGAAGGTGCTATGATGTTAATTTGTGAGGAACATCAGGACCTATCTATGGTCTTACAAAATAACTTACAAATGAAATCCTAAGGGGAGTGATCAATAGAAAAATCAATATTTATCAAGAGGAAATATTATGGATATAAGGAATGAAAAAGGTAAGGTAAAAATCAATACTTAAGAATCTTATGAGAATAACTTATGAGGAAAAATCCACACTAAGGACATGAGAAGACACTAAGTGACTAGTGATAATCAATGTACGAAGGAAACATGTTTGCTATAGACACAAATCTTTGTAGGTAAATAAGTGTGCTACTAAGATCAACTCATGTAGGTAGATTGGTACAAAGAAAATTAAAATGGACCTACCTTCCCATGATGTGTTCTCCATTCTTTAGGACCCCTTACAACATTGTCAGTCTACTATGAAGATTGGGTACTTGTATGAGAAAGTAGGTAGCACTAAAAGATTTTTTTAATTCTTCTCTTCTAATCTAATGGCCTACCACACCCTAAAGGACCTCGGATCTATTTTGAGGCTAAATGTGTAGTTTAAGCTTTGAATATAACAAGGAGATGTGTTTTGAATCACATCTTTTAGTGTGGTATGACTTTTAAGAATATTTTTGCCTTTTAGATATCGTTGCCTTTTGATTCAAATGATTTGGATTTTAAATTTATTTATGGATTTTTATATTCCTCCTTCATATGGATTTGGAAAACCAAACACAAATGCTAAATATGACTTTCATTTGAATACTTGGGACTTGGTTTCTAAGAGAGAGAAACTTCAAAGAGCATGGGGTCTAAGGATCTCGTAAATCTAGGTAAAATAAAAGTGTTATCTTGAATTTAAATTTATTATATCCAATGTGGAGTGAAAGAAAGGGTAAATTAAGAAGAGTGACACATGGAACAATTTTAATTACTTCAAATAACAAAAAATATGAGAAAGGGTAAAAAGGGATAAAATGATAGTAAAGTGTGATTCCTTATCATAAGAATGAGAGAAATAGAGGAAAACATGCTAACATAGATAGTTATTAAAAATCCATCTATCAAAAGAATCAAAAACTAAAGTTGATAACAAAGATCAAGAACATGTAACCATTGTAAAATGTATTATAGAAAAAAGAATGAAAATATGGTAATCTTATCCATAGTCTTACATTGCAAATTCATAAAAGATAAACCCATGATGGTGCCAAAAATATATATATGTGAAAATAAATTAGGTATACAAAATATGGTATTTTGTGAGTAGTGTTAGGTCCTATCCACAATATTTCAAATTAACTCACAAAAGAGAAACCCAAGGGGTGACAAAAAATAATGTAAAAAGAGTAAAGATAAATAAGACTATGGTACATCAAGAAATGAAAAGACCAAAAAGGGAGGACTCAAAGTTTGGAAAAAAGAAAGATAACTTATACATAGGGAGAGACCTATGTAAGTAACCTATAAAAAGTGTTAGATAGATGTGGATAGAAATCTTAAAAGGAAGGAAAGGATTCTACACTAACGGTTATATCAAGGATGAGCATGTGAGAGACAAGCTTGTGTCTCAAAAGGTTTCTTGGAGTTGAATTAGTTTGGTATCATACAATGTAGAATAAGAGTGGACATTTCTAGATGCCCCAGAGTCTAAAATGATATGTGGGTGGGCATTGCAAGATGCCCCAAATGATATATAAATGTGTGGATTGGCATCATAAGATGCCTTGCAAGCTAAAAAGAGGAAGAAAATATAGGAAAAGATAAGAAGCAAAGAGAACCCCATATAGCGTCTAAATGGATTCAAGTTTTCCAAGAAGATTTTGATAGGGGACATGATGATTGAGAGAAATTAACATGTTAATAAAGAGAAAATTGAACTGGATCAACAAATAGGGAAAGGAAGAAAGATACAAAGTCAAATGGGTTGACCTAGTAGAGAAAATATGGTCTAAAAACTTTACAAATTTGACCTAGTATAGAAAATAGGGGCTAAAAACTATATAGAGTCAATAGGGTTAACCTAATATAGAAAATAAGGTCTAAAAACTGTAAAAAGTTGACAAGGTTGACCTAATATAGTAAGCAAGGGAAAAATAGATAGTAGAAAAATGAAATGATAAAATGATGAAATAAAACCTGCAAGGGTTAGATTTATTGTAATGTTCCACCTCTAATTGAAACTAGTTTTTTTTTTTTAAAAAAAACCCACAAAGTATTCTAACTTCTATCAAACAAGAATTTCATCAAATGGTTTTCATGCATTATTTTTTTTATAAATTCATCACAAGATACAAAGATGAAAAACAAAAATTTTGTCAAATAATTTGTGGTCTTTATTATAGTTGATAAAACAAGTATCATAAACAATGTAACCTATTGCTAAAAATTAGAAGTACAAGTCCATAGAATAGTTGATCTCTAACCTTCATAGAGATGCTAAGTACATATGAATTGAATGCTATGTTGATGTAGACCAAGAAAAATCTATGTAATAGCTGTATATTAGTTGCAATCTTGATATATTCTAAACATCATTGTTATAGCTCAAATATGCCCTAGAATACATATAAATGGAGGAGATCTAATCTGTACATTAGCTGATATGGCTTCACTATATGCTGCAAGAGTAAGAGAAACTCCTTTATGAGTCTCACATAAGTCTTGTAGAGGCTAGGAATTATTTATATCCTCTTTAAAATGTGTAGGTAGTATTAAGAAATGATATGACTGCTTGTGGGGGCCACAAACCACTAAACCTCTCCCAAATACTAGTATGGTTGCCTTCTTATTTAAGAGATGGTATAGCTAGCATTCTCTTCAAAATTTAAATCCCCAAACTTGGTATGGATGGAAATAATAGGGCCTAAGAACCCTCATAAAATATTCATCATAGAATAATAAATCCCTATATAAATAAATTTATATTTGAAACACAAATCTCACAAATTTATCAAGCAATCCATCTTGCAAATACAAATATTTAAATCCTATTAAGAATGTCTCTTTCTGACACAAGAATTCCTCAAACTCTAATCCAATATGCACAACTATGAACCCTAAGTGAATCCACCAAGTGGGTTGAATTGGGTTTTCATCCAATCAACCAAGAAACCATTGGGGTTTTCATCTCATTGGTAAGAGTTTGGCCACAGGCACAAAACTTCAAATCTCCAAAGAGAAAACAAACAAACTTTTGATTGACCCAAATGAGCTCTCACAAACTCTTCTTATACATTTTTTCCCATCAAATTTTCTAGAAGCTAATTTTTTTAAAATTCACTTTTAATTAAAAGCTCCTTTTGGCTCCAAAAGACCTTTTTATCAAAATAATGATAATATTTGATTCAAAAGGTCCCAATATTATGCATCGATGATTTTAAAAAAATTATTCTCTTTTCAATGAGCTATAATACTAAGGTGTCCTTAAAATTATTTAGATTAAATTAAGCAACCTTAGTAAAATAATTAAATTATAGCCAATATTACACCTGAGTTGTGGAAACTATAAAAAAGCATCAAAATCAAAAACTGACTACCCTAGAGTGATATTGATGATGAATAATGGAAATTGGGCCTGACCGAGTGACTTACTATAAATAAACATACACTCCAATAATCTTGGAGAACAGACCAAAAGCTAGAATTCACTTTAAAAAGTGTCATAAGAATCCTCTAGATCAATTGAGCTCATTATCAACATCAAACATCCCTGTGGATAAGGTTGATAGTCACCAAGAAAGCCAAAGCCAACTCCAATACTAAAGTGACAAAAAATGGGGACATTATAGTCCTCCCTTCCCAAAAATTGCGTGTCCTCAAGTAATGCCAGCTCAACCCCTAAAAAATGAAACTGACCTAAACTAAAAACAAATATGATCCCAGGGTGCCAAGTTAACCTAGGAGGTCTATAGCTCCATCCACTCAAAGCACTATCATACTGGAGACCCATACATGAGAACTGTTGAAAACCTCTTGGAAGAAGAGCAATAAAAACTACAAAAACTCAATCAACTCCTCATAAAATTGATCTTCAAAGGAACCAATCCAAGGCACCATAGAAGTAAGTTTAAAATAGTCAACATTAGATTTCTCATTCCCAACACCTTGCACTCCCACATAATAACTATCACTAAAATCTAATCTACTATCCCAAATACAAGTGCAAGCTAAATATAAGTAATAACAATATTTTGGTGCCCAAACATCCAACCAACACCAAAATTGGTTAGCCAATCCTATTATTCTCTCCATCTGAGGACTAAAACTAACCCTAACTATGAACTAATTAGACTAAAATAGCTCAAATCTATTGTTGTGTAAGTTTGAATCTTCAACGTATAATATTAGAAAAGAAAAACAATTACTATAATACTAAATAATCTTGGAAAAAATGAAATTTATGATGATGCCCTTGGCTAGAAATGTCTTCCCAAAAGTCACCAACTTGGTAGGATACCAAGTTTTACTCATAATCTCTCTCCAATCCACTTGTAAGAACTCAAATTAACTCATATGAAGACTGAAATAAGTAACAATATTATTATCATTTTTAAGGTCTAAAACCTCCCATGGTATGCTTCTTCCATCATCATTAGTCACCAATAACCCCTGAAAAGTAGCTTGTGCATAGATACCAACCTAAAGAGTGACTCCACCATACTAAAATTATGCTACTCTAATTTGCATATGGACCCCACTGAGAGTGCATTTGATGTTGGTTACAGATTCAACATCAATGGTATTCACCCCATTAGATTATATACTACCATAGTACTCCCTCCCTTGTGGTAAACCCACAAGGCCAACCAATATCCTGTGATGATCCAATCCACAATAGTCCACTATAAGAAGTAAACCATTAATGATCCTAGGTGGCCCAATAGATAATTCAACTAGGTTCACCTTATTATCATACACCACACTTAGATCCCATAACTCACTTTTGCTATCACAAATAGGAGATACCTCATCATCCAAATCGAAGAGTGGATTATCAATAGATGAATCAACATCCATCTCAAATAGTGGGTTATCAACAAACTAAAAATTAATCCCACTTTCTAACTTTAACCAACCCTATTGCAGTTTCAAATCCAAAATTGCCAATTTAGGGATCTATTCTAAGTCAAAGTCTTCTAGAATTTGGTCAAGCTCTTCAATCACCTACTTGAGTTCCTTTGTCCTTTCTTTTTTTATAGCTCCTTAAACTGTTTAATGACAACAAACTAATTTTTTGCTTCTAAAAGAACCATTTACATATTTTCCAAGGCCTCCTTAGTATCCCTAAGCTCTAATGTGAGCTTATTAACTTCCACTTCTTTCCCTTTCAATGCATTAGAATACACTCCAAAAATCTTGAAGATATGATCCTTGTTTGAAATTAAATTCAAATAATCAAATTTCATTGGCACCAAAGCTTCTTTGATTACCTATAAATCTAGAAGAGAAAATTCATCATCCATGCCCTTCTATCTCCTCTCATTCTAGTCCTTCTAGTAGAGATCTTTAATTATCTTATGAGTGTCATAAAAATGTACTAATGCTACACAAATCATATTCTCTATGACTTTTAGCTGATTCTTCAAACTATGTGTCTTAAAATCATCATCTTGAAATACATTTTTTGATTGGTCCTCCAATTCAGCCCCCTCAAGGTCATCTTTTCTGCATAGTTTAGGTTTACAAGTTAGGACAACCCCTTGGTCCAAAGGATAGTCATCCACTACTGCAATGATTTTAGATTCATTTAATAAATCTTCTTCTAACAACCTGTTAATTTTTCCCATTTTTGAATTCACCAAGTAAGCATCCTTATCAAATTTGGGATCTTCCAAGATGCTGACAAGAACTTATTTTGACTGAGATAGATGTTCAAGTTTATTACTTGAATTGTAAATTTTCCCACACAATTTTTTTCTTTATTTTTAATTTTTCTCCATCTTCTCCTTTTGGTTCACCCAAAAATTGATTGAATGTGAGAACATCTCAAATTTTCTTAGGAAGAGAGTAATATTGAATAAATCTAGTACAAATTTTATCTATTGTTGGTGAGACATATCCATGAAGTGTAGTTGCATCCATAGTTCCAAATGTAGGAAAACTTCAATGGCAAAACAAACCAAGCGTTCTACTCTGATATGCAAATGTTAACACCACAAGTTGGCAGGAATTTAGCTCTGATACCACTATAATCTTCCACCTCCAATTGAAACCAATTTTTTTATTTTTTAAAACCCACAAAGTATTTTGAATTCTATCAAATAGGCATTTCATCAAATGGTTGTCATGCATTGGTTTTTTTTTAAAAATTCATCACAAGATACAAAGATGATTAAAAAATATTTTGTCAAACAATTTGTGGTCTTTGTTATAGTTGATAAAACAAGTATCATAAATAATGCAACCTACTTCTAAAAATTAGAAGTACAAATGCATAGAATATTTGATCTCTAACCTTTATAGAGATTCCAAATACATAGGAGTTGAATGCTATGTTGATGTAGACCAAGCAAATCTTTGTAATATTTGTATATTATTTGCAATGTTGATATATTCTAAACAACACTATTGTAGCTCAAATATGCCCCATAATACATAGAAATAGAGGAGATCTAATATTTACATTAGCTTATATGGCTTCACTATATGCTACAACAACAAGAGAGACTCCTTTATGAGTCTCATGTAAGTCTTGTAAAGGCTAGCAATTCTTTATATCCTCATTAAGAAGTGCAGTTGGTATTAAGAAATGATGTGGTTGCTTGTGGGGGCCACAAACCACTAAACCTCTCCTAAATGATAGTATGGTTTCTTTTTATTTAAGAGATTCTATGGACAACATTCCCTTCACACTTTAAATCCCCAAACTTGGTACAGATGGAAATAATAGGGCCTAAAAACCCTCATAAAATCTTCATCATAGAATAATATATCTTTGCATAAATAATTTGTATTTGAAACACAAATCTCACAAATTTATCAAGCAATCCATCTTGCAAATACAAATATTTGAATCTTGTGAAGAATGTCTCTTTTCGGCACAAGAATTCCTCAAACTCTAAACCAATATGTGCAACTGTGAACCCTGAGTGAATCCACCAAGTGGTTTGAATTGGGTTTTCATCTAATCAACCAAGAAACCATTGGGTTTTTCATCATATTGGTAAGAATTTGGCCATAGGCACAAAACTTCAAATCTCCAAAGAGAAAATAAATAAACTTTTGAATGACCCAAATGAGCTCTCACAACCTCCTCTTATACTTTTTTTTCCCATTGACCTTTCTAGAAGGTTATTTTTTTCATTCACTTTTTAATTAAAATCTCCTTTTTATTCTAAAAGACCTTTTTATCAAAATAATGATAATATTTGATTTGTAAGGTCCCAATATTATGCATCCATGATTTTAAAAAAATTATTCTCTTTATAATGAGCTATAATACTAAGGTGTATTTTAAATTATTTTGATTAAATTAATCAACCTTAGTAAAATAATTAAATTATAGCCAATATTACACTTGAGTTGTAGAAACTATTGAAAAAAATTAGAATAAAAAACTGATTACACTATAGTGATACCAATGATGAATAATGAAAATTAGGCCTAACCAGGTGACTTACTATAGATAAACATACTCTCCAAGAATCTTGGAGAACACACTAGAAGCTAGAATTCACTTTAAAAAGTGTCATAGGAGTCCTTTAGACTAACTAAGCTCATTTCCAACATCAAACATCCTCGATGATAAGGCTGATAGTCACCAAGAAAGCTGAATCCAACTTAATACTAAAGTGACCAAAAATGGGGACATTACATTCACGTTGGATTCACTAGAATGTATGCAATAAAAAATGCATCATTTCTATAAATCAATCCTAAATTAGAGAAGATAGAACATACATACACTTTTGATTGGGAATACATTTATTAAATGGGAGACTAACCAAGATGGGGATACACTAGATTTGATTAGGAGATCACTTATCACAAAAAACTATATTATGTAGGGTTCTAAAGCCTCTAGATTAACACAATCATGCAATAACCCTAAGGGGGTCCTAGGTTTATATTTCACTTATGTCTAGTAACAAGAAAGTAAATCTAGTCTAGTGCTCACCAAATCTTGTGGCATAAAGCCAGAGTTAAGAAAAAAACTAAACTAAACATGTATAGAAGACATATACTCATGTTTATATATATATATATATAGAATCCTAATGTATAGAAGAAAACCATAATTGCATTATCTATCTACTCTTACAAAGGTGAAATAAACTTAGGAATATTTACCTTTGAAGATGAACCCACTGAGTGCTAATATTTCCCTTGGCCAAAGTGCTTCACAAGATATTATTGTCATATGTAAGGATAACAAAGACAAATCAAATCTAAGATACACAACTTATATATGCATCCAAAATACTTCTCTATAAGACAAGATCCATATCTCCAAAGAAAGTATGGAACCCTAAGATTTATTCTTCAACTAGAATGGTTAATAAGTAAATGTTTGGCACTTATTCTTATTTATTTCTCTATTCTCAAATGGTTGAAATGAACTTGTATATATAGGTGGATCTTACCCTAAATCCTTCTGAATATGTTGGCTATATGGGATCAACCCAGTCGACCCTATATGTTTTCAAGAGATAATTCATTAAGTCTTGAGCTATGCCAGCTAAAGGGATAACAAAATCTAAAGTGAAAATACACCAAAAAAATATAGGGTTGACCTAGTTAACCCTATACAATAATTAGAGGCTAAAAAATATAAAGGGTTGACCCATTTGACCTATTATAACCAACTATCAAAAGGGCATGAGGTAAGGAATAGGGGGATAATGATGTGATAAATGATTGGAATGGGTAAAAATGAGAAGAAAAAGATTAGGGTAAATGGTTTTTGGAGATGATTGTGTAGATAACAAGTGGAAAAAGGGACAACAATATTACAAAGCACTAATGGTCTACCCACCCCTTTCTTGTTACACCCCTTAAGGTGTGCACTTAGAGATATTGAGACTCGATGGGTTATTCCATGATATAAAGTGTTAGTAAGTGATAAAAATTTGAAAGTATCATGTGTATACAAGAAAGTGGTGCCATATATCAATAAACTATGATGGGTCATCCTAGATGAGATCAACATAGTGAGAATGTAGATGGTAGATGAAGTATATTAATATGTGATAAGAGTGTAGGTAATTTTAACATGTAGATGTAGTACTATAAGGACTAGAAGAAATGTTGGTGATGGTAAAGAACATTCATGAATGAATGATCAATGAAATGATGAAGGTGCAAATTCTATTTATATTTATAAATACAAAGGAATAAATTATATAAGAGGAAGTGGTAGAGGTGGAAGATTCAAAAAACATTTTTTAGGTGTGGAGAAGTTAGACATCATGATCATCATTCCATGATGTACACATAAATGGTGAAAATAATGGAGGTGGTAGTAGCAGGAAAGTCCTAAAAGCTTATGCAAAGACAATGGAACATCATATAGATTAGTTTTAGAAAGGAGAAAGTTTTATTGTAGTGATAAGAATCTTAAAAGTCATAAAATTGAGCAAGGAGGTCAGCTAGAAGAGACATATTTTACAAATCAAGTGTAATACAAGGGGTAGATTTTGTAAATTTATGATGGATAGTAGAAGCATAGACAATATTTTGTAAACAAATATGTTAATTAATTTGGGTTTGTAACACAATTTACACATAAATCATTGTATATTATCCTCATTAGTGTAGGGTTAAAATAACATTGTGAAGGAACAATGTCAAGTGGAGATAGAGATTGGAACATATGTGGATAAGGTTATGTGTGATTTCTTATTGATAGACACACCTTATGTTTTTTCAGAGGACATGGAAGTATGATTGTAATATTTTTAATGACAAAAGAGTGAATACTTTATAAGTGTAAAATGATAGAAAATTCATAGTCCAATTTCATTTGACAAGATTGATAGTGAGGTTACAAATCAAAATCATTTGGTCATGTGAAAGGAGAATATTCATGAGAAAGTGAAGGTAATGTTAAAAATATGAAGAAAGTGTTAGGATTAAATAGAGGACTAATCCTAATACATGTTCAATAATTAAATTCATATTTAAAACAATCTACAAAAAAACATAAAACATGGAAGATAACACATTACACAAGATATATGTGGAAACCCTACTAAACCAGCTAGGGAAAAACCATAGAGAAAAGGTAGCATCCAAAATTCATATTCATTAGTAAAAATATCTATACAACATCAAAATCTCTCAAAAAATCCTTTATAATGATTACGAACACTCATGTAAACCAAGCTTGCACCCAAGCCTTACAATATCCAACCTCCAATCTATTACATGCAACTCCATCATAATACTAACACCATATCATCTATGGTAAGCTCCAAAACATCAATATACATCTCCATAAGCTAAGATGACAAGCCTCCAAGGTCTAACCAGGTGATCCAAGCTAAAATAGACTTATAGGCTCTAACCTCTAACCTCAAGTATCTCCATGCTTCAATAAACTAGTTGAGCCATGCTCTCATATAAGCCTTATAGGCTCTAGCCACCTAAGCATGAATGATGATTACAACCCAATAATCTAGGTGAGATAATCATACAATATTTAAAATACATAACCTATTACAACATGCAATTCCAAGGCTTTAATTTATCCTCAAATGGAATCCATAATTATTTAATGGATTACAAAATACAATAGAGAACATAATGCTTTATAGCATTTTAAAATAATGAGAGAGGGAGAAATTTTTGTGGCTAATCTAAAATTCACCAAATTTGAGTGGGGGTCATGTGATCTTAGTGGTGGTTATCCCCATGTGCCAAAATTCATCAAAAATGACCCTCCACTTAGACAAGATCCAAGGCCACCTTAATATGGCTCCAAAACTTTCTCCCCACTTCCACAAGTGATTTTAAACACTCAATAATGTTATTATTCTCTTCATATCAAAGGGTAAACAAAGTGGATTCTATAATTTAGATAATATGTTAGCCACCCCATGTGACTCTAATAATTTCACCCCACTTACACATGTGAGGCCATTATACAACATGGCATTCTTATCTTCATCTTCACATGTGATCACAAGAGTCCAAAAGGTGTTGTAATCACCTTTTTACCTTTCCTAGATATGTGAATCATGGATCCCCTTAAAAATTATACCCATGCATGACACTTTGTATTTTTCACCATGTAACAAGCCACATGTGACTACTAAGGACAAATCCATGTCCTCTAGTGGAGTACTACACCCCACACCATGTCACCTCAATTTGATCACATCCTAGGATGCTCCATGGGCCCACCTAGCATATCACCTTCCTGCCACATCACTTGCATTCTTAGTCATCTACATGCCAATTAATTTACAGACCCACATGCCATCTCAACATGCTATATCACCATGAAGAGTGACTTACTAATAGTGGCTTCAAACTTAATAGAAGTATGTTGTGTAGAGGAAGGGAAATGATGGTTTGAAGGTGAAAAGTGATAATACATAGAGTAAGGAAAGAGGATGAAAACCACGAAACTTACAAAGTGGTACCCATGGTAATTAAAGTATAAAATAGGATCACATAACATAGAAAAATTAGGTTGGCCCAAGGGGAGTGTAAGTTAGTGAAATAATGAAGTGAAGCATGTTTGGAGGAGGAAGACAATTTTTGACTAAGTTCACCTACCATGTGGACTATAATGTAGGAAATATTTTTCATGGCATAAGGGTGACCCAATTAATTCAAAAAATGAAAAACAAGTGGTTTTATCACCTACTTCTAGTGTGTGATCATTATACTCACACATTTTATTACCTAAGGTGTATTATGAAGGAGCATTTTGGTCCACAAGCAATGTTGCATTAGCCAAAAACTTAAGTTACTTAGAAGTAATAAGTAGGAGTGAGGTTTTGAATTTGGATCTCTCCAAGGCATTTGATAGAATAAATTTTATCTATCTTTGAATCATCTTTATTCATATTGGATTTCATCTCCAAATGGTAAACTAGATTATGGGTTGTCTTTCATCTATTTCTTTTGCCCTACTCATTAATGGAGCAGCCTTTCCCTTCTTCTACCCTCATGGTCTCAAGTAGGGATATCCACTCTCCCCATTTCTTTTTTTCCTTATTGATGATGGGATAAATTATCTCCTCATGAGGAAAAAATATTGGGAACACTCAAGGGGGTAAATACTAACAGATACATTTTCCTCACAAATTTTCTATTTGTGGATGATGTTTTGTTATTTTAAAATGGATCTCATCAGGACATTATGTAGATTAAAGAATCATGGGATCTCTTTAGAAATGATATAGGCATGGTTTTAAATGAGCATAAGTCCAACATCTCTTTCAATTTCTTGAATGAACAATAGATTCATTAGATACTTGAGATTTTCCCCTTTCAAAATGTGACGTCCAAACTCGTCTAAAGTATCTGGGATTTCTAATAAAACCTAATGGTTATAGAAAGAATGAATAGAATTGGTTGATTTCAAATGTCAAAAAGTGTATTAATTGGTGGTGTAATCTTTGGCTTTCACTTTAAGGAAAACTTACACTTATAAAATTAGTTTTGGAGGCTATCTTGATTTACTTGCTTATATTATCCAATATACCCAAAGGATTTCTTGAATAAATTCATAAAAAAATATTCAAATTTCTTTAGACTAGTAAAAAATTGAAGAACAACATTGTGTTAGTCAAATGGTAGTCCATAGCTCTTCCAAAGGCTATGGGGGGATGGGTATAAAAATATATCCACCTCTTTGGTGAAACACTCACTACAAAAAGTTATGGAGACTTATTACCTCATATGGATTATGGAATAAAAAATAATTCAAAAGTATATCACACCACTCTCAGTGGAAGAGTGGATTCACAGTCCTAATATAAATTGTCACACCAATTCTATTTCATGGAAAGCCTTTTTACAAGCATTCCCTATAATTAGTAATTGGATTATCTGAAAGGTGGGAGTAGGTGTCAAAATTAAAGTGAGGATTGATCCATGGACTGTTTTTGGTGTTGATTATAAATTGCCAATGGAATTGAAGGTGACACTGGAGGGGATGGGTATCACACATTTTCTCAGGCTTCACTAATAAATGGTGTAAATGTTGGAAAAGTGATTTCACATTGGGTTTGGATGGGGATGATGGCTTGAGATGGGATGCATTTTTCAAAGATTAAAATTGATCCATATGCTACTAACTATAGAGGTTGATGAGCTAGCATGGTCTTTAATATCGAGTCATGGGTTTATTTAGTCCACTTAGGATATCAATAAAATTTATTAAAGGAGGACCCAATATTGGGATAGTGGTGGTGGAATAAAATATGGAAAATCAAAACTCCTCACAAAACCAAACTCTTCATATGGTTGGCCCTAAATAATAAATCTCTCACTTGGGAAGTTTTTCAAAAAAAGAATTGGCATGGGTTGGGTAGATACAATATGTGTTTCTAATCCTTGGAGACCCTGAATCATATTATTGTCTATTTACATTATTTGTTAAGATTTGGGTTCAAGTAGAGACTACTATTAGGGTGAAAGACTATTGGCAAGGCTATATAATTGTAGAATGTCTTGAGAATTGGTCTACTAGACTTGAGATCAAATCTGCTAAGGCTCTTCCATTGATTATATAATGGGGAATATAGATTATGAGGAATGATTTTATCTTTCAAGGTATACAAATTTTGTACTTTTTAATGTCTCTCTTAGATTCATCTCATCCTTGGGAATTTCAAAACCACCCCAATAATTCATAAACAATGTATTGTTATATATCCTCCTATTGATATATTTGGGTCTTGGGGTTACTTTGACGATGCATATCAAGGCTCTTAACAGTTTGTGCTATAGGAGGCATATTATTCATTAACTACACACACTATTTATTATTCAAGGCTAATCTATAGCATAGAATAAAAAAAATTGGGGAAATTATGGCCTTAAATCTTCTCCTAAGGCTGGCTGGGGAAAATAGAGTGGGAGTAGTGTATATATTTGGAGACTCATTGGTCATCATCAAATGGTTTAAATGGGAATCAAAAATGGAAAAAATGAGATTAATACCTAGTTTAACCACCAAATATAACTCATAACATGACTTTTTAGTTATTTCCTTCTAGCATGTGTACAAGGAGCTAAATTTTGAAGCAAATTCACTCTCAAAAGAAGGGTTATTTTTGGTACCTAAACTCTGGGGTATAAATGAATATTGTGATAATGTTTAAATTCAAACATAAAATATTTTAGTTTTGGAGGCATAAGTTCCTATGGCTTATTCTACCTTTGTGTCAATTCAATGCTCGATATATTCCCTTTTTGAGCAATGTGAAAGGTTAATATTTATTGCTATGTAGTTCATAGTTCTTTCCTAATTTTTTATTGTCTTTGGGTTTCATGTTGGGATAAATCTTATTGATAGAATTTATTTATCTCTTTATAGAGTGATGTTTATCTATTTGAATACATTTCCTTCCTATCTTATTAAGTTATTCTTCAAAATTTGCCACTCCATTTTCTTGGTTCATTTGCTAGGAACTTTTGATCTTGTGTTTAGTGCATCTTCTGCTCTATGTGGGTCATTGAGCTTTGTGATTTTTGCTTCTTATTTAGGCTGAAATATTTGTTCTAGTTTATTTTCCCCCCTTTTTGGGTGTAATTAAGTCATATTTATCCTTTTTTGTTCTTTTTTCCTTTGGAATGTTTTTGCATCTATGGAATGTAAGTTCACATTTTAATTAATATGAAGTTACAATTTTTTTGGTGGAAAAAAATAAGTAGCAGTGAAGACCATGGATGTTTTAATGAATTGCGGTGTATTTCTAAGCATAATGTTATTGTAAATTATCATTTGATTCTATGCTTATATAAGTATGAATATGCTTTAGGAATTCTTCGTAAGGGTGTATTTCTCACCTCTTCTCACCACACTAGCCCAATGGATTGACCATGTAGCTTTTTTTGACTTTAGCTATTGGTGGATCTAAACTTGTTTTATTTATGCACATGGAAAATTTTTTGATAAGAGAAAAATATCTCCCCAAAAATATCTTTGGCATTAGAATTATAAAGGGTGATACTACATAATATGGTGATGTGTTATTAGTCATTAGAAATATTTTGTACATTTAATGATGGTAGTCAATCTTAATGTATTAGGAGAATTTAAAATTTAAGTCCTTACTAGTTTTTTGTGAGAAATTTATGTAAGTAGGTGGATTATATGACTATCAAAAAATATCCCTACACATGTTAAAATGAATTGATAACCCATGAGATGAAATTATAATATGTATTTATTAATGAGAGTAGCTAGTATAGATAGTGCACATATCTCAAGAAGAGCTTTAGAATGAATCACATCCTAGTGAGGGCCTTGGGTAACATTGTAGTGTTTCTAGTCTTATGATATTTGTGTGTATTATAAGCCAAAGTTGGCTAAGTATGAATTTATATTATTTTATAATTAATAAATAATAAGTTATTATTTCATTACAAAAATAATTTAGGGATACATGTTATAATGTATCTATTTATTGAGATCCCTAACTGGGATTGAATCACTTAGTATCAAATAAAGGAAATAATTATAGGTTGAGGTATTGAGGGTTTAGATTTATCCATATTTTTAAAGGTGATTAGAGAATAATTCATGCATGAAGTGTGTAATTTGAATAGGTTGAAAAGAGATTTTGTAATGGATATACTATTATTATACTTCATAATGCCTCTATAAAGAGTAGGAAGAGAAAGCATGGTAGTCAAAAATATGATTAGAAGACTTAATTATATTGTATTAATCTTTAAAATAATGCATATAAGGTTGGGTGTAGTATATGGAGATATAAGGAGAGGATTTATCCAAAGGAATGATGTGATTTATGCAGAGGTCAAATAAAAATAAGAATATGAAGAAAATGTGGGACTAGTACATGAGGGGTTGGATGAGGGTGAAGATAAGCTTATCAAATCCATTTAAAAGATTGGAAAAATATTTTGGATGGAGGCTTCATTTTTCAAGAACATTGAACCCAAAAGAGATAATCAATTAGTTTGAAGAATGGATTATTTTGAGTTTCTTGAATGAGCAGATGATCACAAGATAAATTTTATGTAGATAAAATCTGAAAATACACAATTCTATGGTGGAAATAGGAAAAAAATGAGTGGAATATCAAGGGAAAATACAAAGTAACCCTTTATGAGAGAATGGTTGATAAATTCAAATGAAATTTTCTACTTGGACATTATCAATTAGATCTATTGAATAGGTTTCAAAGTTTGTGACAAAATAAGTTGAGCATGAAAGAGTATATAGAGGAGTTTTAATAGATCAATATACGAGTTGGTCATAATGATATGGATGAATATAAAGTGGTGTGGTTATAATTGAATATGATGTATCATCCAAGATGATATATTCATAGTGAGGATGTATATTGTATATGAAGCATATCAATATGAACTAAGAGTGTAAGAAAATTGAGCGCACAAGGTGAGTAATAAAAAAACTAGGGGGAAGTTAGCATTAGTAAATAATAACCAATAAATCATAATCAAGGGGGTAATGAAGGCATAAATGTTTCACAAAATACATATGAAGTAACTTCATCAAGAGGAAGAGGTAGAGGTGAAATATTTGTAAGAGAATGTTTTAGATATGGAGAAGTTGGACCTAATACTTATGAGTGACCTCATGCATGCATTGATGGTGAATATAAAGGATGTGGTATCAATAAAAAACTCTTATAAGTATATTTTGAAACCATGGAATATCATATGGATAATTCTAATCAAGGAAAAACTTTTATTTCATCAAGAAGAGTCTTTTAGGTTGTAGGAAAGATCAAGGGTGTCAATTAGAGAATACATTTTTCTAGACCAAGTGCAAGATAATGGGTGAGTGCTAAAAACTTATGGGGGATGGAAGAAGAACATAAATTATTGTGTCCAAAAATATGGTAATTAAGTTGGGTTTAACATGCAAGGCACACTCAAATCCTTGTAGAGTGTCCAATTTAGTGGAGGGTTAGGATAACATTGTGAAGGAAGAATGTGAAGTGGAGATGAAAATTTATGCATACAAATAAAATTTTATATTTTACATCTTATGAATGGATGCATATTAATTTTTTTTGGGAGGCCATGTAAATAATATTTCAATATTATTTATTATGGGAGAGTGAATACTTTACAATTAGAAAAGGACAAATGAATTCTTATTCTGAGTTTACTGAAGGAGAAGGACAATGAGGTTGTGTACCAAATTCATTTGGTCATGTACAAGTAGCATATTCATGATAAAAAAATTTATGTGTAAATATGTATAAATATTCCATATAATAAGGATAATGATGGTAAAACTTTGAAAAGTGATAACGTAGAAAGGAAAGAAAGAGAGGGTCTAAACCATGAAAATTAAAGAGTAGTATCGGTGGGTAGTAATACAATAAAGAGGAAACAATGATTGCACATTGCATATAATGGAGTTAAACCTAAGTAAAGTGGGAAATGGTGAAATAATAAAGTTAATTTATTTTGGAAGAGGAGGATGGTTTTTTACCTAATTCATTAACCATGCAAACTAAAAGGAAGGAATTTTTATTCATGGTGCAAGAGCAAGAAAAGTCATTTGGAAAATTATGAAAGGGTGGTTCTATCACCTAGATATAGTGTTTGAGCACTATTATTTCATGTTTTTATTACCCAGGGTATATGATGAAGGATAATCTAGGTCCACATGCAATATTACATCAACAAAAAATAATAACACATTAGTAATAATATGTAGTAGTGAAACCCTTTGATGTTTTGCAATGTGTTTGTAAGCATAAAATTAATTATGTAAGATTCTAATTTTATTTTTATTTCATTATATGGATATATAATGGTAATAAGTCTTTATTTATTCTTGGTGAAGTTTTATTTATCACCACTTCCAACCACAATATTCGAACAATAGATTACATTGAGCATGCAACAATTTTTTACTTTAGATAGTGGTAATACTTAAGTCATTTAAGAATTTGGTAGAAAATTAAGGTAATAGAAAAAGATATCCCTAAGGATATATCAGACATTATAAATAGTAGATCTAGTACCACATCACATACTGATGTGTTATGGATCAATGAAACTATCTTTTACATTAATTATGGTAGTGCATCTTGGTGTATTAGGATCATGTAATATTTGATGCCTTAGTGAGTTATTGTGAGAAATTAATTTATGTAGGTGGATCATGTGACTATATAAAAAAATCCACACACTTGTGAAAAGGCATTCTAAACCCAAAGGTAAAATTTTAGAGTTAAAATATTAATGATAATATCTAGTAGATATCTATGTTGAAACTCAAGGAAGTGCTTTGGGTTGAATCATGTACATGTGAGGACTTATAGTAACATTGAAATTTTTGTAATCCTATGAAATTTGTGTAGATTTTTATGTGTGTTGTAAACAAAATATTATTATGTGAATTTATTTCATTTTCTTATTAATAAAGAGTATTGTTTTTTAATTTCATTGATTTAATTTATTGTGGATTTCAAAACATAAGGCATTTATTAATTTAGACCCCTAACCATGACAACATCAACATTTTACCAATCCTTTTATAATAAATGTAGTTAATATAATGGAAATCTATAATAAGTATTTTAATTTTGTTTTTAAATTAAATTAATAGCTTGTAAAATTAGATTAACAATAGTATATCACACTTTAATAATGATATTAAATTATCAATAATTGGTTCACTAAAATAAATTAGAATCCAAAAAATGACATGAAAAAATTAATGTAATCACTCATAACATGAGCATAATATAGTAGTTACACAAAATGTACATTAAATAAAGATCAAAGTAATGAATTATATAAATGAGCCACTTTGATATGAAAACCTCCAAAAAAAATATAATTCACAATATGATATCTACTACTCCTAATTATCTTTTATATATTCCATAATTAGGATATAAGGACTCCATAATTTAATTATGTTCACTACTCCTAAAAAATATGCAATATATAAAAATATAATTTAGTAATTCAAAGTTTATGTGCACCATAATTTAGACACACATACAGTCATATAACAAATAGGCTAAGGGCATAGCATGTTTCCACTTCAAACAAGTGTTTCCCTCAATGTTTACCATCTTTAGATGCTCTTGCATGATGGATTTGTCTTACCATGTCTTATATTCATAGGAAAGGTATTCCACACTGAAACATACTCCATGATCAACCTATTTCAAAACCTCTTTGTGTTTTATTATAAAATAACTTAAAATTATAAGATCATTCTTCCCTCTTCATCAATCTCTATTAACTTTATATAGGTAGTAAACTTCTAGCCAATGACTTTCTTCAAACAAAAAACATGAAATATTGGATATATTTTTGTTCATTAAAATAACTTAACTTTGATGCCATGATATAAATATTATGAAAAAATATAATAAATTCCATAAAACATATTAAAAAGCTTTTAATCCTTCTATAATTACTTCAAGTCAAATTTCTTATATGGTTGAAAAAAAACAAAACCTAATCTCCTAATATAAATTCTATTTTACTCATGTGTTGGTCAACATTATTTTTCATTTGGTTTTATATAATGGATAAGTTTTATCTTATACTATAAATCACCTCTTATTAATGTTTAATCTTATCTTCTACTATGTTAAAAAAAAAATCATTGTGAAGGACGAAGTGTGTTGACGTGGGTTTTATGCACACCCCAAAATTTAACAAGGTGACCTCTAACATTTTAGGATATCAATGGAGACAAGATCCACTCCAAGTAAAATAGGTAGTTCTTACCATTATAGAGGTATTTAAGGTCATATCAACTTCATTTGAGCCTACTAACCCCCATTTATACGGCATCATGCCCTAATTGGAGGATTTAGGGTTTTTATCAAAAGATCGATATCCAAAACCAATGTACATAATCTAGACTTGTAATTTCCAAGGTGACAATGACATCTTATAGGCATATATGGAATTTAAATAAATGAGTATGTACTACAATCTAGAAAGAAGCATTGAAATTAGGATAATAACATTGAGGCTAGTGTCCATTATATGACACAAGTTTCCATGCTGATAAAAATAAAACATCTAGAATTTGAAGATGGGATTTATATCTTTAGATAATCCACTTATACACTTGTAATAATAAAATACACCTATACATTATTTTATAGGCTACATATAATTTCTCCTTTGTATTGTTATTTTCAGAATATTGAATGATTTAATTTCCATATTTAGAGAATGTTAAGATTTAATATACCTCATGTTAATATCATTACAATCAGATTTCACATATTTGACCTAATTTTATATTAGCTTACTCTTTATTAGATTAGGAAAATATATTTCATATGAATCCTTATTTCCAAAAATGATTATACATTAGATCCATGATATATGAGTTTGAAAATGTTAGACCTTTACTCTTCCACATGACACACTATATTGGGATCATCTTGCTTCTATTTAATCATGATTGACACATGACATTTTTATAACATATGTATGCAGAGACTAGTATAATATGCTTATGTTAGTTGCTTATATATGCCTTACTTGAGTGTAATTATTATTTACTTCATTATCTTTATTGTTAAGCATTTGAACATGTTTCTTACTTGTTAGCCATAATGACCTGAATGATTCTTATTTATTTGGTGTGTGAAAATTCAAATATGTCCTCCCCTTGAGTGTGCAACATTTAAATATTCCTATTATTTTTGGTCTAATTAAACCCCTCTTTGCATAACATTAAGTATATTATGCATGTGCTTGATTATATGATGTCATGATCGATATAATGCATCTTTGGTATTGTTTTGACTAGATACTATGAGTTTAATTGATACATATACTTAGACATGATTTTTTAGCACATGATCAATATAGACATAACATGGTTATCTTATCCTTTTGAAATAAGGTTATTATCACCTTTCATTCCCCTCACCTCAAAGGGTGAGAGGAATATAAGTGGGGGCATGACATAGATAAATCACCCCACATACACACAATTGGTAGAATTGGTAGTATTTGATACAATTTACATAATTCAAATATACACTTAGCATAAAATAGTATACATTTGTCATAGATTTGTGATAGAATTATTCAAATTTGTGATATATATTACAATAGTTTATAGATCAAAAGTTACATTTTAATATATAATTCATCTTGATACATGTTTTAAGGGTATATTCCATGGAAATAAACCAAATTACAAATACATTATTTAAATCATACTAATTTTCATGCACCAAACTTAATTAGTACAATTAATATTCAACACTCTCTATGGACTTATCACTACTATATCTATGGTGTATTGATATGGTTACACCATTTAAATTAGGTGAGATTGGTTATATTATGTTTACACTTGAGTTATGTGATTGAGATTCAATGCTCTTGATAAAATTGACACAACTCACCCCCTTCTGGATTGGGGGCATGATCAACCTCCAATTTTCCTATTCACATCTCCAAGGTTTAGTTGTGAACCTCTCTCCAATGCTTCATCTATGAAACATCATAAACAAAGTAAACTAACAAGGGGTAACATGTTTACATGGAAACATAAGTGTACTCCTTCTTTACTCTCTTTTCTTTCAATAAATTTAAAATTATTCATTTTCAAATTATATGCACTAATTACACATGTAAAATTATTTTTTTTGTAGTTCATACACATAAAAAATTCAAATAAGGATCAATTAAAATTAAGGTGTGTTTTACACACCATGATATGTATTTCTTTCCTTTAACCTAGTAATTTCATCATTATGCATTACTAGATTAAATGGGGGTGTAATGTAGATATTCAAATCTAGATTTATATATTAAACTAGTATTTTATACTTAGAAAATATCAATCATGGGTCTACCCTTCAGTTATTGACCTACATTTCAGCTAAAAAGCTTGTGTTCACCATCTCACTGTGCCAAAATGTTTATTTTATAGTCTAATTCTAATATTTTGTTACCTAGCTCACATATATCCCAAAGTATGTTAAAACCTAGTATATGTCCTTCAATATCAATTATCAAACTTTAAAAAATGTATATCTTCATGAACACTTGCATTTAGGCTTTTACACTATCTTTGATGCTAGCGTCCTTGCTCAAAGACATGTTTTTATACCTTACAAACACTTAAATTTTCCAATATTTAAATATGTATAGGTTAACCTATTTACTTTCATTAATAATTCCATGAGAAATGTTAAAAAATACATGGTATAACTACAAGTTAAAGCCTACTCATTATTCATCTAACAAACAGCTCTTAAGCTTACAATAAATTACTAAAACTCAATTGTACAACCTTTCCTTTTGAAACATTAGTCATAGCAACATTCTTATTTCATGTTTGAAGTATCAAATAACAACCCATGAGTATTATTTTTCAAGTTACAAGATAGATCACTACATGTAATTAAATTTACCATATTACACATTTATTCACTCAAGCCCACATAAGGTGAGAACTACATCAGTCTGGGGACCTATTCAGAGTATATGGATATGTAGTTAGTGCCAAGAAAAATAAGGGTCTTTGAGGTTATCTCAACTTCACTTGGGCCCAATAACCCACATTTTACAAGATGACATGGCATAATTAGAGGATATAAGGATTTGATTCAAATATTGATATATGTAACCTATGTGTGTAATTTGAATAGATAATTTGAAAGGAGATATCCAACCCTAACATGCATAGGGGAGGTTTCATAAAATAATAAATATTATATACAAAATACTAGCATTGACACTAGTGTCCCTAGGATAATATAAGTTTCTAAATTGACAAAAAAATATCATTAATCTAATTTTGAGATCTAGATATTCAAACAATCCACTTCTGCACCTATACTAATTCAATCCACATGTGTATTATTATATAAACTAGGTACAATTTTTACTTTGTATTACTATTATTAGAGTATTGAATGTTGTATTTTCCATATTTTTCATATGCTTAGATTCAATATTTCTCATTATAATATCAGTAGTATCTAAATTCACTTAATTGGCTTGATTTTAAAGTAGATTACTCCTTAGTTTATTAGGATAACACTCTTTTTCATATTAATCCTTATTTCTAAAAAGGGTTAAAATTTTTCTAAGGATTCATAAAATAAATATCCACTTTGGTTTAGATATCCAATCCTATTCAAATTAATAATATTGGTTTTTCTTTCCATGCACTCATCCAAAACAAAAAAATGTTACCACTTTTTGGCCCATCAATTTCATGCACTAACCCCAAAGTATTTTATGAATGCATTATATAATTAGGTCAAAGATAAAAGGAGAAGTAATTAGTAATTTTATCATGTCAATTTTTTAAATCAAAGACATAATCTTGATCATTATCATCATACATAAATGTCTAGAAATATTTAGAACCTATATAATAACATAGGACATAATTGGTCAAAAAATACATTAATGATGGACATAATCAACCCTCTACCTATTCTCACAAAGAGATAATCAACCCTAAATATATTTTGATATAATTAAAATAAATTCAAATTTATATGACATATTATTTTCTAGTCTCAAAACCTTATACTAATTCTAAAATTACATTTTAGTGCTAGTTCCAAAATTATATTTTAGTGCTCAACGTGTATTTTTATATAATTATTGATCTCTTTCCATTGTTTTTTCTTGTTAAATCCTCTATTTACCAATCAATCAATGTTTTATGATCTATGATAGATATGATTATTGTTTATGAATATATTTTTATAGATATTCCTTATTCCTTAGTTTAATAATATTTTTCGTGTCATATTTACCCTTAAACTAATAAAATATAAAAATATTTTGGTGATCCTAACTACTTTTTAACCTATCAAAAATTTAAGGTTAGATTGTTGCTTCCCATTCCCTCTTGACCTTTAAGATCCAATTTTTAGATCTTAGTTTTAATAGTTTTTATCCATCACCTTAGTTCATTGGTCTTATTCACCAAAACAAATTTGTTGAACCTGATCTTTGGATTACCGAACCTAGGATTCCATAACCACCTCTCCCTAAGACCTAATTTTAAATTATAGATCTTATTTTTTCATATTTGTTCCATCATATCCATAAATGCATGTTATTCACCTCAAAAGTATATTTTTTATATTTTTGTAATACCTTTTACTATTTTAACTTATCCAATTTAATGGTTTCATTTTTATTCATTAATATAGGGTATGATTTTAGATTTTACACCTGTCAAGTCTAATTTTACATATATAGGTTTGTTTCTTATTGTTCCTCATTAGCCCTAGTTTCATTCATGTTTTTAATACTTAAATATTATGCATATTATGAAGGATATATCTACAAATCCTACTAGGTGAAGTTTTAGGTTGAGTGGTATTACTTGTGATATTATTCAAATTCCTTTACTTGATAGTTTTAATTATTTCAAATAAAAATTTAAATCATTAATGAGATTCTTACTTCGTATAATATTTATAATACAAATGAAAATGATGCAAATGGTTTAATTATGAATATTATATGCAATCAAAAATGCATCATGTCTATAAATCAATCCTGGATTAGAGAAGATAGAGCATACCTACACTTTCAATGGGGGATACACTTGTTAAGTGGGAACATGACCAATATGGGGATCTACTAGACCTAATTAGGGTATCACTTATCACAACATATCATGCTAGGAAGGGTTCCAAAGCCTAAAATCTAACATAATCACACAACAACCCTAATAGAGTCCTAAGGTTTAAAACATTCACTCTATTCTAATAACAAGAAGCAAATATAATCTAGTGCATACCAAAGCTTGTGGCACAATGTGGGGTTTAGCAATAAATAAAACAACTAAACTAACCATGTATTAGAAAACACATACTCACATCAATGTATACAAAATCCTATTACATGGGAGAAGAATATAAATGCATTATCTATCTACTCTTACAAAGGAGAAATACATTTAGAAATGCTTACCTTTGAAGATGAATCCACCGAACCTTAATCTTTCCCTTGGCCAAGGTGCTTCATGAGAGATTGTTGTGGTATGTAAGGATAAACAAGATAAATTAGATCTAGGCCACACAACCTATCTAAGCATCCAAAATAATTCTCCATAAGATAAGATCTTTATCTACAAATAAAGTATGGAACCCTAAGATTTATTCTTCAAGTAGAATGGTAAATAAGTAGATGTTTGCTAATAATTCTTCTCTTATGAAATGGTGGGAAATGAACTTGTATATATAGGTGGATCTTTCCCTAAACCCTCTTGAGAATGTCATTTTTATAAGGTTGACCCATTTGACCTTGTGTATTTTTAAGGACAAATCACTAGGTCTAAACTAGGTCAGTTGAAAGGCTAATAAGCTAAGAAAGTGAAAAATACCCCTAAACTGTACTGGGTCAACCCAGTCAACCTAGTATAGCTGACTATCCAAAAGGGTATGAAGGAAAGAAAAGGAGGGATAGAAAGAGGAAAAAATTGGAATATGTAAGACTGATAATAATTAGCTTAGGGTAAGTGGTTTTAGGAGACAAGTGTGTAGATAAATATTTAAAAAAGGGAAAATAATATTATGAAGCACCAATGGTCTACCCACCCCTTAAGGCATGCACTTAGAAAGATTGAGACTCAATAGGATCCTACAAGATATAAAATGTTATTAATTAATATAATTTTTAAAATATTATGTGTATACATATTCCCTACTCAAATCTCATCACATGTCATTTAAGTGAAACACGGGATGGTGGTTTGAGATAAAACATGATAACACACAATGTTGATGCTAAGTAAAGTGCAGTAAGTAGAAAATAAGATAAATGAAAGGAAAAATTTGGAAAAAAACATACCTTTAACTTACCTTAGTGTCATAAATAAAGAATTATACTATAATAAATGTGAAGGTGTCAAATGTAGAGAACACTAGATGAACCTGTAGATGTTAGTGCAAAAAATAGCCAAAAATCAAATTATTTTAGAAGATAAGCATATGGTAGCGGAAAACAATCTCTACATCATCAAAAATATAATGCATTTTATGGTTTTTAAAATGGATGAGTAAAAACAAAGATAGAAGCAAAATAAGGAATCTTTAGGACAATAGTTGAAAGATTTGTATTTTGAAAAGTGTTTTAAAATAGGGGAAAAGACAAGTCATTTGTTATTTTGACATGTAAAGGAGAGAAAAGAGAGATCTAGAGATAAAATAATCTAGGATGGTGAGGATATGACATGTTATATAGGGAGAGGCTCATAATATGATATAAGGTGCACTACAGGTATGTAACTAAGAATCTCAAACCAGTTTTTAAAATTTATATTGATTTAAGTGAATTTTCAATAATTTTGAATTTTAAGAATTTCTAGATGTCAAAATGAGGTAAAATTAGATTCTAGGAGTAGAAAATAGGAAGATAATAAATGGGTTTGGATGGTTTAGGTATAAAAGAAGAAAATTGCACTTTTTTCAAAAAATGTAAGGGATCAGTAGGCAAAAAACACTAGGTCAACCTAGTAGGTATGGGTCGACCTTATACATTCTACAGGTTGAAGGCCTAGTTTGGAGTTTCTAGGTGGTTTGAAAGGTCTAGAATGTAAAATCAGCACTAGGGAGGGGAAAATAAGGGGGTTTACTTAGATTTTGAGTCAACCAAGTGAAAAGTTAAGAAACATTTGGTCAAACTAGTTTGACCAAAGAGCTAGAATGATATAAAAAAGTGTCCAAAAGGTTGAAAGAGGGATAGAATAGCCTGAAATGACTAACTAAGATTAAGAAAGACTAATAAGGCTAAAATTAAGCTAAAATGAATAAAATAAATTAATTTAGGTTTATTTTTCTTTAAAAACGTAAAACAAATGTATTATGACTATACATGATATGGAAGAATTGATACATCTTTTGTTGTTTCTTAGGTACAAAGATAATGGATATTTTGGATACTTGTGGACATAGCATGGTTACTAAAATTTTTAGATAGGTTATTAGATGGAGATAGGGCTAGACTAGGATCTATAGGTCTAGGCAAGATAGCAGAGATGTGTCGAATCCCCCTTAGTTTTGATCTATTAGTCATGTTCTTTAGTTGTTGTGAATGATTGACTAACACCTTTATATGGGAGGTGTATGGGGATATAGTAGATCTAGATATCATATTATAGGATGTCCATGCAATCCTAGGTCTACCTATAGTAGGAGCGTAGGTGACATAGGGATACCAGATAGTTTAGAGGAGAAGAGAACCTTGGCTATGTGGGATATAAGATCAAAGATGATATTACCAGGCAAGAGAGTGAGTATGTTTTATATCTATACATCACATATTCTATACATATAGAAGTTATTATAGGCCTTATGACATAATAGGTGCTATGTCACGAATTAGATGGTAAGGTACCACTATTCATGGTAGCCCTGAGTAGGATGATCTTGGAGGAGAAAGTTCTATACAACCTAGGCTTCATCTATGCCTAATTAATACATGATATTTATGAGATGTTAGTTAGAGGGAAAAGGAATGTGGGACTAATCATATTACTAATAGTTTGGATATATGAGAGGTTTCCTATGTACTAGCCAACTCGGTTTCCCTATGCAATCGATAATAGGTCACCTCAAGTACAGAGATAAAGGGAGGACTAGGTATCATGGGTCATGTCCCACATGCCATCACTATAATTAGTGAGATGTGTATACATCATGTTGCATCTATATGAGCACATAAAAATTACATGGGTAAGTTGGGACATAATTTCATCAATAATAAAGAGGATAGAGGTTGTTTGACACTATTTTTGGTGGAGAGAGCCACATCTGATGGCACAGGTGCTAGGGTAGATGGCCTACCTCATCCAAAAACATAAATATTAATTCATGAGTAGTGGGATTGACATGTGAGGGAGCCATGGGGAAGGGAGGACTGAGGCCACTAGTAGTAAGGCTAACAATGAGGCCACATCAAGAGAGATCGTAGACTAGTTAGGCATAATGAGGAGCTAAGTAGGAGGATATGGGTGTAGAGGTAGAGATACTGGATGTTCCACTACTATCTCCATAGCAAGATGAGCAGAAACCACTAAGGACATAGTGTCAATGGAGGTAGGAGGCAGAGGAGAGAGTGGATACTATTACCATCCTTGATGACCCCATAGGTGAACTAGAGGAGATGATAAAGAAACCACTCAGATGTAGGCTAAGATTGACATGAGACATAATAGCTAGGTTTGAGATGAGGAGGTAGCCTAAAGAGGAGGTTCTAAGAGGCTATGTAGATGGGGAGACTATGATAGGCAATTATGCAAATGGTGAGACCATAGTAGCCAAGACATAGACAAGTAAAAAGAGATGGTTAAATTGTTGCTTATATTTTTTCAGAAGATAGATATTTTGAGATATAATAGTAAGATAATATCCATCTTATCTGATTTTGTAGATTTAGCTAAGGATGAGGAGGAGAGATGGGGGTCCCTAGTAAGGGGACACTCCATGACATCCTAGATGAGACTTTATAGCCATATAACCCCATGACACTAGAGTATCTAAGTGTACCATCTACCTCAACTCAAACAAGCTAGTCTAGATTAGCTAGGGAGGTAATGAGGTAGATATGAGCATAGAGAGAGAGAGAGAGAGAGAGAGAGAGAGAGAGAGAGAGAGAGAGAGAGAGAGAGAGAGAGAGAGAGAGAGAGAGAGAGAGAGAGAGAGAGAGAGAGAGAGAGAGAGAGAGAGAGAGAGGATGCAGTCACCAATAGTGATGGGTGTAGGGGAGATATAGGCATGGAAGGCCCTAGTAGATGAGAGATGCACATTTGGATAAAATAATGCATATGACAAACATCTAGACCCAGATGGTGGATTCATAGATGTGGGCAACACACCTATAGGGAAAAGTATAGGAATTAAGATCTCAGATGGCCTCCTTATAGTATACCATTCAGAGGAGTTAGATTAAGGCCTCAGTAAGTAGCATGTCTAAGCCATGAGATAGATAGGATGGGGCCTAGCCATAAAGCTAGAGAATTGTATATGGTTGCATTTACTATATCAAATTCATGCTATATATATATATATATATATATAATGGATCATTTTGGCATATTATTTATTGGATGTGTATGTTGTCATTATGGGTTATTATATTTGTTAATTATGGTTGAGGATGTGGATTCTTAGGATATATTTCTTTCTAACACATGTATTTAGATTTGTTGTATATGCTATAGGAGATATATGAGATGTGGTTTCTTTTTTAACATTATTAAATACACATGCATGGTTAAAAATAAATAGACAAAAAGGACTTGGAAAAATATAATATATTAAGAAAATGTACTATAAACTATTTCAAGATGGAAAATGTGTAATAACAAGAAATGAGTAAGTATAAAGAACCAAGATAGGGAAAAACAATACGGTAGAATGGAATTTGTTTTTAAACCAATATGAAAGATTTTTGCACCAAATTAAAACAAATAAAATCATACTAATATCATGTTAAGAAGTATGACAAATAAAGTAATAAAATGGAAGGTATGTAAAAGGGCACAATTGGTAATAAAAAGAAATTAATTAAGTCAATCAATCATACTAAATCATGTTGGGAAGTATGAATGAAAAATAAAATTGTAAAATATTGGTCTTAAATTGATCATATTAATTCAAGCTGGGAAGTATGAAAAATTCAAGAAATGGCTGAAATCTTACATGCACTCAGAAAATAAGAAGATAAAAAGGTGAAAGAAAAATCAAGTAAGCATAAAACATACTAAATCAAGATGATAAAGCATTTAAAATGACGTGTAAATTCATAATCAATTAAATCTTATCTCAAATTTGACACATGTAATTTAGATGGTGACTTAGGTATTGGAAAATTTTGTGAGGAGGGTCAAGTCCTATCCATGCTCTTACAATGCAACTCGAAAAAGAGAACACCATAGGGGTAGAATAAATAGGAAAATTAGGTAATCAAGGATGTGGGTATTATGAAAGAAAAGATGGTAATTTATGAGGATGATGGGGTCATATCAATGGTCTTATAATGTAACTCACAAATGAAATCCCAAGGGGATTGATCAGTACATAAAAATAATATTTCTCAAGAGAAAGTATAAGGGATATAGGGAATGAAAAAGGGAGTGTAAAAACTAATACTTAGGCATCTTATGAGAAGACCTTAAGAGGTAAGAGGCATACTAAGGACATGATAAGACACTAAGTGACTAGTGGTCATATATGTACAAAGGAAACATGTTCACTATAGACACAAAGCTTTATAGGAAAATCAGTGTGCTACTAAGATCAACTCATGAAGGTAGATTGGTATAGGAAAATTGAAATGACCTACCTTCCCATGATGTGTTCTCTATTATTTAGGACCTCTTAAAAATCCATCGATCTACTACAAAGATTGGGTGCTTATGTGAGAAAGTAGGTAACACTAAAAGTTTTTTTATTCTCCTCTCCTAATCTACTAGCCTACCACACCCCAAAGGACCTTATCTCTAACATGAGGCCAATCGTGGAGTTTTATCTTTGAATAGAAGAATGAGATGTGCTTTGAATCATGTATTTTAGTGTGATTTAAATTTTAAAAATATTTTTTCTTTTTGATATCATTACCTTTTATTTAAATGATTTGGATTTTAATGTTATTTTGAAGTCTTTTTAGTATTCCTCCTCCATACAGATTTGGAATGACTAATCATGAGAGAGATAGTGATACACATGAATGAGTTGTAGGCTAAGGCTAAAGGAATCTAAGTAACTAAATTCAAAGACTAATTAGGACACTTAGGTTTGATAATGAACTAATATGTGATATCAAGTCTCAATAATGTATATGCTTAGTTTACAGATAAAGGAAGAGGGGAAAAGGAGATCCAAAGTGGACTCATAAAAGGAGATAATAATGAGATAGATTTTTTGCTAACTAATCACATGGTAAAGAGAGATAATAACCAAGGGGAAAATGGTAGGTATAACCAAATCACCATGACAAATTATCTCTAAAAAATAAGGATAAGAAAGTAAAACAATCATAAAGATACAAAAGAGAGTTTTGAGAAAAAATCTAGGAAAAAGGGAAGGGAAAGTAATGATAAAGAAAATACAATCATATGCAAAATATAAAAAATAATTAAGATATATTACAATAAGTAATAAATCATGATATAATATAGGCAAAATGTTGACACAATGTCAAATGATATAATAGATAGAAATGAGATTGGAACACATGTCCAATATAATATAAATGTTAAAGTACCATGTATGTACTCATAAATACTAGTAAATATATCCACACACATTATCCAATACATCATATAAGTCTCTATGAAGCTATAATTGAACTACTGCTAAAGTTTCATCAATCTTCAATGAATATTGGGCAAATTCTTCTTTTTTTATCTCCTTAGTTGAAAAAGTAAGAATGCTCAAAGGATCATGTTGAGGAGGAAATTTAGGAAAATGTTGGTTAGGATAATGCATGGGAATAATATCTATAAGAGGAGAAGGAATCATCGATGGAGAAGGATCCAAAGGTAAAGGATTCATAGGTGGAGAAGGATCCACAGGTGAGGGAAGGTCTACAAATGAAAAAATCATAGGTGGAAGCATAAAAGGTGGTGAAATGACTACAAGAAGGGATGAAAGCACTAGAGGTAGATCCATGGGAGAAGAAGGAGGATCCTTCTTGCCAGAATGACCTATGGGAGGACTATCAGAAGGTTTGGGAATGGCTATAAAGTGATCTTTGAGATGTTTTTGTAGGACATGACAATAATCAGTGTGATGGGTACCTCACAGATACCATAAATAATATACCTCACCATAATTAGGCATATATTCAAGAAACACCTTCAAGGGAGGTATGGCTTTATTTGATAATGGGGAATAAGGATACAAGGTATCAATATATTGTCATAACTTATGACAATGGGTGAAAGAATGGTTAAATATCCCATGGAAGCAATAGATACGCTCGTGAGTGGTTTTAGTATAACTACTCATAAAAGAAGGTACAATAGGATTATAAGAATATAGAGAGCACTCATCATCCAATTTTGTGGGTAGAGGATACATCTTAGGAAAAGGAAGCAAACAATCACTAAGGTAAGGTGATGATGTGAATGGAATAGAACTCAACTTCATGGAAGGAGTAATAAAATTAGAAGTAAGGGTAGGCTCAACAATACTAGGAGTGGGAATGGGATCAACTAGAGCAAGAGTGAGAATAAGCTCCACTATAGCTATCTATATGAGGGAGGGGTAGGATCTATAGAAGGTTTAAGGAGAGTTACACTAACCTCAGGGGTAAACTAGTTATGAGGGTCAAGGAACCTATAAAAATGGTAAGGCCTAGTTATAGCATGATCCATGAGCATAGTCCTTCATAGATCCTTAGAAAATAGAGGTGTCAACACCATCTCTACCCTATGATAAAGGGGGAAAATGAAAAAAATAGGAACTATAAGTGAAGTAAAATGATGAGATGCATGAAAAGACTCAAGTAAAGAAGAATGATAATAGATAATCTCAACATCATGGGCTTGTACAAAACTACCTAATAGTGGATCATGTAAGGGATAAACATCATCATAATGCAAGGTGTGAGGATTAATGACACATGTAGGGATAACCTTGTCATCTAATGAAGCATGGTCTATAAAATGCCTAGTCTTAGTCAAGAATACAAGAATGTCATCACAAGGAGGTTTGTAAGAATAAGGTTGCAAGGAATCAGGAAGTTGTGAGATGAGATGAGGGGAGTGATAAAAAGTGTTGATATTTAAGTTAATCCCATTGGGCTTATCATCATTATAATCTAAAATATTAGGAAGAATGTTACTAATGAGTCAAGATGACCATTGTAACCTCAGGTTGAATTAATAGGAAAGTTGAGGCAATGAGACTCATAAAATGGAACACTTAGCAATGGTTCAAGAATAGGAATCTTGAAGACACCATGATCTTAGAATTTTTCAAAATTATAAGGGTTAATGTCACCTTGAATCTTGTAAATGGCTCCATTATGAGGGAATTTAATGAATAAGAAGGTAGAAGAAGTGATATCTCTCATGTAGTGAGTCCACGACCTACTAAGTAAGATGTTATAAGAAAGGGGGAAGTTAAAGATCATCACCTTCACATGGATGGTGATAGGTAAGATGGTAATGGGAAGCCACATGTAACTTAGTGGAGGATTTTGACTTCTATCATATCCTTGGCATATGCTACATGTATACTTAAGATTACATTCAAAATATCAAAGAACCATAATGAAATCAAGAGAAGTGACGTAGGTGCCAAAACCCTCATCAATCAATGCATGCTTGACTTAGATATTGCCTATTTAGACATTAATAAATAATGGAGGATCATCTACATGAAGTAGAATCTCATAGGTAATCATAGAAGCTATGGGAAATCATAGAGAAAGAGAAGTGTTTATAGTTTCATCAATGTTGATAGACATATCTTCACATTATTGTAAAATACTATCTTAAAAATTAGATAAACCTACCTCTTATCTTGCTATGGGAGGACAAGGGACATTCATCTTGAATAATAGCTGCATAAGGTAGTTTTTATGATGTGGGGAAGTCCTCATAAGCTCAAGAAATAGAATTTGAAATGGGATATTAGTGAGATCCATAATGGGATCCCATTCATCATAGCCCATAAGAAGGTTGTTAGATAAAGGTGTGTAATGGTTAAGGAGGTCCTTAGAAGTAGAAGCTGAATTACATTGGAATTTTGGTTGATAAGAATGAGAAGAATATTTGGAACAAGGCTGTAAATCATGTTAAGGTGATAAACTAGTTAGTTTAAGTTGATTTTGAGAAGGAGAAGAAGAAGTGGTAGTAGAATCTTGGTTATTATTAGTATTAGAAGATGATGGAATAATGGTAGAAATAGAATGGGATATGTTATCCAAGGGGGAATTAAAAATTGGATCATTAAAAGTAATAAGATCTTCTTGTGCCAACTCATTTAAATGAGTTGAAGAAGAATCCTGGATATCATGATATGTCTTATGGGAAGGAGGACTGTAGATAGGTTAGGAATCAGTGAAAGCCACCACCCTTTAGATATTAGTCATGATAACCAATTTCTCTTTAGAAGTTGGTTCAATAAGAATTTATACATTCTTGGTGGAAGGGGTAAGCTTATCTTGATTTTCTTAGATAGGTTTATGATTAGGTAAAGGATCTTTATAGATAGCTAAATGAGCATTTTCTTGATTTAAAGCTTAAGTTTTATCATTTGATTTATATTCCTTGTAAGAAATCTCATAGGATTATTGATGCTTACAGATAATGGAATCATGATCAAAATTAGGTCTAAGAATAAAATACATAGCTAAATTATGAATTTGTCTATAGGTCTCATGAGAATGACCCCAACTATCATGAAAACAACAAAACTTGTTAGGATCATACCAAGATTTCATAGGATGAGTAGGGTCAATATCTAATAGAAGAGGCATAGGCATACATTTAACTAATTCAATCAAGGATAGAGGTTTGTGAGCATTGATGTTATTGGGTGAAGATAAATGATGATTAGTATATTATTGACAATAAGGAGCTAGTTCCAAATAAGGGTTAGGAATGATAGCTTGAACATTATGAATGGTATCATAAGAATTGGTAACACCATCATTGGTGATGTTGTGGTTTTGTTCTTAAGTAGTAAATGATGGCTCATAGAAGTTTGGGGTGGATTGAATTGACACATTAGGAGATTTTTTATTTTATCTTGGTCAATATCCTCCTCCAAGGTACATGGAGATATAGTGCAGACTCGATATTGTAGTTTAAGAAAGAGATCATTTGTAAAGAGATGAAAAAGATTATCATCTGCCATGTTATGTTCACATTTTTTTCACAAAGTATTCCATCTCTTAACAAAGGTTTGTGAAGTTTTATTCTCATGTTGTTTGTAATTAATGAAATGTGCCAAAGTGTTTTTAGGAAGATCATTAGTTTGTAATTCTTACACTAAATAATTTACTAAGTCCTCCAAACTAGAAATGGAATGAGCTTTAAGTTGATTGCACCAATACAAGGCATCACCCATGAGAGTTTTGGCAAGGATCTTAGTAGTGGTAATTTTTTTTAATTTGACGTAATCCTTGTAAATATTTCCAATTTTTTTGAGGTTAAGGGTAGGATCAGTTGATGCAATAGGTTTTATACCTCTTATATCAATATTGGTAATTTGAGTAGTGAGAGGTTCATTTTATAGATGTTTGATGGTTTTATTGAATAAAGGAGTTTGAGGAATGAGATTGCCTTGAGAATCTCAAAGGGAAGGAGGGGGAACATTTTGGTTATGTGTGCCCCAATCTATTAGTTACATATGAGATTGAAGATTAATAAGGTAGTTTTGTATTCTCATCATTTAATTTGTGTTATGCACTTGAAAGGTATTCATTTGATTGAGAGTTTGTAATAAAATTTGGTGTGTTTGATTAACATTATAAGCATTAGAATTGGTATTTTGTGTTAGTATTAGTGGCTTGGGTACCACTATTAATATTGATATGAGGTTGAGATGAATTATGAGAATGTGCGGCACTAGTGGTAAAATTTGCTTGTGAAGCAAAAGATGGACTAGTGAATGGTTGAGAAGAAGAAGCACTAGAAGCATGATTGCCTTGGGTAGAAAAAAATGAATTAGTGTAAGGATTAAGGATAGTGAATCTTATTAGAGGCCAACTAGATGTATAACCTACCATATTAGTTGAGATAATAGGCATGGAGGTAGAAGAGGTTAGAGAAGAATATGTCATGGCATAAGGAGTTGAAATTGAAGGAAATTTTTGAGAACCAAAGAAAGTGGTACCTCTAAATCTCAATGAAAATGTAGGAGTAGGTGAATGAGGCTCTTCAACTTGACCACTAATCATGAGATTATAAGTTGTAGAAGGTTCCTTTCATCTATGTTGAGGAATTTTAGAATTAAAGAAAAGCTTTTTGGGAGTATACTCTAACTAAGGTTGATCCTCTAAGAAAAGAGGATTATGCTACAAAGAGGTATGAGGAGGCATCCCATAGTTTATTGTGTCAGTGGAAATATGAACATTATTAACATCTAAAATAGGATCCCTACTATGTATATGGGAGACCATATTAGGATTGGTAAATTTCATTATGTTTGTTGACTATAACTCAGTGTAATTATCTACTAAAATTTTCATGATGAAGGGAAAAGAAGAGACATGAGAAATAAAATGAGAAAAAGATGACTGAAAGAGTACAAGGTTGACTGGGTCGATCTAGTATAGTATACAAAAGACAAAAAAGCTATTGGGTTGACTATGTTGTCTAATACACTAGACATGGAATTCAAGAATCCTAGAAATAGATTGTGAAAATGAAACAAGATAATTTTGCAAGTAATGAAAAGTATTAAATATTGAAAGGAAATAAAAAATCAATTGGATTAATGATAACCAATCTAATTAAAACACACAAAATAAAATCTTGCTCTAACACTGGCTAATGTAATATTTTATGCACATAATTGAACAAAGAGTAAACAAACAACTTAAAAAGTAAGGATAAACAATTGGTTAACCTAATTACTAATGAGATTATTAAGATATGAATTTTAATGTGATTGGAATTTGGCTATAAGCAAAGTACTAGATAACAATCTAAGGATGGTTTCAGGTAGTTTGGACTAAAGGGGAATGTAGTGGTAATGATACGGGCTTTGTATTGGGGCCTACCCCCTCACTTCATACAACACAGTGACAAGATGTCAGGTGATTAACTAGAATATACTATTAACCACACTTCATAATTGATTAAAGCATCAATTTGGCTTCCCTCTTGGTGATGAAATCCAAGTATGTTGGCATATGATAGTCAAAAATTTTATGTACTTGTTTATGTTTTGTGATTTTGCTATGTGTGCATAAAATAGAAAAATTGAAACTAAGTGAATTAATTAAAAAGCCTTAATTAGACTATGTGAACTATTCTAAGCATACAAATAGTAAGAAAAAAGTGTAAATTAATTACTACTAGATATGAGGTTAATTTTAATTTGAAACAAGTTATAGTGTTGACACTATGTGCATAAAATATAGAATAGGGTTGACAAGGTCAAACCTATACTATGGAAGCAAGGTCTAAAAATGAACTAGGTTGGTAATGTCAATCTAGTTATTTTGGATAGTACACACAACATAGAATTGGGTTGGTAGGGTCGATCCAATTGACTGTGCAAGGGTAGTCTTAAAGACTAAAAACTTTGAAAGGAAAGATAAAAAGGAAAGAAATAGAGAGGTAGAAAGGAACCTTGGTGTATCAAAGATTCAATGAAGAAATATTACTAATGAATAACCTTGAATTATGCTTGATAAACCTACAAACTAGGTCGATAGTATCAATCAAGCTATATAGGAACCTGCTAAAAAATGTTGAAATTATAAGGGGTCAACTAGGTTGACTTAATAGGCTAAACTAGATGTTTAAAAGGTTATATAATTGTATTTGGTCGATTGGATTGATCTAGTTACCTATTCCTAAAAACCTAAACATAGATAAAAATAACTTGATCGATAGAATCAATCCAGTATGTCAAAATATATGATTAAAATGATGATTAAAAGAATTAAATAAAGTGAAAGAAATATTGTAAGGGTTATTTTCACATTAGGTTCACCATAATGTATGCAATTAGAATGCATCATGTCTATAAATCAATCCTAGCTCAAAGAAGATAGAGCATACCTACACTTTCAATTGGGGATACACTTGTTAAGCAGGATCATGACCAATATGGGGATCTAATAGATTTGATTATGGGATTACGTGTCACAAATTAACATGTTAAGAAGGGTTCCAAAGCCTAAAATTTAACATAATCACAAAATAACCCTAACGGAGTCCCAAGGTTTAAAACATTCATTCTATTCTAATAACAAGAAATTAAATCTAATCTAGTGGACACCAAGGCTTATGGCACAAAGTGGGGCTTAGAAACAATTAAAGAAACTAAACTAAACATGTATTATAAGACATATACTCATGTCAATGTATATAAAATCCTAATACATGGGAGAAGAATAGAAATGCATTATCTATCTACTCTTACAAAGGAGAAATAAAGTTAAGAATACTTACCTTTGAAGATGAACACATCGAGCCTTAATCTCTCCCTTGGCCAAGGTGTTTCACAAGATATGGTTGTGGTATGTAAGGATAACCAAGATAAATCAGCTCTAGGCTAGACAACCTATCTAAACATCTAAAATACTTCTCCATAAGACAGGATCCATATCTCCAAATAAAGTATGGAAGCCTAAGATTTATTCCTCAAATAGAATGGTCAATAAGTAGATATTCTCTCACACTTATTTGCTAATAATTCTTCTCTTATGAAATGGTGGGAAATGAACTTGTATATATAAGTAGATCTTGCCCTAAATCCTCCTAGAAACATCAGTTGTATAGGGTGGACCTAGTCAACCCAGTGTGTTATTAGGGATAAATCACTAGGTCTAAATTAGGTCTGCCAAAAGGCTAACAAGCTACAAAAGTGAAAAATACCCCTAAACTATACTAGGTCAACCTAGTCAACCTAGTACAACTAACTATCCAAAAGAGTGTTAAGGCAAGAAAAGGAGTGATGAAAAGATGAAAATATTATAATAGTTAGGATTGAGAACAATAATCTTAGGGTAAATGATTTTAGGAGACAAGTGTGTAGATAGCAAGTGGCAAAAGGGAAAACAATCTTATGAAGCACTGATGGTCTTCCCACCCCTTTTCCAGTGTACCCCTTAAGACATACACTCAAAAAGATTAAGACTCAATAGGTTCTTGCAAGATACAAAGTGTCAGTAATCAATAAAAATTTGAAAATATTATGTGTATACAAATGTTACATATAAATGTGTTTTTGATGTCATTTATTTTCATGGTTTTGGTTCTTCTAGTGATGATGTTTCGAACACAAATGCTTTAAATAATAATACCAAATTTTAAAATGATATTATCTATGTTGGTAATGGTGCTAACAAATTTTATGTGATGTCTAAAATTAATTTTGAATCTTATCTTTTGAGAATTCCTCTATAAATAAATGTTAGGATTTATGTTGTTACAAAATAATGAAATAGAAGAATAATGGATAAGGAATCAAAACCTAAGAATGTTATTATTTTAAATGAATTTAGATTTGGTAGTATAATTAATCCAAAACATTGAGTCTAATCAAATCTTATAATATATGTCTAAATTAATAAAATTTGATTATAACAACAAAGTATATCTAAATTATTTTAGTTTATTATTTATGAAAAATACATAGAAAATAGGGAACTTGGTGTAGAATAGGTGTAGACACTGAAATCGTGTCTACCCCCTAGGTCATCTTTAACCCTTGGCCCCCCTTGGCCCATGTCTTAACCCTTGTCCTAGCCCCCTCTTTTATCAAATTAAAATAATTAAATATCTAGCCCTCTTCCACCTCACCCATGCCACCTTAGATCCCCACCTTGGATCCCCCCACCTCTCTCCTAGCCTTTATTGCCCAAATCTCCCCTTTATCCTTCCTCTCGCATCCATTTATGCCTCCCTTGACCATTTTCCCACGGCCCGTTGACCCGACAGTGTGCAAGAATGGATATAGGCTAATTTTAGCCTCTGTCCCCATTCTTCGGCCGCCGACGTCGGTCATTATGTGGCCGACATCAGTGGTTCTGCCAGCGTCAGCACCCTTCAAAACCATTTTTTGAAACTATTCTCCCCCTTGCAAATAGAACTCTCTTGACGCTTTTGCATTCATATTTTATTCTCCTCCCCCTCATACAGCAAGACCAATAGCTACAGGCATCTTACAAGAACAGCTCCAAGCAACAGCTCCATTTGCAAGTCCTTCAACAGCTCCGACAATAGGGTTTTCCATTCTTCAATCAACAAGCAAGAGGTAAGCACAGTGTTGTTTTCCATTTCATTTCTTGTTTAATCTATCTATTTAGCTAACCACTGCCAAGACCTTCCCTGTCCTTCCCCTGAGAGGCTAAAAGGCCTTCTCAGACCCCTACCTCTCATTCATTCCCCTTTGTGTTTCTAGTTCCCAACTAGTCACTTTCTCGGACAACATTCTCAGTCCCTCAGACCTAAAACAAGTACCTCAGACCTCCAGGCAATCTCTCAGACCTTTAAATAGACCTCCCTGACCCTCAGACGAGACCACAGTCCATTTTGTAGACCAAAAACTAGCATATAACCTGACAAGACCCTGTCTAAGACTACTACCCCGACTGACCTCGTCCATTTCCCCTATCGACGTCGGCATCCTAACCGATGTCGGTGACCTTACCTGACCAACGCTGGTAATAACACCGATGTCAGTGACTGTGTAAAGTAGATTGTTGCTAAACAGGTATGCATTTGCCTTAAGTTCTTTCTTTCTATTTTTCATCATTTATCACTTTCTGTTTCTAATCAGCATTCTATTTTTAACAGTGGACTGTCATCTTCCAAGAAGCCTTTATGCTTCTAGGACCAAGCTCTTGCTTGGCAGTCCACCCTTTTGTCATCTAACATTTTTCATGGTTAGTGTCTTTCTCTTTCAGGTGTCATCCTCCATAACCAAAGAGGATTTCTTGCTATTGTCTGAATTTTGGTGCACACGTCTACAATCCAAGTACATACAAACCCTCGTCCATTCTTCTTAGTTTTTCACTTTCCTTTCTTGAATGTAAAAAGTGAATCTAGCATAGAAACATTCTAGCACGCCCGGTGGGACCTTAGGGTCTTCCTTGGGTTCCTTTTCTTTCTGTTCATATAAGTGCATTAGGTTTCTCCCTTTTCACCTCTTTCTTCTCTTCTAAACGACATCATAAGTAGGAATAAAAAGAACCTTTCTTTATTTTCTTGCATTTCAAACTAGTCAAAAATCATATCCTTCAACCCTTTCTCAACTTGTTTTCATTCAAACTCACATTTCGGCTTGGGCTTAAAACACATTGCATTTCATTTCTGCTTGCTTACATTTCTTAGTCCACACCTAGTAATTAACAAATCACATCATGAATTAATCATAGTCCACTTGATGTTACACAACCAAACCACTTGCACCAAACTAAACATCAAAAACTTACCTGAGACAAGGCCTGACTGGGATTTCATCACCCAACTGATACTTTACCCATCCTGATGATCCTACTTGGATTTCATCACCAAGGGGAAAGCCCACTCTGTTCTCTGGCAGAGTCTAATCTCTAGGCAAAGTATATTTTGGCTAAGCGAGACCAGCTTATCACTGGGCTCGTGAAGTGAGGGGAGCTTGCTCCTTAGCACCAGGCCATGTATGGAACCTAACCCAGACTCTTGAGCACCTAAACAAACCTGAAACCATCCATAGACTACGTCTTCTAGGACCCTTCTAACAGCCAACCTCCCCAAACATCACTTTAAGGCATAAGCCACACGAGCTTAATAATTTATTTCTAGGGATTTAATGCTTAGGCTTTGCTTGTGTTCTTCATCTTTTCAGTTCTTATCTGCTTCTTTGAGCTAGTGAGGACGTTCTTCTTCCTTTTTTTCAAAAACTCTCAAATCTTTTGGGTTTCTGGAAAACATAGTCACTGGCATCGGTTTTACCACCGACGTCGGTAACCTTTTCTCGCTGGCATCGATTATATGACCGACGTCAGCCATCTCTTCTCACCGACATTAGTTTTTCAACTGATGTCGATCATTGTCACAGTTCTTTTTTTTCAAAATAGCAACCTTAAAACCCACCCCTTTTCTGCCAAAACCCCATTCTGAGTTTTTGAAACTAAAAAAACACAGTTTCTGAAACCTGACCTTTCTTGCCTTGAATGGTTTTGACTCACAGTCAAGCCAAGGCTTTAGTCAACCACGTGAGGCATCAACCGCTTCCATCTACCCTGTCCATAACTGGTCCTATAATGGAGTTTCACTCAGAGACTGAAAGAACTCCTACTCGCCCAACCCCACCCTAGACTCCTATTGTCCCAGAAGGGGACCAAGATTTTGCATGATTCTTGGACCTCAACGTCAAAGCCTTGCAACACTATCTCATGCATAGCCAAACACGAGACTCCTTAGGCAACCCAATCTATGGGATGCCGACTTCCTTAGGTGAGATAATGATCACATCAACAGCATCTACAATTCAACCTATAGATAATCAAGCCAACACCTTGACTAATAACCCAACCGTGTCCTATCTTCAAAATTTAGCCTCTCCTTCTAGACTTGCCTCCATGGGGTTTTGATACCCCCTCAACCTCAAACTACTCAACAAAATCTGACACCTTTCCAAAACTTAGTGGTCTCTATCCCCCTTACTCTTGCACCTATCAACACAAGAGTAACTATCTACCCTTCAACAAGTGGGGCCACTCCTCAACCATCTTTTACGGCCCCTATCCAACTTGTGCCTACCAAGCCCATAACACAAATGCCCTTGGCTTCAACTTCCACCCTGATAACTAGCTACCCATATGTTGCGTCTACACAAGCGCAACCAACCACGTCATATGCCCCTCTCAATATATTTCAAGTGCCTTATAATCTAGGGGGCACTCCACCTGCCAATCTATCAATAGACATCATCAAAATGCTGATGGATAAAATGTCCAGTCTCGAGACCTCTATTTCTAGTTCACACAATGCCCTCTCATACAAGCAAATTTGCAATGAACCCATCCATCCTTCCGTCCCAATCAGGCCATACCCCAGTCAATGGGAGCTTCCTAAATTTTCTCGCTTTCAAAGCAAGGAAGACCCACAACAACACTTACAGGCATTCAGACATGCCTATTACCTTATTGCCCATGATGATGCATTGCTTTTACACATGTTTCCTTTGTCTCGCTCTGGTGCTGCACTTGACTGGTATAGCTCTCTTGCCAGCCATTCCCTCTTCACATTTACACAGCTAGCCCAGCTCTTCCTTGATCACTTCTCCATCAACATCACCAAGAAGGTCTCGATCACAGACCTCTATTCTATCTGCCAATTCGAGGATGAATCCATAGCTGACTTCATTGCTCGTTGGAGAGGCCTCATCAATCAACTCTCCTTTTCCTTACCCCAACCCGAACTTATTGAACTTTTCTCCCAAGCCTATGCCAAACATATTTCTTCCATCTTACGGGTTTAGACCTTCTGCACCTTTGACAAAGCCTTCACGATGGCCCACAAACTTGAATTACGTGCCATCGAGGAGAATAAAGTCAAGTTACAGAGCAAGAATCCCAACTCTAAGATCAATGACTCCTCTTCTTCTAAACCTTCATCATCCAATCCTAAGTCTAAAGCTTCAGCTAACACTGTGGTCGTTAGACCTTTGTCCTCTTCAACCAATCAGCCTGAGCCATCCACATCTCAGAGTGCCACCTGCCAATTCCAGTAGAGATACGTACAATGATAATATACTCCTCTCAGAGAATCATACGCGTCTGTGCTAGAAAAACTTGTTAAATAGGGGGTTCTCAATCTCTCCTAGATCTAACCACCTCCATAATTTGATCCCTCACGTACCATTCCTGCATCGTATAAGGAAAATGACTTCTGTAACTACCACCATGTTAAGGACATGACATGAGAAACTGTAAGACCCTTAAAAACATAATCCAGGACATGCTTGAAAAGGGCGACCTCATCCTAGACAATCCCAATGCACCCCCTAATCAGGGCATCGACATCTTCAAGCAACCATTCCCCAATCATCCATCGACCCAAAATAATGTCCAGACCTTGATTGAGGATACTCATGAACACGAATTCAAACAGTCAATATGGTCTCGCCCTTCATCCCTGACCAACCTCAAGAGGTTAGTCCATCTATCAGTCCATCACGTGTGGACGAACCTCTTTCCCCGATTAGTTCTCCATCAACCTCTCTCATCTTGGAGGATGCCTCAACCTTACCAGCACCACCGGTCTCACCATCCTCCTTCCTGCTACCTATGGAGGACCTGACCCTTCCTACTCCTTGACTACAAGTGGAGGGCACCATCATCCCTACCCTTTACCCACTTGAGGAGCCTCATTCTCCAATTTCTTCTCCACCCAGGGAAGAACCTGCCTCTCCTTCATCTCCAACCAAAGATTAATCTATCACGACTTCATCATGCCATGGGTTTGAGACTGCTACCCCCATCTCATCTTCGGCCCCACAACCATCAACATATTTTTAAGGACCCAAACCTCATCCAACATCTTCTTAACCATTTTCCTGACTAGTGGAAAAAATCAGACTTCTCCCTTTAAGGAAATTGGAGCATCAAGGATTGTGGGAGCGTCTTAAAGCTCTTCAACATGCCTATGCCCTTTCATCTCATGCTGCCAATCCTCCCAAGGTAGAATCTCTCAAGACTCTCAACAAAGACCAGACTCCCGATTCTAAACCCGCATCTACCCCATCTAAACCTATCAAGTCACTTGGCATTCACCCTGTCTCTACCCTCACTCACCCGTAAGTGAAGGTGGACTTAGACCAGACCTTGACCAATAGTAGTCTTCCAACCAAGTTGAAGAAGACTGCCAGACCACAAAAGTGAATACCTCCTCCCCCGTCACCATTACCTTCCATTTGGGCCCCATCCTTCGACCCTGACCAGAGTCCTTCCCACTTTGACTTCTAATCAAAACCAATTGCCTCCTTTTCTTCCTTTGCCTACCTCCAGCCTACCCTCTCCTAAAAAGGCGGTACCTCTCATGAAGAAAGTGTCATCTCTGCCTGTCACTGTACCATCAACCCAAAAGGTGGTACAGAAACCTCCTCCAACTCTGCCTAAGCAAAATTCACCAGCATCGCACACATCAACTAGCACAGACCCTTTAGTGGGCTCATACTCGTTGATATTGCACCGACTTTTATAGACTTTCAGCATAACCCTTCCACCCATCAGGCCTTTCCAACCTCTCGGGTCCAAGCCCTCTTGGTTTGATGACATGAAGATTTTCTTATACCATCATATGCTATGACACAATATCGAGACTTGTTGTGCCTTCAAGGCCATCATTCACCGCTATATGGAGAAGGACACTCTTCTCCTTGAGGACACTCTTGACCGACCCTTGACACCTTCCCATCCAACCTCTTTAACCACATCAACATCTCACCAACAGGCCATGACCCCTTCTTCACCTCCTATCTTTGAAATCAATGCTATCCACATAACCACTAGGTCACAAAAGGACAAGGCAAAAGAAAAAGCTGCCATTCTTTAGACCTACCCTTTTGTCAAACCATCTCTAGCACCCAAGCCTTAAATTTCTATCTTTGGCACATCTTAGCCTTCTTCTTCTTCCTCTTTCGAGCTGATTCATGACTCTGTTAAAACAACTTCACCAGACACCTATGAAGATGTCCCTTTATGACCTTATTCAAACCTCACCCCAGCATCATCAAGCCCTCATTAGAGCCCTACAGGTAGTAGAGGTCTAACCTAAGGACCCCCAAGCACTCGCTGCCCTCGTCCACTCTTTATCTCCTATTGCCTCCATCACATTCAGTGATTCTGAGATTCCCACATCCAACATAGAAGATCAAGACGCTGCCCTCTTCATCACTACCTATGTTGATCAGACACACATTAAATGCATTATGATCGATGGAGGCACCAACATCAACATTATCTCCACCCATGCCTTTGATTAATTAGCTCTTCCCAAGAATTGCGTATCTAAAACTGATGCAATCTTGTGATCCTTCAATGACACCACTGCCACGACCATTGGCACAGTCATTCTTCACATTCACATTGGTCCACACATAGTCCCATATCTCTTCTATATCATCAAAGGAGAGTTTCAATATGACATGTTGCTAGGCTAACCCTGGATCCATGCCATGGCCTGTGTCCCCTCCACCCTGCACCATTGTGTGAAATTCAAACATGACAGGCAAGTCCACACCATTCCTGTTGACCCTTCACCCTTCAAAACTTGTAACACAACCTACCATCCAAATGACATCCTCATTCCTATCAAGCCATCAACCCTGGCACTGCCTCCATCTGTGGAAGCTTCAACCAGTTCGCAACCGACAGTCACCCTCACCCCTCCTCTTCAAGTGACTACTAAAGACCCCTTGGAAGACATCTTCCAATGACTTTCACTTGGGGAATATCACTTGCTCACCTTAGACATGTTCCAAACTTTGCAAGAGTATGGATGCCTTCACCACAACCCCAGTTATGACCATCGAATCGGGATGGTCGTGCCTTATGGTCCTCCTCACCTCTGAACCAATCTTGTCTATGGGGGGCTCAATCAAGCTCCTACTGATGGGAACCCTCTCTCTTCACCCCAACCAGTCACTTTCTTGGACAACATTCTCAATCCCTCAGATCCAAAACAAGTCCCTCAGACCTCTATGCAATCTCTCAGACCTCTAAATAGACCTGCCTGACCCTTAGATGAGACCACAGTCCATTCTACAGACTAGAAACCAACCTGTAACCCAACAAGACCCTGTCTAAGATTACTACCCCAACTGACCTCATCCATTTCCCCTACCGACGTCGATAGCCTAACCAATGTCGGTAACCTTACCTAACCGACGCTAGCAATAACACCGACATCGGTGACTGTGCAAAGTAGATTGTTGCTAAACAAGTATGCATTTGCTTTCAGTACTTTCTTTTCTATCTTTTATCATTTCTCATTTCTATTTCTGCTTATATTCTATTTTTTAACAGTGGACTGTCATCTTCTAAGAAGCCTTTGCGCTTCTAGGACCAAGCCTTCATTTGGCAGTCCACCCTTTTATCATCTAACATTTTTCGTGTTTAGTGTCTTTCTCTTTTAGGTGTCATCCTCCACAACCAAAGAGGAGTTCTTGCTATCGTCTAAATTTTGGTGCACACATCTACAATATGGGTACGTACAAACCCTCATCATTCTTCTTAGTTTCTCACTTTCCTTTCTTGAATGTAAAAAGCGAATCTAGCATAAAAACATTCTGGCACGCTCGGTGGGATCTTAAGGTCTTCCTTGGGTTCCTTTTTGCATCATTCACATCAGGGCCAACCATTCACATCAAACTTCTCATTTCTTGGCAACCCCGCCTTTGCACACACTTACCTTTACAAGTGTGCATGGAAGGGTTTTGGTTTTAGACGCTATGAGCAGGGCTCCCATCAGCCCATCAAGCCACTCAATGATGATGATGCCAAGAAATGGTATGGCCTGGGATACCATGACCCCACTTAGGCTCCATCAGACCTTTGCCTTGAGCCAACCATTGACCATCTCCTCCAAGCTCACCCATTCCTCCTCCTTCACCTACAGAGTCGGTGGTTTCTATCCCTCCTAACTTTTTCAATGCCTAAATGCCATTCACTTAGAAACCCCTGACCTATCAACCAGGTGGGGTACCCAGGTCTCTCCTCCTCATCTTCTTTCCATCTCATTTATCTAACCCATTAATCATCTGCACTGGGTGTTAGACATTCTTCCTACCACCAAATGACTGGGGGGAGTTTGACTTTATACTACTTATCATGACCTCGACCAAACATCAAATCACACATCGACCATGACCTCAACCAATCATCAAACTAGACATCGACTAGACATTGACCAAGCAATGACCAAAACAACAATCAACCAAGCATATCAACCAAACCTTGACCAATCATCAACCAACCTTTTAATCATGACCAAACACCAATGTTGACCTGACCATCGACCAGGCTCGACCAATCAGCGACCATATCAACCAACCACATATCAACCAGTATGTCACCAATTTGGAGCAAAGTAAATGTGGCAAATTTTCCCCTAATTAGCTCAGACCTTTTATCATCACACACAAGTATGGGTCAGGGACTTATCATCTATCTTCTCTCGATGGATGGCTAGAACCTGAGCCCCTTAATGCCTTGCATTTGTGACCATTCTACTATTAGTCGAGTACTTACCCACTTGACATTTAACTTGAGCTCATCCCTTGAGCAATCCCCATCCTCCTAATCCTCATTCCTTTTAACCCTATTCCCCTAAACAAATCCTCTATAACCCTTTTATGATGCATGGATGCTTTGTCCTAATAAACGGGAGCCCTTGAACTTCTATAGTCTTGTCCATGACTCCAAATTCTGTCAAAAAATAAATTAAGATGTCAAAACATAATCCAAGGTCACCCAATCAAATCAAAAAGTAGACTGCTCCCTCGAAGGATAGCTATACTATAATTGTTGTAGCTAATAGACTGCTCCCTCGAAGGACAGTTATTCAAACTTATATAAAGCAAAGTATAGACCACTCCCTCGAAGGATGGCTATGACTAAATCTTGCTACAAATAGCACTTTCTTAGAAGCTTCCCACATCGATCAGCTTCACAAATGACCACCAAGCAAAATGACATCTCTATGCAGACTTCCCACATTGATCAGTCTGTACCAAAAAAAAAAATGGGTCATGGACGTGGCTTGTAGTTGTCTCAGGGTCTCCTATAAAAAAGGGCAAGGTTATCCCTACTCTTAAAATGGGTTACCCTATCCTCCTCCTATCATAACACCTGCTCAAGGGACTTCAAGCTCACTTTAATGTCAAAGTGATTTGATTACCGTTCTAACACAATTATGGTCAACAACGCAATGCATGAATGGGGCTCTTTGTTCTAACAACCCCTATTTATACTATCATTCTTGTCCTTGTCAATGAAAGGGCGATTATGCCTTTCACTTTTTGCTTACATTCAACCACATCATTTGTCAAATCAAATCAATTTGACTCTCTTCAGACCACTCACATAACCTATTCACACTAGTTTCTATGGACACCAATACACATGGAGACTATAGACTACACAATTTATGTTAAGCATAAACCAATACTTGTTGAAGCATAAATAGACCTCAATTCATTTTTAGCATACATCCATCATGAATATAGAAAATTGCTAGGGATGAAAGACCCCTCAACCAATGTTACAGCATACACCATTTGGAAAGCGCTGTAACATCTTTTTTTCCTCATCATTTCGACCCATGACCAAACCAACCCATCATCAACCACTCGGACCCTTTGTTTAAACTACATTGGTCTGAGGCCCTAAGATCAAGGCTATGTAGGCAGCACTTAGATGACACGACTGTCTTCTGAGGTTAGCTCAACCACCCTCATTTGTTCATCTATCTGATGGATAAACCCTATCCTCTTCGACCCATGACTTGACCTCGACCACAACCAATCAATCACTTCAACCCTCTTCCTCCCTCTTTGGGAGAACTACATTAGTCTAAGGCCCTAAGACCAGGGCTATGTAGGTAGCACTTAGATGACATGACTGTCTTCTGGGGTTAGCTTGACCACCCTCTGTTTGTTCATCTCTCTGATGGACAAACCTTCTCTTCTTTGCCCATGACTTGACCTCAACCACAACCAATCAATCACTTCAACCCTCTTCCTCCCTCTTTGGGAGAACTACATTGGCCTGAGGCCCTTAGGACAAGGGCTATATAGGCATCACTCAATTGAAATGGGGTCTCTTGGGGTTAGCTCGGCCATCCTCTTCATCACTTTCTTCCATCCCATTCTCTCGTGACCTGTCAATCATATCACAGTTAGTCACATATTTTCATAATCATTAGCATAATCATTTTCATCATGTCCATCCATAGTCATTAAACATCACCATTTAATCTAAAAATCATAACCATTCACATCAAATAGCAAACCATTTCATTAAACATCACATTCATCATCACATTAGTCATCATAATCACAAACATAGCATCATAGCATCATCATTATACACATCATATCAAAACTTGCATCAAATCAAAGTGCCATAAACATTAAACACATCCATACAATTTCTCATAACTCATGTCAATAATCCAAAATAATCTCATCATATATATCTCAAAGTTTTATACAATCACACAATCTGTGCATCTCTCTCTCAAAAAAAAATCACGTACATCTCGCATCATCGACACATAGGCCGGTATATACATCATATCAAAATTTGCCCTCAAGGCTGTAGCTATGGTGGTGGCAGTGGCCGAGAAGATGCTGTATCCTCTCCCCCCTCTGATCTGTGCCATCTGTGTGAATCTGTAGCAATCACCTGTGACATAGACCACTGCCAGCTCAGCTCTACCCTCATATTTGAGTATCGCTATATCTAAGGAAACCCCCTAATGGCTCCCTCATAATATGCAATCTCATTCAACACATTATTATATCTAACTATAGGTATGGTCTGTGGTGGACCCATCTACCCTACTGCTGTCCCCTGTACTACCCCCTGTGGCTGTGTAAATGTCAGTTGTACTGATGCTGACTGTCTTGGCCCTTGTGAAAATGCTAGCTACTGAGATGGCTGCTACAATGGGCCTTGCCCTCTAAAACTCTAACCTACCACTGCCTATGCCTAAGCTGTGACCAGTTATCCCTATAATAGAGTGACCTGCCCTGTCATCACTGCCACCTGACCTGTCATCTTTGTCACCTATCATGTCACCCCCACCAGCTACCCCTACAAAATTGTGACCTATCCCTACAAAATGGTCACCTGAGCCTGTGTTGCATCCCTCTCCTATCGCGCTATGTCCCTCTCCTTGTAGGCTATATCCCACTCCCTAGTGATAGCCTATAGATCTGGCTAGGGACCCACCTATACACCTATGTACCATCTTATCCACCATGCTGTGTAGGCCTCTGTACACCCTGGGTCAGCTATCCCAGGTCCTACTAGTAACTCCTCAAAATCTGGCCCCTCTGTCTCCTCTGGCAGTGGGAGTGGCACCTCTATATCATCTCACTTATACTATGGGAATGCAGGAGGTACATCCTATAGTAGCCTATACTAGCACTGCACTCTCTCTATTGGGATCCTCTCGAGCTCACCAACTCGCCTACCTTTGACCCATCGCATGCTCTGAGTCTCGACCACTGCTCACCCTGGTCTCTGAATGCCGAATATACCAAGTATGGTCTCCAGATGATATTTGTAGGAATCAAGGCCTCTAGTACCCCTTTGTAGTGGTCAATATCTCTAACCACTCTGTCCACCTGTGTCTACACCATCACCTCATGCCATCGCCTAAATTTGACCCTGAAGCTGGCCTAGATCACCACTGGGAGGCCAAGAGGTCATGTAACCATGATATGCTCATATGCCCAGTAGTGCAAAAGGTGGCCTACACATAGACTGTACTATCACCACTGACTGATGCCCCATAGCTCTTTGTATACCTAGGCCAAAAAGATGGGCACCCAAGCGAACACTATCTGCTGCTATAGCATGTCCATCAAAACCTCAGTCATGGCGATCGGGAACTTGCCTCCCTCCACATCCAATAATGCATAGACTGTAATCCCAATCATCATCAGGATAGCCAACTAATGTGCACCCTCATCTGCCACATACAAAGGCTCATAAGCAAAACTAGCTAAATGGTAGCTCATCTCTGTGACGTGCTCCCCAAATAGTGTAACCATGTGTATATCATGCACCTCTCTCGAGCATGCATAAATGTCAGCTCTGTGTATCAACAGTCACAAAATATGGTACACATCCTCGACCATGACCGTCATCTCACCTGTGGGTAGGTGGAAGGTGTTGGTGGCATGGTCCCATTGCTCGATCAATGCCACCATGAGGCTCACATCCCTTGCCACTCTACAATAGCATCTCAACCTACCTAGCCCCATTGTGCTCATCTGTGCCCACTCCTTGACCATCACGCCTTTGTGCATCCACATCAGCAAGGTTAGGAGGTGATCCTACAGCATCAGAGTCTATCTCACCTACATCAATCAACAGTTAATCTCATGTTAAAACTATTCTTACTCTTCCTATTTAACCAACCATTCTAACCATCTATGCCTAACCCGACACCTAAAAAGCCCTTGGCATAGCTTTGACCTTTCAACTTGACCATTTTTTACCACCCTTTTTGACCAAGTAGCCATCGACATCAGTTAGCGTGCCATCAACGACACTCACATAACTAACATTGGTCACTTAGTGACTAACTTTGGCAATTGAGTGACTAATGCCAGTCACTATTAGGCTGATGTTGGCGAACCCACCAACGTTAGTGACTGGTTCGGCCCTAGGGCCGAATGGGGCAAGCCCTAAATTTAGGGCTTCCCCCTGTAGACTCCCCAACCCCCCCAAATCACTCCTAAATCATCCCTAATTTATACTAGACCCCATACCCACCTTTCTAACTACCCTCCCCCCTTAATTTCTACCTAAAGCAACTAAAAATTCAAAAATCAAATCAAAACAAAAATTAACCAAATAGGGCTCAGAGACCCTCCTACCTCGTCTTGATGTCATCGACATGGTGGCACAATGGGTGCGACTGGTGGTGGACCTCCCATGGGTCCTCTACTCCCCTCTGCCATCTCTTCTGTGCCAATGACTCTACACATTCCTACTAGCCCACACACATCCCTGCAGCATCCAATCGACTCCCTCTCTCCACCAATGCTCCTCTACCACCTCGCACTGCTTCTTGGTCTGCTTTGTGTCACTTTCACTCACTTAGCTCTAGAGCCTCTTTTCTCTCCACTCAACAGGTAGCAAATAACTTTTGGTGGGCCACCAATCTAGTTTTGTTAGATTTGGTAGGCCGCCAATGTCGGCATATCCGTGCCCTGGGCCGCTGACGTCGACTGATTTCTACCGATGTCGGTCCTTTTTTCTATCAATGTCAGTTGTTTCACCGATATCAGTGCCTTTCAACCCTCCAAAACCATGCCCCCAATCAATTAGCCCTCTAGTAGAAGTCATTTTAGCCCCTTGGGGCACCCTTGAGATCACTTTTACCTCTGCCAGCCTCGACCACCAGACCTTGGAGATCATGACCATCTCCTCTAACCGCAACCACTTTTAAGATGACTTTGCCTTGGTTGTTTTTGAATGTATGCTACCTCATGAATGGTTAGCAAAATTATGCACAGACCACTTATGACCTTCACAAGTATAGGATCGCAAGCCGGTTGATCCCCACTACTTGTGGCATTTTCGTGTTCCCAGGAGCACTTCCTGAGCTCGGGATACCTGGAACATGACAACTATTAGAGCTTTAGCTTAGATTGAATAACTTGATCAACTGTGACTAAATGTTGGGGCCCAATTATTTCAATTTTGGCACTCCTTGACCTTAACCTATGACAATTTGACCTGACCATCCCGTGAAGTGGTATACGTGCAATCACGACTATTGCAGCATTCACACTCACCCTCTCTCTATCCATCTCTCTATCAAATTGACACTCGATCTCAGGTTCCCTTCCCTTGACTTTCACTTTGAGGGGGGAACACCTCATCCCATACCTGGGGTAACCAACTCCTATTTTTGTCTTGCAGTTCGTCAAGAACAACCAACAAGATAAAAAGGGGAAAATGTAGACACTAAAATCGTGTCTACCCCCTAGGTCATCTTTCACCTTTGGCCCCCCTTGGCCCATGTACTAACCCTTGTCCTAGCCCCCTCCATTTATCAAATTAAAATAATTAAATATTTGGCCCTCTTTCACCTCACCCATGCCACCTTGGATCCCCCCACCTCTTTCCTAGCCTTTATTGCCCAAATCTCCCCTTTATCCTTCCTCCCGCATCCATTTATGCCTCTCTCGACCATTTTCCCATGGCCCCTTGACCAGGAAGCATGCAAGAATGGACAGAGGCTAATTTTAGCCTCTGTCCCCATTCTTCAGATGCCAACATCGGTCATTATGTGGCCGACGTCAGCCGTTCTGCGAGCGTCGACACCCTTCAAAACCATTTTTTGCAATTTTTCTCCCTCCCCCAACTCTCTTGATGCTTTTACATTCATATTTTATTCTCCTCCCCCTCATACAACAAGACCAGTAGCTACAGGCATATTGTAGGAATAGCTCCAAGCAATAGCTCCATTTGTAGGTCCTTTAACAGCTCCAACAATAGGGTTTTCCATTCTTTAATCAGCAAGCAAGAGGTAAGCACAGTGTTGTTTTCCATTTCATTTCTTGTTTAATCTATCTATTTAGCTAACCACTGCCAAGACCTTCCCTATCCTTCCCTTGAGAGGCTGAAAGGCCTTCTCAGACCCCTGCCTCTCATTCATTCCCCTTTGTGTTTCTAGTTCCCAACCAGTCACTTTCTCGAACAACATTCTCAGTCCCTCATACCCAAAACAAGTCCCTCAAACCTCCAGGCAATCTCTCAGACCTCTAAATAGACCTCCCTAACCCTCAGACAAGACCACAGTCCATTCTACAAACCAGAAACCAGCCTATAACCCAACAAGACCCTATCTAAGACTACTACCCTGGCCGACCTCATCCATTTCCCCTACCGACGTCGACAGGCTAACTGACATCGGTGACCTTACCTGACTGACACCAGCAATAACACTGACGTCGGTGACTGTGTAAAGTAGATTGCTACTAAATAGGTACGCATTTGCCTTAAGTTCTTTCTTTCTATTTTTCATCATTTATCACTTTCTATTTCTGATCAGCATTCTATTTTTAACAGTGGACTGTCATCCTCCAAGAAGCCTTTGCGCTTCTAGGACCAAGCTCTTGCTTGGTAGTCCACCCTTTTGTCATCTAACATTTTTCATGTTTAGTGTCTTTCTCTTTCAGGTGTCATCCTTCACAACCAAAGAGGAGTTCCTGCTATCATCTAAATTTTGGTACGCACGTCTACAATCTGGGTATGTACAAACCCTCATCCATTCTTCTTAGTTTCTCACTTTCCTTTCTTGAATGTAAAAAGTGAATCTAGCATAGAAACAATAGGATTATGGATCAAGTTAGTTCATGAATTTAAGATATTAAAAAAATGACAAATCATAAATAAGATAACATTCTGGGCTTAATCCCTCAAGGGACATGTATCAATGGATTCAAGTAGCTTAGATAAGAAAATATGGATAATGTCTTCCCCAAGTGGTCCTCCTCTAAGATTGGTCCATTAAATGTGTTTACGGCCAGATTTGGTGATCCAAGTCTTTGTCAATGTAGTATCACAAGTGTTTCCATACATTTATCCTTACACCAATGGCTTTGGCTCTTGATTTGATCAATGTTAAAAGGATGAGTGATGCTCTCTAGTGATATTTTTGCATAGTTTCTTTACACCCAAAAGATCTTCTTGATGTTATTTTTTCATAATAACATCACATAATTAAAGCTTAAAGGTTATAGCCATTACTAAAGTATTAATAGATTTTTTTAAAATGAGCTAACTGAATTGTGGCCCTCCATCTCAAGATCAAGATAGAGGGTCAAAATCCCATTCAATCTCAATTTTTAATGATTAAAAAATAAATATGGTCATAAATATTTGGAAGAATGGAATGTTAATAAGGTATGGGTAGCCTTAATCCTGATATTTGTCTTCATTAATAATTTATGGATGACACTCCTATGATGATGTCATGGGGTACATCATGACCTAGATATTTTGAATTTTTATTTTCAATAATAGATACTAAATAACTTTCCATGGATTGCTCACTTAAGGTCTTAATCTAGTTTAATTTACTTAAATTATTTTACTTAAATTTTTAAAATTCTTGGAAATTGGATGCTTATTTAATCAAACTGATCATAAATATCAATTTACTAAGTCATAATTATACTAGAGTTGAAGTAGAGTAAGGTAACAATTGTATACGTATTAATACCCAATTTAAGGCATTATAGATGTAAATTTTCACATACACATGATGTGTGCAGGTGAATTAGAATATTTTAGTGTTCTAAAACATCATTTTGCTTAGTCACAATTTGACTTGAAGTGAATTAAGATAAGATAAAATTTATTAAAATGTATTTCTCCAATCAAGGATACATGGATGTGAGTTAGCACATGTAAGTGACATGTGTGACCTAACTATAACATTTTGGTAATATTGGTCGAGTTTGTGAATTATTGTAGAAAGTTGTTCAAATTTTAAATCTTGGCACAATAGTGACAAGAATTAGATGTCTACATTTTCCCCCTATTTTAAAAAGTGTGGCAAGACATTTGGTTGAAGTAATGGTTTTTGAAAGATTAAAAATGTCACTTAAAATGATCATAATTAGAAGAAAATTTATTCCCACCTTATATTAAATTCTACATGAGTTGTAGAAAAATGGGGTTATGGAAAATGCCCCAAATAGTGTTTGTGTGTCCCATGATGCCCCCTTTGAGGGGAGAATGACAAAACTTTAATTTTAATGGGTTGGCCCTCAATCACTAGAAAGAAACACATAATTCAACAAAAGAAGATAAAAATATAATAATTAGAAGAAAAAGGGATAAAAAGAGTCTACAGAGTGTTAAGTATCCTATATAAAAAGGCCCTTATTAACACTTTAAATACTCTTTTTAGCCTTACTATTGAGGTCAACATACCCCCATTTCTAAAAAATAGGGACCCATGTGTCAAATTATGCAAATTTGTACCTTGAAATTGAAAATACACTTGATCAGAGTGTCATTAGCATGTTTTCACATATTTTTTATTTGAATATCATCCATACCATGGTTTAGTTGAATTATTTGTTCATAGTTTTGGTTTAACCTTATCTAAAGTACAGACATTAGATATTTGTATTTCAGGTTGCAAGTTTAATGGAGCCCATCTAGGAATGAACATGCTTAGGTTTTTTATGATTCAATGTTTAATTGACCTTTTACTAGCCTTGGTCTATAATTCATTAATATTTTGAAACCCTAGTCCAATGCTCTACTTGGACCTTTTAATTCAAATTTAAATTTGATGGGATTTTTTAATTTAAAATTAAGCAGGAATAAATTAATAATGCTATGGGCTTAGTTTATTTTTATTTCCTAAGGCTTAGTCATGTTTTTCAACATAGCCAAACCTTAGTATAACATCCATGCTTAGTACCTTTTATGTCTTAAACCCCCCTTTTAGACCTTTCTATTATTCATGTGGTTTAGTCTAAATACAAAGTCCTTTTGTTATGTTTTTAGTTATCATGTTTTATATTTTGGGCATGCCTTTTTGGGATTTTCCTCTAAAACTTTATCTTGAATGAACTACCCTTCAGGATTTATGTTGAGGATACTTTGTCCAAGTATACTTTGGGATTTTTGTTCAAGATTCATTTTGGATAATTTGTCTGATAGATCTGGCTCAATGTTCCATTTCCTTTAGACATTTTATCTAACAAAATTCATTCTTTGAGGGAAATGTGTAAGACATTTTGTCTAACCAATTTCCCCAAAACATTTTCCCTTCAACCTTTTCCAAATTTCCCTTTGCCTTAATAGAATTATCCTTCAGAATTTTTTCTTAGTCCAATTTCCCTTCATCTTCCTTTGAAAATATCCTTCAATATTTTTTTGAAGGGTATGTACCCTTAGGCCTTTATTTAATTTACCCTTTAGAAGTTTTGAAATAGACACTTACCCTTTGAGATTATCCTTCAACTTCTTTGAAATGATCCTTTGGCTTTTTGAATATGCCCTTTAATTTTTTTTAAGGGGCACTTTGTCTTCCAAACATACCCTTCAAAAGTTTCAAAAAGGACATTTTCCCTCCAAGATTACCCTTTGGCCTTTTGAAATGGTCCTCTACCCTATGAGATTACCCTTTAGTCTCTTTAAAATGGTCCTTTTCCCTCCTCAATTATAATTTAAACTTTTGAAAGTTCGCTTTCCCCCATGATAAGTTCCCTTCAAGACTTTTATCCTGGAAAAATGATTTGCCAATTGAATCTTTAGAAGGATTGTTTTGAATATTTTTCTTGAAACATTTCCCTTGATGCCAAAGGCTTGAAATAATTTTCCCAATATAATTTATCGAAGACATTGATTTTATCAAAATCTTTTGTGTCACGATCCTTTTAATATGTTTTAAACCTTAGCCTAAGAATTTGGATTGAAGCCTTATTTTTCAAATGCGATATGAGAATATTAATCTGAGGCTTTAGCTTAAGTTCTTATTATTCTTATGACCTAAATGTAATATTTCCTATTATCTAATGGAATGATCTCACTCGGATCAATGGACATGTTTTTGGGATGATACTGGCTTCACCTCCTTCCAATATTGCTAAAACTTATCACTTGTGTTGTAGGATAAATGGAATATAAAATTTGGGAATAAGCATGTTAAATATTTAAAGATGACCTTTAATTTTTGTTGGGTCAAGATTAATTATATCCATGTTTAAGCCATGCTTAATGTTTTAACCTAGGTCTCCTTTTAAATTGAATTCAAACTTGCATGGGGATAGTTACTATATCATGGACTTATTTTAATTTTTATCCTAAGGCTTGGTCATGTTTTTCAACACAACAAAACCTTAAGATAAAAATGCTAGCTTGGTCTAAACAATTGCATGGTCCCTTTGTTATAAAGCTTATCCTAAATCCTTGTCCTAAGGTTTATCGTATCTATAAATATGATGAAAACCTTAGGCTACATCCTATTATTTTTATGGGGTCCTTTTTACTACATCCCTAACCCTAGTCCAAAGTCTTTATGTTGAGTCCTTTTATATTCACAGGTCTTGTATATTATGTTTAAAACTTAGCTTAATCTTTTTATCCTAAATCTCAAGCTTAACTTTTTTTCTTCTATGTATTATTAATGGATCATGTTTAAGTGGAGGACTAATATCAAATAGATTGAGATCGATGATGAAAATCCATGGCCCTATTTTAAACATCGATCACCTATTAAGATCAATGACCCATGTTTAAGTGGAGTATCATGATCAAATAGAGTATATACAATCAAAGTTTCAACAAATCCCTAAAGATAGTAGTCTATCAACCAAAGGACAATGAAAAAATAATGGTAGTCTATCATGGATCATGATCAAATGACTCACATTCAATATGATGGAATGGATATGACAGAGCGAGTTCAATGCTAAAAAGTCAAGATAAAGACTTGGATTAAACCTCAAGTAGGTTCATTTTGATTATTTTAAATGTGCCACATGCATATTCAGTGTTTATAAGAAACTTCTCATTTTAGATTTTATAAAATTCAAGGCATGAGTTGCAGGTTCTAGTAACCTAGTTGCCTGTGGTGAAAGAGTAGTAAAGCAAGATAACTATTTCATAATACTTGTATAGTTTGATGGTTGGGAGCCACCTTGGCCTATCTCCTATGAATATTTTTTGATGATTAGTGAATTACACTCCTTCCTTGTGTTATGGATGAATCTAAATGGATATTTATAATGTGTCTAAAACTAAAGTGATCATGGTGTAAAAAAAAGAGCAAAGACAAGGGTAGGGTAGAAAAGAAATAAATGATTACCAATTTTGGTTGTAAACATTATGACAAAGTATTAATGGTAATTTAATACTCATTTAATAAATATATAATTAAAAATACCCTAAACTCAAATTTCACTATATATTAGGCAAATTTCAAAGGAAAATGTTTAAGAATCACAAGTAAGAACAAGGTCTACTTTAGGGATTTACTACCATAATCAAATAGCTATTGCACATCTGAATATGGAGAAAAATGAAATGAAGCATAACCTAAGATCTTTTAGCTAATCTAGCATAATCACAAATAAAAAACCCTATGATTAAAGAATGTTATTTAGAATTCAAAGATACTATTCAAATTTAAGACTTCTACTGACAATTGAAATAAAAAATATATTAGGAATTAACACATGAAAAATGGAGAATCCTTACATAATTCCTTGATTATATTAAATTATTCATGTATATAAAGTTGCTTAGAAATCCCTCCTTTTTACAATGGTGATACATGCCTTTATAGGAATATTAAGTAGTATACCGACTAGTTTATACATATAGGTATACAAATATAAGGATAGTTGTCCTTACCGACTCTATGATACATGTGTCTTTTTGAAACTTAAATTGACCTAGAGGAAATTATGCTAACAAAATAGCATGTGACTTTACAAATAGAATATTCTACTATAAAATAACACCTAATTTCTATTAAAATAGAACATTATTCTAACTCAGTGGTGGGGCCTCTGTTAGTTATTATAGGATGCTCATCTCCCTCCCATGATGCTCATCAACCAAATCAAGATCCACAATAGGCTTCATGATGCACTCTTCCCCCTAGTCTAATAGCTCATTAAATTCTTGGTCATTTATTGTAAATTCCTCCTTGATGTTTTGAGCTTCATTGATCCTCTCACTTTCATTAAAGATCATATCCAAAATCTTACTGTTATCTTGCCTAGACTAGCCCTTGATTTTGCCTTGGACTTCTTAGCTCACCAAAGTGGCTCTATGCTTGAACTCTTCATCACTAATGAAGCCAAGGCTAGTATATTGTGTAGGATTGACGAGCATGGTCTCAAGAAGTTGCTCAATTATACTAATGAGCACTTTATCATCTTTTAGTAGCCTCATAACCTTGGTATGCCAAGTACTCAAGCTTTGAACTTTATCAATAACAATCCCCAAAATTGTGCTTAGGTATCCCATACTTATGGTTCTAAATTTTAGGATTTGCTTCTTTACTTAAACAATGAGGAGTTGAGAAATCTTATCTATTAAGGCTTACCATTGGGTAACCAAGTCCTTGACCAATGTATCTTGGTCTTCTAGTGCACTCTGCCTCATCTTCATTGATTTTTATACCTCAAACATGTCATATAATGACTCATCAAACATCTTAATCATGGCATCTAGGATTGATAGGATTTCTTATGTCTACAAGTTCTCTTTTTCACTTTCTAAATTCTAGATCCTTTATTTTAGACCCTAAACTCTAGCCTTGGCTTCTTGTGAATGTGCTTCCATCAAGCTTTCCACATCTTCTTCATGTATTGTAGCTTCACCAAGCTATTATCTGATAATAGGGGTCAAACCTACAAAAGGTTCCACCTTTTAAAAGGTGAGTTCCTCTATCCCTACCATAGCCATCTTGGTTGTAATCCTCTCTAATCCTATTTTCTTAGGATTGAAGTGAACTGTAGTAACAAGATCCTTGAGCTTGGATTTTGATTAGTTTTAGTATCAAGTGGGTCCTTCAATTATTGTCTGTTAGTAACCATGGCCTTAATTTCTTGCTAATTTTTCATAATGAATCATAGATGATCTCTATGAAATCCCTTTCATGCCTAGAAAACACAATAGAGTTGTCCTTTGATTGAATTATAGAAAATTGAGCTTGTTGGGTCACTTTATATAGAGATTTAATGGTGAAATATATCCAAGATTTATCTTATACATGTTTTGGATTTGATTTGGACCTTTGCTTTATACCTTTATGTTTTTGAGCCCTTGAAATCTTTAGTTTTATCCTTTTCTTCTTGCATGAAGCTTATGTGGCACTAGTATGGATCTTTCACAACATTTTTCATAACTATCATTAAAACCCTATCTATTGGTATTTAAAAATATCTCCTTTATTTTCACTGTGTAGGATGAAAATCCTAGCTTAGCATGAACTATTGATTGGTCTATTGGTCTTAAGCCCTATGATTATGACACTTGGAATGTTTACATGTCTTCTTCATGCTTCAAATATTCTAGTTAATCAAGAATGGGTATTGGCCATACAACAAGATTATGGGATTTTGAAAAGTCATCAGGTCATCTTCATGCCATTGGATCAAATCCAATAATAAGGTGACAACCATTGATATTTAGTGCCAAATGCAAGGGCACCACTTGGCATTCCCATAAAACTACTAGGATCTCATTAGTTACATCCCAAATGAACTTTTGCCATGCATCAAGTTTATAGGATCTCATGGTTTTATTGAAAATTCCTTGGGCACCTTTGCACCATTGGATCAAATCTAGAGATAAGGAAAAAATGTAGGATCTACAAAATGCTCAATTGTTAAGTTAGATAATTATTAAAGTTAAGGCTTAGGCTTACATTCCTTAGGCTAAGGTTTGTTTCACATTTAATAAGTACTAGACAAACCTTAGGCTATGGATTAAAACCTAAATGGTGATTAAAAAGGGGGCAAGTTATGGATATTATAGGCTAAGGTTTGCATTGTGTTTAACAACACCATGAAAATATTAGGCCAAAATATCTATATCACGTGCCATGAGCCACGATCAAAGTAGGTTCACCATGGGATGATGATTTTTAAGTTTTTATAAGGTGAGTTCATGATTTGAGGTCCATTATGAAAAATCTACTATGAGTCTCAAGGAATAGTCTTAAGCTTGGTATATCATTGTTTTATAGGTCAAAGACTTCCATTATGAACATATTTTGAGCATTTTCCTTAGCTTGTAGGGTCATTAATTAAAATAAGATTTTGAGATGTCATTTAAACCCTTAAGTAATATATTTCATTAGTTTAAAATTGATGGTTTCTTATCCATCAAATACACTCTTGTGAGTGTCTATTGATGGTCACATGAACATTAAGTTTAAACTAGTGGAAGTTTTATTTTAATGGACTTAAAGTTGATGGTTGTGTGGGCATCAATTTCACCTTTTTGGATGTTTGCGTGATGATCATGTGAACATAAATTTTAAGTTCATTAAAACCTTTAGTGACAAATATGAGGGTGCCACTTGGCATTCTTATGGAGCCTCCTAGGGTCTTGGTGTTACTTCACTCCATTAGATGAAAAATACCATGATAAAGTGACAGTCATTGATTATGATCTAGGCCCTTGATTTTTGATTAGTTTTAGTATGAAGTGGGTCCCTTTTCCTTTTAATCCTGACATGTAATGGTGCCACATGTCCATCTTTCAGGCTCCCAGTGGCCTTTTGACAATGTTTAACTATGCTTTGCTTAATTCGATCAAGTCTGATAAAGTGATAGTCATTAGATCACTAAAGATGCATGTTATTTAAGATAAATTTTGGGTCATCCTCACATCGTTATGCTTAAAAATCACCTTTGCATGATAGTTGTGTTTTTTTTATTTCAGAACTATTGCCTTGATTTAGTTTATGTGTGTTTATTGGGTGATTCCTTGCCCACTCTTATACTTGAATCTATCCATATTCATATTTTTATATTGTCATCATGGTTTCTATCATTAGTGAATTTTTTTATATTGAGTATTAGATTTTGAGATTCATTCCTTATGCATATTTTGGCTAAGTCCTCATGATGTTATACCATGATGCCTACCAACACGTGCTACAACAAACCTCAGCTTGAAGAAGTTTGTTTAGTAATGGTGGCATCTCTTCAGTACCAATATCTTGATTCACTCCTAATAATATCCCAAATAGAGTAATTAACCATGAAATAATTTCAACCTTTATTAGTTTAGATGAGCATCTCCCTACTAGTAGGTTGTTCCAATTCATCATTACCCTTTGTGTTAAGTTATCATCATCCTCAACCAAGTTTATCCTATTTACCATAATCAGGGTCCAATGATTATAGCCATCTATGGAAAAATTATTGCACACCATCCCACCTACATTTCTCAATGGTTATAACAACCTTTAGGCAAATCATTGTGTTTTCACCACTTTACTTTTTCTATCTATACAGGGGCATGTTATTATCTTGTTTGTCTGTCCTAACTAAGGTAGTTCCATCTTCTCAATAATTATAACCACCTTTGGGAAAATCATTGTGTTATCATACCATGTTACCACTATCAGGGTACAATGTTTATAACCACCATTGGGTAAACCATAATGCACCCTCCCATTATCATTCTCGATGACTTTGACTACTTTTTCAATATCATTATGTTTTCACCCCATCATCTTTCCTTTCTTTGATCCCCTCATTTTGATTCTTTTTGAGGGACTATTTGTTGACCTACTTGTGCAAACCATTCCCTTGAGGGGTCATCATATATTTAGTTTATCATCATTGTAGTTATAGTTATATAAGACCTTTTCATTCTTTGAGAAGACGTTACTATGCTTATAGCTTGCAATGCCTTCCCAAACAGGGGCATCATAAAGTTAGTTTATCATCATTGTAGTTATAGGCATATAGGACCTTTTCATTATTTGATAAGACATTATTTTGATTATAGCTTGTAATGCCTTCTCAAATAGGGGTAAATTATTGACACCTAAAACTAGCCATCGATAACCTCCAATCAAGATTTTGACCAATTTCCACTTAAAATGCATAATTTGGCCTAAAAATACTAAAACATTCTGGATGATGTGAAATTGACATATTCAAGTACTAATTTTGGCCAAGGTATCCCTAAATGGAGAAATGTAATTTATAGGCCACCTAACTTTGATCAAATCATTCTGAGTCAGAATGTTAATTTTGTACCTAAGTGCTCTAGATTGGTCTTTCTTATCAAATATATTAGACAAGACATGTGGCTTTGTTATTTGGTGTTGGTAACATCCCAAATGGGATAATAGTTCTAACACATCTAACATTGCCTTCCAATTCTAATCCAGTCAAATTTTGGACCAATAACAAGGCATTTTGACTATTTTGAGTAATTTATGCACAAAGTGCTTAAACATGCTTAAGAGCTAATTAACCCAAATCAAGGATTGATTAAGAATTCCACATAAAATTATTGAATACTTGTTTTTAGAAATGAATATTGAATATCTGCATCATAAAGTGACCTCATTTCTTGGGGAAACATCCCTAGGCCATAAATGCCATAAATATCAGGATTCATACCCTCCATGCCTCATCAATGCCTTCCATGATTCCCTCCATGCCTCTTAAGTTCCCCTTATTCCAATGTCATGATGAGGACAATTATAAACTTAATTCCAAAAATTGAAGTGATCCTCAACCACACATTTCAATCTCAGGATGGATAGTTCAAGGTGATTCTAAACATTTACAAAAATATATAAATAGGGAGGCCATGAACATCATTTCAAAGCTTATTTTGGTGAAAATTTATTATGATAAAATATCTTCAAAGAATTGAGAATAAAAAGTTATAATTCAAAATTATTTCTAAAATCTTCATGAAATTAGTGTTACCATGCCAAATTGATTCCAAGCCAAGCCAAGCCACAAGCCAAAGGTGCCAAGGAGAGATGGAGGTAGCCAAGATTCCATTGCCAAGGACTTCATGAGCACAAAAATGAGCAAGCCACTACTAAAAAGTCATTTGGAGCATCCAAATAAGGTGAAGGAATTATTGTTTTTTATTCCTTACTTTTTAGTTGTGTTTGTCATTTATTTTTGTTACCAAGCTCTCCCTAGTGTTTAGGCCTAGAGATGTTATGATATTAGTATGTATATTTCATTTTGATTTCATTTTGGAACTAAAACCATATTAACAATCCTCTCTTGATTCAAATTAATATAGCACATTATGGCATGTACGATGGGACTAGATGCATCTCACACCTGATGAAGATCATTTTGCAACTCTAAAGTACTTATTTGGACCCTTAAAACTCTTGCAAATTGATTTTCTAACTTTATTTTTCCATTTTTGGTTGCCACAATTTTAAAAATTAACCAACATTGACAAGTAAGACTGACATTAGTTACATAGCTCAATTGACATCAGTTAGCAAAATTGACATCAGCTAGATTTTATTGGTTAAGGTAACCATTGTCGATTGTATATAACTAACATCGATCACTATGTTTTTCACAAAACACAGACCTAAGAGCTATTTTTTTTAAAGTTAATTGTTTTAAAATAAAAAGAGATTAAAATATAAAGGACATGCTAACATTTTTTTTAGGACCAAGCTTGATATTTTCTCAAAACATGTTTAAATCACCTTTGCATGCTTAAAAATCAATCAGGAACCTTGTTTTGGGTGTTTAACCAATAATTTAAATGTTTTTGGTGAATGTTTTTAAATTTTTTAACTGAGACCAAGGGGTCAAATGAACACCACAAAATTTGTCATTCTGGGCTTAAAATTGAACACACTTATCAATTCTTATTTACAATAGTTATTTACATTAGTTTTTATTTAATAAAAAGAGGGATGTTACATGTATGCTCTTCCATTTGTCATCTATAGGGAACACTTCAAATCAAAAGTGCCATTCTTATTGTAAATAGCATAGTCCAAGGATTAGAAATAAAGTCATTTAAAGCACTCCCCAAAAACTTGTCAAATCTTGGTGACTTTGAAAATGACCCTAAAGTCTTTCTATTTCATGTTTTCTTTATTTTTATGCAAAATTGGCTTGTGATGGGGACTTCATCACCTCCCACAAGTTCTTTAGGGAATATTTGACCCAGGATTTCATCTCTTGGCATTTACTTCATTTGACTTCTTTGGAGTTGTACATAGGATGTAGTGGCACTTTGGACATCACACTACATTGAGCGAATAGTAGGATGTAGTGGTTAAAAAAAAGGACTAGACCATTTTGCAATAATCCAAGTGATATGGACCCAAAATCCATGATTTTATTTTTCATTGTTTGGCATGAAAGTCATTGTGAAATTGATTCCCTTAGATCATTAAAAAAAAGATCTTAGACAAATCCCCACTTGTTATGGATGTATTTTTGGTGCAAGGTATGCCATAATGTTCATATCATAGTACTATCATTTGAGAGAAGGGGGTGTAAAACCCTACTATATAATGCATATTTACTTTTTAGATTAACACTTAAAATTTTCTCAAATGATGTATATTGACAAATTCCAACAATACCAAACAATCATGTTAGTTTAGAATCTAAGAGTGGTTAATGAGTTGGTCTTGTCCTAGATTAAATTCTTATTTGGAGTCAAAACTTGGTGTGAACAAATAATACAAACCAAACACATAGTCTAAATTTTACTTTGAAGAAAAAGACGTTATGCTACATGCATGCAATCATCAATTTGCCTTGTTCCAAAGTTCATCAAAATTTTGAGATTCATCATCCACTTTGGTGTAGTTATGTTGCCCAATTGAGTCTAGACCTTTACCAAAGTTGTTTATATCCTTCACTAATAATCTAAATTTGGAATTTCACCTTTATAAGTTCATAGGGTTGATGTGTTAAATGGGTTCACCATTTGCACTAAACTTGAGGGAACTTAGGTTTAATTTCCAATTTGGGTTAAAGGCCATTTAAGACTCATAATCATTATCATCACTTGATAGGCTTAAGCCATTTTGTGCTAAACACTTGCACTTTGAGTCTATGCACCACAACATTTTGAGTCAAGAAAAGTAGTGTTATGTTGTCAAAATTGTAGGAAAGCATCTTTGCCTTGGAGAGTTTTTGAAATAAACCTCTTTGTTACACTTTTTAGGTAGTATAACATTGTTTCTCTATCCAAAACATTTATAAAATTGTTTCATAGACCCTCTTTCATATAGTTATAAATTTGTTTCTACATTTTTCAGATCAATCCAAGTGTACTTTTGTGATCTTTTGTCTAAAACTATTATACTGTTCACTTTTGTCTAGCTTGTTTATCAAAAGGACCAAGCTTTATACCATTTTTTATGATAAAATAAACTATTTATAAAGTGACTTTTGTTTATTTGATCAATTTCATGTCCAAGAATCAAATGCCTAGTGTTTTTTAGAAGTGTTTCAAATATGTTAGATTAAAACTTTCATCTATTTCAAAGTCTAGGTTTTGACACTGTTTGGCCAAGAGTCCTAGCGCATGCCTTGTTTGAGCCTAGATTTTGATGCCACATTTTCCCAAAAGACCTAGCAAATTTTTAATTCATAAATTAGATTTATTTGAAATACTTCAACCTTAGAGTTTGTAATTTTGATTTTAAGTCCATTTACTTGCTTATCTTTGTGTAAATAGTGAAACATTAGATACTTCATGCTAGCTTGTTTCCTCACAAAACTTTACATAAACCTTTAGATACTTTTGATGAATCTAGACCAAGTTGGGACATCATCTATTTTATACATTGTCTTTTTTATATTTTTTAGAACTCTTTGACCTTTTATCACAAAACATTGACTATGGATCCTAACATGTATTCCTACACTCATAGTGGACTCATGTACAATCTAGGGATTAGTAATGTGGTATCAAAGGAAGAAATGGTGTAAGAACCCTATGTGGATAATATTTATTATGAGATGGATTCTTATCCCTCTTATAATACTCAATTAGGGGCATAAAGCCAATATCTATTTGCTAACTATCTAGTTAACATGCCATCTTATTCAAAATAAGACCAAGAGCAAACCATACAATACCTAGCTATAATACCTACAGTCGATAAACTAGTAATTCAATAGTCATATTATACTAATATGGCTTCCACATATGATCCATTTTTATTTGAGTGACATTTGTTAGAGAACAAAGATTAGATTTTGGTTAGAACCATAGAGTTAGGGGCCAAGTTTCTAGTAGACTTCCCCCATGAAAATTTACCAAGTCTAGTAAGATTGCCTCATAATATCATTTAAGATCAACATGTTTCTTCTATAAATCCTATGGCTCTAGTCCAAACAATGTACCAAGATCCTAATATATCTAATTGATTTTAAAACATCATGGAATATCACTTTAACCAAATGTAGACAACATATCAAACATACCTAAATCTAGCATAATATCATTTAAGATCAACAGGCTTCTTCTATAAATCCTATGGCTCTAGTCCAAACAATGTACCAAGATCCTAATATATCTAATTGAGGTAAAAACATCATGGAAGATCACTTTAACCAAATGTAGACAACATATCAAACATACCTAAATCTAGCACGTGATTTCAATCATATAAACATGGTAAGTAAGACTCTTATTGAACTAGTGACTTCAATGAGAGTGTTAATAGAGTTAATTAGAGAAGAGAATCTAAATTCTAACCCATTCATACAAACCACTTTGATAGATAACTTGATGCATATGCCCATTATTGGAGAAGTGTCTTCAACCTCTACACTAAATAGTGATCCAAATGTAGTAGATAATATGCAAACAACATCCAGTCATGATCAAAGTGGTACTAATGTGTAAATAATTAGCCAACAACATGTTCATATAGTTAATCTTATGAATAGGTCCTCATACTAGGGAGTAGGAGTTTCTACATGCTAACCTCAACTGGTTACTTCCTCAAGTGCACAACCTATGGGAATATGTAATCAAATAATGGCTTATGGCATACCTTAATGATAGAATGAGATGAACCTGAATCCTTCTCAATAGGTAACGAGTAGTATTCCACAACAATAGGCATAATATAGTGTATCAATGTAATAGAGGACAAATACATTTCCACCTCAATCAGGGGCAATAAATGTTCTACCTCATTAGGTAATGATGAATATACCTCTTCAATCACAGACTAATATGCCAATCCAAAACCAAGAAATGACTATTCAAAAATGGACAAATATTGGTCAGTGACAGATGTCAAATCTGTAACCTACTTTCACTTCCTCATAGGGATTCATGAAACAAGGAGGTCCCTATGTTTCTTAAGTACCTATTAGACAACTATTGGTTTAAAATGTTCCATAAATCTAGAGACAGGGTCTTGGTCCATAAGTTCCCACTCAATAGCAAGGTTTGATTATTCGGTAGCATGTCCCTTTTAAACCATAGCAGGCGTAGTATAGTTATATCCCTCCATCCCAACCATAGAATCCTAAAAGTCAAAACTTTATCGCCAACCTGAACCAAAATATCACACAACCAAGTGTGCAATTTCAAGTACATCCTAATCCACATATGCGTGTTTCTAGTCCATTCCCTAAACAAACCAATGTACCCCAACATGTTTTTTTATCATACCCTAGTATCCCACTTGTGACCTCCTAACCATCTACCCAAATTCTCCATCAAACCAATATTCCTTCCAATTTCCTATCCCAAGTATTACAATAGATGAAGGATGAAATTGCTACCATTCAAACTAGTAAATAAAGTAAAAATTTCAAATTAGATGACGTATTTGCTATCCATTCAAAATGGAGTATTTGTAGATATCATTTCCTCTAGGATACGAACCACTGAAATTCAATAAATTCAAAGGTAAAGGTGACCCTAAGACTCATTTTATTGAATTCTTTGTCACATGTCAACTAGTGGCATATAGTGACATACATTTTTCTATTGTTTCCAAGGAGCTTGGTTAGACAAGCCTTGGAGTGGTTTTTGAAGTTGCCCAAAAATTTAGTAATGGATTTTGATGATCTTTTTTATAATTTTTTGCAACACTTTTCTTATAATCATGAGCATGAGATTTCATTAGTGGACTTAACAGAAGCAAAGCAAAAAATTGGTGAGAATTTTATAAGTTATTTACAGTGATGGAGAGCCCTTACAAGCCATTTCACCCACAATTTACCAAATAAATAATTAGCCACTGTGTTTACCAAAAATTTTCATAGTGAGATAGCTTATCATCTGGAACTACAATGTGCACATATGTTCAAGGAGATAAAGGTTTGTTGATCAAGCAGGTGTTCATCAATGAAGGAGTAATCAAGTTTAATTCAACTAATCAAAATCAAGGTACCAACTAGGGAAATAACCAACATCCCATTCAAGTTCCAGCATTATAACTAATATAGGCCAATAACCATGAAAGACTAAAGCAATTCAACCATAATAAGAATGTTATGGGAAATGGAGTAACTAAATCCCATCACATACAAATGGTGTAAACATCATCTACACTACATTTTTAGCTTAATCCTACTCAACCAATGTTGTAATCACAACAACCAAAACCTAGACAATAAATGCAATAACATTTACCATTACAAACACCTCCTCCTAAAAGAATCATACCTACACATTGTGTCTTTAGTGACCTAGGAGAACCTATTGAGTCTATATTTCATAAGCTTGTTACCGTTAATTTGATTAGTTGGCCCATACCAAAGCTTTATCCACAATTCATTCCTTACCTTGATTGGTACTATGAAAATGAATTTTGTGACTATCATCAGGTCAATGGGCATAATCTATGAAGATGTGTCTAGATCAATAATTTAATCAAGGATATGTTGGATAATGGGGAGATAACATTAGATAATAATAATTCCACTTCTAATCAAACTCTTGGGATTTATCAAAACCCCTTTCCTTGACATAACAATTAGTAATAGTAATAACAATAGTCAATACAATAATAAAATCAAAATCAAAGGTTGAACTTGCAGAATCAACAAAATTAGTAGTAGAACCCATAATGATAGAATAATGGACAAAAATAAGGTTAAAATGATAATAACCAACAAACCTACCATTTAGTTTCACATGACTACAATAGGGTTATAGTTCATATTATAGGGGGTAGTGTTAATACCATCTCCATTAATCTTAGACTAAGAACTAATCAACCTAGACTATTACTAAATAACAACATTCAAAAAAATTGCATGGATAATCCTTCTTTGACCTGGGAGTGCATATAGGCAAACCAACAAACTAGGACTTCCCATTTTGGACCTTATATCGATAACTTGCTCTTGCCACATGACCACATGTGAGTTTGCTAGTAATCGAGACTTGTCCTATCTCGTCTCACACTATTTATAACATCAATTAGAAATAATAGTCCAGTATTTAATCTCAATTGTGCAATCATAACTTAGAGGTCAAATATTACTCTCCTAAGCCCACAACCATCATCCACTTTGCCTATCATCTAGCCAACCGTTCAACCTTGAAATAAACCATTCAGTACTAACCAATACAAGAAGTTTGATATTGTGAAACAATTGTAGAAGACACTAGCACACATTTCTATTTTAGCTATGCTATAAATTTCAATAATACACAAGAACATCTTGAATGAGTTTTTGACCCAATCCAATATTGCTAGTGACATATCCCCTGATCAATTTTAAGCTTTGGTTGGGCACCTAGCTCCATCCCAAAAAGTCACATTTAACCAAAGTGATATGTCCTCCCTTGGCCCACTCCATAATAATCCATTATACATAAAGGTTTATATAAGATGGAATAAAGTGAAACATGTCCTTATATACAATGGATCTGGCCTCAACATAGTGTCTTTAAAGCTCATCAAGCTCCTTAGATACATAATGGTAGAACTCCAACCAAAAATAATAACTATCAAAGCCTATGATAATCAAGAAAGAGAATCACAAGGCACCATTAGTTTTCCAGTTATCATTGGGCCTTTGACCCATGATACACTTTTCCATGTACTTCATCTTGAGTTATCATACAATATGCTTCTAGGTAGGCCTTGGTTACATGAGATTCATGCAGTCCCATTAAAACTACACCAATGTATCAAGTTTTTCCACTCAGAGATGGAAGTGAATATTTTAGGATATTTACATCCATATGAACACTACAAGCATCTTGAGGCGAAATTTCAAATCTATAATTATCAGTATGGCATAAATCTAAGTTCCAAGTAGGATAAAGGAAAAGCTATACTTATTAATCCCTCACTGGATAATTGCATAGATCCTAATACCTTATATTCCCTTTCACACATGCCACCTCCTGAAGCTTCTAATCATTTCACCATTTTAGATAATGGACTAGGAGATTATGTGACCCATGATACAATTCATATTCCTAATCTTCCTTAGAATCCAAAAACCTTTGGGTGACCTAACATCACTCTACATATGTATTGGCAACAAAATAACAAAGATAAGGGACCTATCATATTTATACCAGCATCTGGCCTAAGACCTAACCCTCTTGAAGGGGATGAATCATAGCTATACAATGACAACCAAGCTAATTATTATAAAAATTCAAAGTAACATATTTCCAATAGGATCATGAAACGTCACAATCATGAAGGAAGAGGCTTTGGACCAAATCAATAAGAAACCATCAAGCTAATTTCCATGACTAAATATGAAAGATATTTTGGACTTAGATTTAAACAACTTAGGGGTGACCCCACATATCTTATTTAAACTCCATCACTAGTGACTAGACACGATGATGTTGACAATGAAATAGATTTTCATTATAGCCTCACCTTTAATAACCTAGTTGAAACCAACTTGTTTGATACCAAGGCCATTTGTACCCTTACCCTAGCGATTCATCACCACTATTTGCCATTATATTTTCCCCAACTAATAGATTAGGACCAACAAGAATCTAGTCTATCGATTGATGAGTTCCAAAATAATGAGGCATTCTATGATTTCTTAGGCCTTAAAGACAATGTTCCATTGAGAGATCATAAATTAGGGTTCTCAATCATATTAGATCTTATCACCTATTTTGGAGAGTGAGTGAACACCCTTAGCCAAAAAAAAAGTAAAACATTGAGGTCCCAAAGTGAAAAATTCTTTGAGGTGCTTTCTGACCAGGGAAAAAGTAAAGATAAAGGCAGTCTAGTGGTGAAAACCTATTTCATACACCATTAGATGGGGGTGTTCATTCTTCTTTGAATTTAAACTAGGAGACCATCAACAATGATCTTTCCTATGGATCTAAGTTTAGATTTGATCAACAATTATTTGATCAAATTCTTCATGAATTTACAAATATTTTAGTTACATGGCTAGATCTTCCATTAGGGGACTGAGATTCATCATGTCTAGGAGAAGTTTAAGAGCAAGTCCTAAAGGAGGACCCTGACATAATTCAATAGTTCAAGTTACTACCTAATATCCTAGAAGATGGTTCAACCCTTCTAGTTGAAGCTATAACATAGGTCAATATCAAAACTCCATTAGACCTAAAATGGATAAAATTAGGAGCAGCCCTCACTGAGGAGGAATGTGACATCTTTATAGCTCTATTGAGATAATTTGTATATATCTTTGCATGGGCCTATTTTGACATACTAGGTCTAGACCCCACCTTGGTTCTGCACCACCTTATGGTTAATCTTGATGCCAAATTGGTAAATCAAAAGTTATGTAAGATGCATCCTCACATTATTGTATTGGTAAAAAAAGAGTTGGAAAAGCTCTTAGAAGTAGGATGTATCTAATCCATTGACTACTCAAAATGGATCTCTAATGTGGTACCTATTAGTAAAAGGCCTAAAGGGATTATAATTTATACTAATTTTTGAGATATCAACAAATCTTATCCTAAAGATGATTTTACCTTGCCTAATATTGACATGATCATTGACTCCATGGTAGGCTATGAAATTCTTTCACTCATGGATGGCTTTTTAGGATACAACCAAATCAAAATAGCACTAGAAGACCAACATAAAACAACATTCACCACTCCAAGGGGAACATTTTGTTATTGAGTAATTACATTTAGCCTTAAGAATGTTGGAGCTACATATCAAAGGGCCATGACTATCATATTCCATGATATGTTGCATGATATTGTTGAAGACTATGTTGATGACATATTAAGAAAATACAAAACTAGGGCCAACCATCCAACAATGCTACACAAGATATTTAAAAGATTATAGGTGTATAAAGTTAGACTCAATCTACATAAATGTGTGTTAAGTGTAACTTATGATAAACTACTTATCTTTATCATGTCTCGTATAGGTATTGAAGTCAATCCAGCTAAAGTCCATGCTATAACTGAGATGTCACCACCAACCAATTTAAAGCACCTTCATAGTTTATAGGGTAGATCCAATCCATCTGATACTTCATCTCTCAGTTAGTAGACAAGTGCCATCTATTCACACACCTTTTAAAGAAGGGAGTTGTATTTTATTGGGATGCTAAGTGCCAAATAGATTTTCAACAACTCAAAGACTATCTTGTTAATCCACCTATTTCATTACCTCCTATGTTAGGAAAGTCATTATTTTTATACCTATCATCTACCAACCATGCTCTGGGGGCACTCTTGGCTCAACATGATGACAATGAAAAGGAGCATGCCATATACTACCTAAGACATACCTTGGTTACATATGAATATAAATTTGCACCTATTGAAAAAGCTTGTATGGTCATGGTTTTCTTAGCTCAAAAAATTCACCATTACATATTGAATAATAAAACCATGGTCATTTTAAAAGTAGATCCACTTAAGTATCCACTATCTAAAATAGCTTTGTAAAGTAGAATGGATGAATGGATCACGCTTCTCATTAAGTTTGACATAGAATATGTCAATCAAAAGGTAATCAAGGGACAAGTTTTTGTGGATAAACTTCTCGAATAACCTCTCAAAGACACACAACCACTCACATTTCAATTTCCTAATGAATCCATAATGACCATCATTGACACACCCCTTGAGGAGTAGCCCTAGAAGCTGTATTTTGATGGTTCATTTACTACACATGGATTGAGGGCAGGCCTATTTTTTATTACACCATAGGGGGATCTAATCCCTAAATCATTTAGAATTAGCTTTCCTTTTACATAAAAATGGCCAAGTATGAATCACTTATTGCAAGACTTTGACAAGCAATGCATTAGAACATATCTCATCTCTATGTTTATGGTGATTCTTAGTTAATCATCAATTAGGTCATAGATCTTTTTTAGACCAAAGATGACAAGTTGGTTTCATATAAATCCATGGTCAACACTCTTAAGAAACAAATTACGATTATTTGATTTGAGCACATACCAAGGGCTAGTAACAGAACTACAAATGTCAATATTAGCTCTATGATTCAACAAATAGATTAAGCTAAAGAGTATCAATTACTCATCAAGAATTTTTCAACACCAACTCATGAACCTTTAACCATTGCCATGATTTATGATATTATTGGTCCTAATTCTATCTGGTACTCAGACCTTTATAACTATCTTCATGATCAATTTCTACCACCTAACCTATCTTGAAAATAAACCAAAGCCTTCATTTATCATTCCACTCATGATAATCTACTTGGATCCACCCTTTACTATCATTATTTTGATGGAACTTTGCTGCATTGTTTAAATTTTGTAGTCTACACTAGTTTTAAGAGAAGTTCATGAAGGAGTATGTGGAGCTCATTCTAGTGGGTTCGTCCTATCTAAAAATCTCTTGTGTACTATTTATTATTAGCCCACAATGGATGTAGATACCACTGCATATGTAAAAAAGTGTGACAAATGTCAATGGCATGTTAATCTAATTCATGCCCCAATAAAAACTTTGAAACTGATGTTGACACCATGGCCATTTTCTACATGGGGACTTGACCTCATTGTGAAGATCAACCCCACTTCATCTGATGGCCATAAACATATCCTTACCACCTTTGAATATTTCACAAATTGGTTTGAAGCTATACCACTCACTTATGTGATTGGAAATCAAATTTCCAAATTCTTTTCCAACCATCTCATTTTTCACTATGGTATCCCCTCTGACATTATATCTGATAATGGAGGATCATTCAAGAACAAAGATGTAGACCATCTATGTAATGAATATAAAATCACAAAATATTTTTCTATAGCATATTAACCTCAAAGTAATGGTCAAGTGGAGGCATAAAAAAAACCATTATCAATTTTCTTAAAAATATTATCAATGATACCAGTCATGGTTGGCACCTCTAGATATTCCCTACCCTTTGGGTATATCATACTAGTCATTGTACCACCATAGAAACCAGTCCATAGTCACTTGTTTATGGTACTAAAGTCATCCTTCCCATTGAGGTTAAATTAACTTCAATACACATCTCTTTCAAGCATGTCCTAGATGATCATGACTATCGATTAGCCTACCTAGAAGAGCTAGACCTACTTTATGATAAATGCATAGCCATGCTCAATAATCTTCAAGCATATCAGAATCAAATCAAAGACCATTATAATCAGCATGTTAAATATCAAAGATTTAAACTTGGTGTCTGATTCTTAAACAAAACCAAAAGAATACCATGGCTGAGAAGGAGCATAAAGGGAAATTCAAACCAAACTACATAAGGCCTTTCATCATCACTGTAGATTACGAATCAAGAGCATACAGGCTTGCCACACTAAATGGAGATGAACTTCTAAAGTTGATGAATATTATTCATCTCAAGTAGTACTATGATTGAGTGCTAAGGTGTATTGTTTGTAAGGACCATTTTAGTTATGTTATTTTATCACTATTCTTCTTTATATAAATACCATCCTTCTCTATCTCTTCACCGTATACACTTTTTGCATCCATTCTATCGACCTAATGTGTTCTAAAGCCTAGCTTGTTTGACCTTAGTTTTTTCCATTTATTATATAGTTTTAGCATCAAAGTATTTGATCAATTTCATCAGTTGGTACAATTAATTTAAATAGAGATCATATATTAGAATAGTGTGATAGAATTTTTGAAAGTTACATCCTTCATTTGTTATTCCTTTCTTAGCACTGATCTTGATATTAATTATAACCACCTTTCAAAAAATTAGTATCATTTATCTATGCCATTATATCCTAGTTATAACTACCTATGGGAAAAATAGGGGCAACATTAATCCTTAACATACCAACTTGCCACTTCCTATGTCGTATTATGCCTTTTCACCACTTGTGCCTATTTTGTTTGAATTGACTACTACACTAGTTGAATTCCTCCATTGTAAGGGTGGAACTATAGTGACTTGAGGTCCTACTCTAGGAATATGTAGGAAACACTTGATACTTATTGAGGTCATCTCAATCACCCTTCTCCACCATGTTATCTCCATTTTGTGAGCACCCTAAGCCACACTCTCACCATTTTGTGAGCAACCTTAGTTTAAATGCAATCACCATTTTGTGAGCTTGAACCATTTAGTGTCTCATCATTCTTGTTTGAGTTGAGATAATTAAAAAAAAATCTAAAAACATTTGAAAAATTATTAGAAAAGAAAAAAACAAATTGACCACCTCTTTGCCTTAAGGATTATGGGAACCCTTACTAAGTTACAAGCAAATCACTTATCATTTAGTTTCCCTATATTTTTTGGCCTTTTCTCTCATACACTTGTCATTTTTCAAGACCATTCCTCTTCTTATATCACATCCATTCTATTTATTTTTATTAGTTATCACATTCTTCCCATTCCTTAGGAGAACTACATTTCGCATAAAGTTTTTTTATTCGATATTACATCAATGGAACTATGTAGGTAGCATCCACTTGCCTAGTATATATGGATACAACTCAGCCACCCCTTTCCTTTTCTTCTATTTCCACCATTTTGTTCATTTGTTAAAGTTGTCACCTATTTTCTAGGGGCACTATTCGTATGGTTTCTTTTGAGTGTTTCTTTGTTTGTTTCTTTATTGTTTTGTTTGTGTGTATATTTGTTTTCTTTCATCACTGTTGCCTTGATTCAATTTATGTGTGTCCATTGGGTGATTCCTTACCCACACTTATGCTTGAATCTATCCATATTCATATGTTTACATTGTCATCATGGTTTCTATCATTGGTGCATTGTTTTCTATTGAGTATTGGATTTCGAAAGTCAATCCTTATGCATATTTCAGCTAAGTCCTCATGATGTTATACCAAGATGCCTACCAACATGTGTTACAATAAACCTTATCTTCAAAAAGTATATTCAATAGTGGTGGCATCTCTTTGGCACCAACATCCTGATTCACTCCCAATCATATCCTAAATAGAATAATTAACCATGAAATAATTTTAACTTTCATTAGTTTGGATGAGTATCTTGATACTAGTAGGTTGTTTTAATTCATCATTACACTCTATGTTAAGTTATCATCATCCTTGGCCAAGTTTATCCTATTTTCCATAATTGGGGTATAATTATTATAACCACCTATGGGTAAATCATTGCATACTATCCCTCCTACATTTTTCAATGATTATAATAGCCTTTAGGCAAATCATTGTGTTGTCACCACTTTATTTTTTCTACCTATACAGGGGTGTGTTATTATCCTGTTTATCTGTCCTAACTAGGGTAACTCCATATTTTCAATGATTATAACCACCATTGGGCAAATCATTATGCTATCATACCATGTTTCCACTATCAAGATATAATGTTTATAACCACCTTTGGGAAAACCATTGTGTATTATCCCACTTGCATTCTCCATGACTTTGACTACTTTTTTAATATCATTGTGTTTTCATTTTTTTAATATCATTATGTTTTCACCCCATCATCTTTCCTTTCTTTGGTCCCCTCATTTCACTTCTTTTTGAGGGACCATTTGTTGACCTACTTATGCAAATTGTTCCCTCGAGGGGGCATCATATAATTAGTTTATCATCATTACAGTTATAGGCATATAGTACATTTTCATTCTTTGAGTAGACATTACTATGCTTATAGCTTAAAATGCCTTCTCAAATAAGGGCAAACTATAGACACCTAAAATTGGTCATTGATAACCTCTAATCAAGCTTTTGACCAATTTCCACCTAAAATGCACAATTTAGCCTAAAAACACAAAAACATGCTAAATAATGTGAAACTAATGTATTCCAGTGCTGATTTTGGCTAGGGTATCCCTAAATGGGGTAATGCAATGTATGGGCTTTGATCAGATCATTTTGAGTCAAAATACCAATTTTGCACCTGGGTGCTCTAGATTGCTCTTTCTTATCAAAAATCTTGCACAAGACACGTGCCTTTTTTATTTGGTTTTGGTAACATCCCAAATGGGATAATGGTTCCAACACATCTGGCATTGCCTTCCAATTCTAATCTAGTCAAATTTTAGACTAATAACAAGGTATTTTGATCAATTTGAGTAATTTGTGCACAAAGTGCTTAAACATGCTTAAGATATAATTAACCGAAATCAAGGCCTAATTAAAAATTCCATAGAAACTTATTAAATACTTATTTTTAGAAATGAATATTGAATATCTGCATCATCAAGTGACCTCAATTTTTGGGAAAACATCCCTAGGCCATAAGTGCTACAAATATTAGGATTCATGCCCTCCATGCCTCATCAATGCCTTCCATGATGACCTCCATGACTCTTAATTTCCTCTTCTTTTCATTTCATGATGAGGATAATTATAAACATAATTCCAAAAATTGAATTAATCCTCAACCACACATCTCAATCTCAAGATAGATGGTTCAGGTTGATTTTAGACATTTTCAAAAATCTATAAATAGAGAGGCCATGAACATCATTTTAAAGATTATTTTGGTGCAATGTCATTATGCTCAAATATCTTCAAAGACTTAAGAATGAAAATTTATAATGTAAGATTGGTTCTAAAAGCTTCATGAAACTAGTATTATCATGCCAAATTGATTTCAAGCCAAGTCAAGCCACAAGCCAAAGGTGCCAAGGAGAGATGGAGGTAGCCAAGCTTCCATTGCCAAGGACTTCATGAGAACAAAACTAAGTAAGCCACTACTACAAAGGTATTTGGATCATCTAAGTAAGGTGAAGGAATTCTTGTGTTTTATTCCTTAATTTTTAGTTGTGTTTGCCATTTGTTTTTGTTGCCAAGCTCTCACTAGTGTCTAGGCCTAGAGATGTTATGCTATTAGTGTGTTTATTTCATTTTGTTTTCATTTTGGAACAAACACCATACTAACCATACTCTCTTGATTCAAATTCCTAGAGTACATGATCAAATCTAGTGATGAATTGAAAGCATTAGGATCTTGCAAAATATGAAAAAGTTAATGTTAGGACCATGGGACATTAAAAAACTTAGGCTTAAGAAGATAAGACTAAAGCTGTGATTTTATTAGTAAATACATCATGACCTTAGTATTAAAGTCTTAGGTTTAATTAAAGAAATATTGAACATTAATTATTCTATTAGGAACTTTTTAGAGAGACAAAGCAATTATCAAAAGGATTTAGTTTTTTGGTCGAGTTGTGCTGAAAAACATGACTAAACCAAGAACATGTGTTTCATACTTTAATTCTTCAAAATTGATTTTTAAAATATTTTCCTACCAATTTGGGTTCTCACCTTTATTATAATTTTAATTAAGGTTTTATGAGGTTTTGGAACATAGACTCCTTGGTATTACATTCCATGGAACCTACAACTAAGAGCCCAGTGAACATTATTAGCATAGTTAGTCCATATTGAAATAGAATTAAACCAAATAAGCTATACTTAAAAAATGGATGACCTTAAAAATTCTACAATAAAATTTGACATGTTGAAATTTCCATGTTTTATATTTAGGATTTCTTATGGGTCCCAATTCAAGAAGATAGGGGTATATTGGTCCCAACAAATAGTGACTCATTGGGAAATATAGCAAGATGTTAAAACCTAGAGACTCTGCCTTAGGCAAATTAATAGGTCATCCACTTCACATGATCAAAACCACCCTCTGGACTAGATTATGGTTGAAACAAACCTTTCACTTATTTAATTAATTTCAAATATTAAGACATACTATTTGATTTTAGGATTTGGCCAATTATTTGATTTTTGGAAAATTACCTATGGCTACAATTCTAATCTTAGGAAAGGATGTTGATTAAGTGATATTGTGGTCATATCATGATAATTTGTACCTTCTTCCTACTAGTAATTTTTTTTAAAACTAATTTGAGGTCAAGATAATGGTTAAAGTCTAATACAATGATTAGCCTTTCCATTGGTCTTTGTTAGTTTCTTTAAGATATAACATCTTGTTTTATATTTTAGATCCATGGTTACTCCATGTATGGGATTCATACCTTCATTCTTGAATGGGGGGGAACATATTTTAAGCAAAATTCATAACTTCTAAGCTCAAGATTATCCCTAGGGACTTATTGGGATCAATGAACCAAACAACACAAAAGAAACACACATAGAAAGAAAAGCAACAACAAAGGAAAACAAACCAATATATATATATATATATATATATATATATATATATATATATATATATATACACACACACACACACACACACACACAAATAAGGGATAAGAAGGAAAGAACTAAAGGGAAACTAACTAGCTTATTTACACTAATCTAGTCATCTTATAGTTTACTCCATGAATACCCCAAGAGGAGCATTAGAGAAATAGTGCTTGAGGTACTACCCATTGGTGGGCAGTGTAAACTCTACTCCTTGTAAGTCCTTGATTTTAAAAGTGTTATTACATAATGTTTCCTCAATATGATATGAATCAATACATAAGGGTGTGAATTTTCCATGCTTACCCTTAGGCTTAGATGCTTTGTCCCAAATAAGAACCATGTCTCCTTATCTAAACATTTTGATTTTGGATCTTTTATCAAACCATCTCTTGACTGTGGTTTGATGTCTACTAAAGTAAACAAAGGCCTTCTCCCTTGGATCTTCCATCTAAATTATATCCAACAATCTACAATTAGCTAGCTCTTAGCTCTCCTCCATGTATTCTTACATAAATCTATATGTGGGAAACTTGAAAGTGATAAGAAAGATGGGCTCTTGTCTATACACCAATAGAAACGGTGAAGCTTTTAAAGCTTGCTTGATTCTTATCATATCATCCCAAAGTGAAAATGTAAAGATCTTATGCCAAGTCTTAGGTTTGTCTTTAGTAGACTTCTTGATTGCCTTCATCATGTTCTTATTAGTTGATTCAAAGACTCCATTAGCTTGGGGATAATGATTGGATGTAAACATGAGAGTGATGTCATTATAATAAGCCCATTCAATAATTTCTATGGAGATGAAGGCAAATATATTATCACATACTAGAGATATTGGGGTCCCAAACTTGGTATATATGTTTTCTTCTAAAAAGTTGATCACTTCCTTAATTTTGCATTGCTTGGCGGTTATAACTTTAGTCCATATTGTAAAATAATCTATGGCATGAAGGACATATTTATGACCTTTAGATGATTTAGGGTTGATTACACCAATTAATTCTAACCCTCACTGAGTAAAGGGTTTGTCAGTCATGGATGGATGCAGAGACATTGCTACCTTTGGCTCCTTGGTATTAAAAATTTAGCATGAATGACATTTCCTCACATACTTATGAGCATACTAGAAAATATTTGTCCAATAATATCCATCCCTAAGTATTTTTTGGGCTGTGGTTTTCCAAGATGGATGTCCACTTCCTCACTTTTCATGAAAGGTGCTCATTATTTAAGTGGCTTCTTGTGAGACACATCTTAAGTAGATTCCTTCAAAGTTACTTCTATACATGATTCTATTCTTGATCAAGTAATGGGATAAATTTAGCCTCAAGGCCCTCTTTTTTTCCCTAGATAAACCTATAGGACAAGTACCATTAATTAACAAATGTATGATTGGGTCATACCACTCACTAGCTTCAAAGTTTTATTGATCTACCTGCATAATACTTAGTCTAGGTTTAGTATTATAAATCCTTTAAATCAAACCTTAGCACTGTAACAACTTTGTAATTTTCATCTCTAGGTCATATTCTTGCAATATTGACATCTATTTACCTCTACGCTCCCCCAATTCATTCTGATTTAACATAATTTTGGTGGCAGGGTTTAGTAAGATGGCATACACCATATTTCTAAGGATGTAATGCCTGAATTTCTTAATTGCCTTGACTAATGAATATGCCTATTTATCAATCAATGAATATATTAACTCTACATTCTTAAAATTGGTACTCATAAAAGTAATTTGGAGGGTCACATCCCTCATTTTAGTTAACACTATAGCCATAGTGTGGTTAGATGCAAAGGGAATAGAGGTAGAAGCCCTTTGAAAAATTAGGACTTATAAGGACTGGAGCTTGACTGATAGCTTCCTTGATGTCATTTAAATATTTTTTGGAATCTTCATTCCATGTGACCTTGACATCCTTCTTCAACATGTCATTTAATAGTTTGACTATTTTTGCAAAACTAAAAATGAACTTTCTTACAAAATTAATCTTATCAAAAAATTAATTTAGCTCTTTTTTACTATTTGGAGGTTCTATTCTAGATATGGCATCCACTCTTTTAGGATCTATAGAGATCCCATCCTTAGTTATAACATGACATAATAATTTCCCTTTAGTCACATAAAAGTTACTCTTTTTAGGGTTCAAATAAATATCATACCTTTTACATCTTTCAAAAATTTGTTGTAAATGCATGAAGTGATCTTCCCTATTTTTTTTAAAAACTATTAGATCATCTATATAAATAATAATTCACTTACCAAGTAGGCCTTAGAAGGCATGGTCCATTTCACTTTATAATGGGGCTCTTGCATTGATTAGTCTAAAAGGCATTATCTTGTAATTAATGGTTCCCCACTTTGTTGTGAAGGTTGTTTTCATCCTATCCTCTCTAAAACCCAATACTTGGTTGTAACCTAAAAAACCATCTATAAATGACATCATAGCTGATCCTAAAACAAATTGAATTACTTGATCTATGGAAGGAAGGGGGTAGTTGTCCTTATTTGATGCTTAGTTCAAATCTATAAAGTTTATATAAAGCCTAATCTCACCATTCTTCTTCCTAACTGGCACCAAATTGGCTACCCAAGTAAAGTGCCTGATGGGAAAGACTATCCTAGCATCTAGAAGTCTCTTGAACTCTTTAAAGATCATGGGTTCTAGGACTAAGTTCACAAGCCTTTGTTTCTATCTGAAGAATTTGCATCTCTCCTTAAGGGGTATAATATGCATGATGACCCTAAGATCAAAGATTTTTATGCCATCATAAGACCATGCTATGACATTATTGTATTGGGCAAGAAGTTCCTTGGCATTATTTTTTTTTAAATTTATGTAGGCCTTCCCAACATTTACTAGTTGAGGCTGATCATGAAGGCCTAAATCAATAGCATTTTAGTCCTTCCCATTTCTCGTAGGAGCCTTAAAAGCCTTAACAACTTTGTCCTTATCAAAAAATTTCTCTAAAGCAATCATTTCCTTTGGGATTTTATTATCACTTAGTTAAATGACTTTGCCATTAAATTTATCTTCCCTAGATATACTTCTATCAGCTTCATTAATGATATGAGCATCAAATGCTCTAGAATTAGTCATGAAATCCAATATCTATTGATCATCGTTGAATACTTGGAAGTGGTTGATATTGTTTGGTTTTAAAGGACAAGGGATTAGTTTAATGCTAAAATTAGGAGAATCATGACCGGGCATGAGGTTAGCTGTAATAGATGCCAATTAATCAAATGTTTGATTTTCTTCCTTTGGGATGGAAATGATGCCAAAGGCATCAAAGGATTCAATCAGATCCCAAAATCTAAATTTATACCTTTTTAAATAAAAAAGTTTATATTGGTATTTGCTTTTAACATGGTTAACCCTAGTTCTAAATCCCCATAAACTAGTAGTTCTTTGACCTTATTTTTATAGCAAATAGTAAACCAAGGATAAGGGCTTCACACTCAGCAAGATTTTTAGTATAAGGGAATTAGAATCTATAAGAAGCATGGTACCTTTTGTTAATGGGATCAATTAAAATAATACCAACACTTGATCCATGATTACACCTAGCACCATCAAAATGCAATTTCCATAATTTAGGAACAACATAAGCATCCTTGGTATCACATACCCTATCAACCTCTAGGCTAAAAACCCCCAAGTTTTAGTCTATTATGTTTAATCTTTCATTCATAAAATTGTATTTAGTTATCATATGCTTCATTCTTGGTTCTCCCTCAACTCTAATCTGATTGGGGATACCTTTCCAAGGTAACCATAGATGTGAGCAATCTATAGACATGCAACCATTCAAAGCCTTAGTCCATTCCCTAATCAATAATATTCCATAAACATTAGGTATTTCAACCACTTGAATATCAATGAATTGTTTCACCTTGGTCTCAAAAGCTAGTTGCATATGAACATTTAATAATTCTCCTACAACTTTGACCCTAGATTTGTTTAATTAGGTGACAACCCTATTATAATTTATAGGTGTTAAACCAAATTACTTGAATATTCCTATAGGCATGATATTATTATAAGCTCCTAAATTTAATAAAAAATTATGTAATTTCTTACCAAACATATTGATAGTGAGCAAGAAAGGAGGAGACTTAGCTTTGGTTTTATGGACTGTTACATTGGCATGAACAATCTTGAAGAGACTATTATTTCCTAACAAGGATTCTAACAAGAGATATATTTGCTTTGTAATCTGCATAAGTTCATGTAATGTTATATTAGCCTTTATCTTATTCATGTCCTCAAGTAAATTATAACTAGTTTTTCTAGGAGGATTAGGAATATCAACATTGGGTTTAGAAGTACTCCCTTTTGGTGACTCCATATTATTGCTTGAAAAGGTGTTAGGAAGAGTTCCAAAGTTTTTTAGAGGTGTTGAGGTAGTTAAGGACTGACTCCATTCTCTATTCCTCAAGGAATAGGTATCATTTAGGAAATAATGAAAGGATTGGATCTCCTTGAAACCTCATCAGGTTCATTTTCCTCTTGAAAGTGGAAATCAAAGGTGTCCACCATGAAGGCCTACTCAGATGGCTTAGATATAGAGGTGATTGTACCAATTTATTTATTAGGGACCACTTCAAATGTGTCCAATCTTTTTAGAAGGCCTCAAAGACTTTTCAAAATTATATAGAGTCAATTTCCCCATGCTTGGCTATGTAATGTACCCTAAAATAGTCAGGCAATGTAATATCAGTAAGATTAATGTCCATATTCTAGTTCTATAAGATGGTTAATTAGCCTTATTACTATGAAAACTATCATTATAGATTTTTTTATTTTTCCTATTAAACCTTTTAAATGATAAATTCCTATCATAGTGCTCTCTAGTATTTCCCACTTATTTTTACAACTAAAGGAAATTAGTGCTTAATCTTTAGACCATTTTCAAGATGGACTCATTCTCATTTTTGAGAGTTTCAAAATTATATACCTAGTTTCTTTTATCAGATGGTACTAAATCCCTTTGATCACTTGGGATATAGCCATTAGTGGGATGAGTCAAGAATCCTAGACTTTGATTTGGATTTGCATGATTTAATGACAACTGGGTTAGATTTGGGAGTTGGTTTAATGCTGGGAGATTTTGGTTATTATTGGAGAATAAGTTCATCATAGGCATGTGTGGGTTTACATTCGGGATTGAATAAGCCATTTTATCCTAAAGATATGTTTGATCATTAATTCTAAATAATTCATAATAGGCTTGGGATAATGAAGCTTAAACTGGGATAGACCTTTTTAGGAACATAGAGGTCATAATATCTATTGTATCTTTGTATATCTCTAGGGCTAGGACATCATTAGCTTTTTAGAATTCCATGGTTTTGATATACATATTTTGAAATAGAGCATTGAAGGACTTGATGGGCTCATTGTCAACCCTTCTAATAGTAGTAAACTAATGGTAAATAACACAAGGACTAATAATTTTACCACATTGGTCAATAAAGACATTATTAAAATCATTCCAACTTGTGATATAGTGATCAGGAAAATTTAAAGACCATTCATAAGAAACATATTTTAAAGTAAATGGGAACAACCTACATGCCACATCTTTATGCACAACATTATCCAATGTTAAAGCAACCTTAAAGGATTTTATATGTTCCTCAACAGTCACTACACTTGTTGGGATAAATGCATGTAGATATTTCTTAGGGTTTCTTGGAAGATCATGAATTACCCCTATCACATTAATTGAGGAATCCCCTAACCATTCCATACTTGGGTGATGATTGAAGACATAAGTACCTTGAATTCATGAAGTTGGAAGATATTTAGATCCCTTATGTATACCTTTATCATGTCTAGCTTTTTTGTGTACCCTAAGATTAAGCAAGGGTTCTCTGGTTAGTGAGTGTGATTTTTTTCTAACCTTAGGTAATTCTAGCTTTAAATTCAAAGATCCTACCTAAAATATGATGTGTCAAGTTAACTTCTATATGAACAAGAGTTATACCTATAAATTGAGATTATTTTGTAAAGGTGGCATGAAAAATTACAAAGGACATTGATCTTTGACTAAATTTGCTTAAAGATGCATTCAACTATGTGAATATGTTCTATATTTTCAAGTCTAAGACTAAAGGATCTCAGATCTATGAAATATATGTCCACGTTTGATCAAAATGAACCCCTCTTATAGACACCACAAATGTGTCTGCACCTTGGTTCTCCCCCCTTTCCACCTCACCCTTGCCACCTTGGATCCTCCCTTGGATCCCTCCACCTTCCTCTTAGCCTTTATTATGCCAAATCTTCTCATTATCTTCCTCCCACGCCCATTTAAGCATCCTCATGACCGTTCTTCCCACAATCCCTCACCCGGCGGCGTGCAAGAATGGGCAGAGGCTATTTTTAGTCTCTGTCCCCATTCTGCCACTACCGACGTCGGTGACCCTTCGGCCAACGTCGGTGATACTGCCAGCGTCGGTAGCCTTCAAGACTCCTTTCTGCATCCATTCCAGCCCCCGGCCCCTTGAGCTCACAAACTAAATTCTCTTGGCATTCTGGCATTCGTTTCTTCTCCCTCTGGACCTCGTGCAACAACAGCAACAGGTGCAGGTATTCTTGAGCAGAGATTTCCTCTTGCAAAGTCTTCTGTGGTCTCAACAATAGCTCTTCCACTCTTCATTTAGCAAGTAAAAAGGTAAGCACAGTTTGTTATTTCATTTCATTTCTTTTCTTTAGTGTTTAGTTGTTGGTATCTGTTGTCTCCCACTCCCTCTGTCCTACCCCCTGAGAGGCTGAAAACCCTTCTTAGGGCCTGTCCTCTGTCCACCTTCCTTTCACTATTTCATCCTTTCAGTGTGATCCCACCAACTCCCTCATCCTTCCTGCCAACAAAGACCCTATATAGGGCACCTAATCAGAACCTGACCATTCCCCAGTCCATTCAAATTCATCCTTGAGCTCTGCCTCAAACCTGTTCACAAACCAGACCCATCCATAGTCCAAAAACTTGACCAGACCTGACTACAGGCCACTGCCCCAACCGACACCGATTACTTCCCCGACCGACGTTGGCGAGATAACCGAAGTCGGCAGACCAAGAAACCAATGCCGGCAACATTCCTGACCTCGGCGACTGTCATCAGCTTGACAACTCCATTCAGGTAATCATTGATCTTTTCTTTCATTTCTAATTTGTTTATCACTCCCATATTCTGGCATTCTATATTTCCTTAGTCTTTTATCTGTCTGTTATCAGTGGGTTGACCTCCCTTGAAGAAGTTTTCACACTTTTGGGAACAAGCTTTCGCTTGGCAACCCACTGCCTATCCGTCTAACCTTTTCTTGTCCAAGTTCCCTTTTTCCTTGCAGGTGTCATTCCTCCACAGCCAAAGAGGGGTGCCCACAAATGTCTGGATTACGGTGCGTAATCTTTATCCAGGTACTTCTAGCCTTGTCCATTTCTTTAGTTTCTTTATTTCATCTTTTGAATGTAGAAAGAGAATTAGCAATAGAAACATTCTGGCACGCCCGGTGGGACCTTAGGTTCTTGTTCGGGTTCCTCTTCCTTTCATTCATTTAGGTGCATTTAGGCTCCTTCCTTCTTGTCTCTTTCTTCTATTCCAATTGGCACTATAAGCAGGACTAAAACGAATCATTCTTCCTTGCATTTCTAGACTAGTCTAAACATCATACTCTCAAACCCTTTCTCAAACTTGTCTTCATCCAAACTTCATATTTTTGACTTGGGCTTAAAAACATACAGCATTGCATTTCTGCTTGTGCTTGCATTAGTCTTCATCTAGTAAATTAAATCCGCATATTGAATAAATCGTAGACACTTGATGTTACACTACCAAACCACATGCACTAAAACGAACATAAAACTTACTTGAGACAAGGCCCAACTGGGATTTCATCCTTCAGCGGATACCTTACCCATCCCGGTGACCCTACTTGGATTTCATCACCAAGGGGGAAGCCCACTCCGTTCTCTGGCAGAGGATAAACTCTAGGCGAGGTATATCTTGGCTAAGCGAGACCAGCTAACCACTGGAATCGTGAAGTGAGGGGAGCTTGCTCCTTAGCACCAGGCCACGTACTAGACCTAACACAAATTTTTGAGCACCTAAAACAAGACCCGAAACTAGCTCTAGCTTGCCTCTTCTAGGACCCTCTATACAGCCAACCTCCCCAAACATTCATCTAAGGCATAAGCCATAAGATTCTAAGGTTAATTCCTAGGATTTATCGCTTAGGCTTGTCTATCTCTCTCAGTTCTTCTCTTCTCATCTGTTTGTTTGAGTGAGTGAGGACGCTTTCTTCATTGTTTTTCCAAGAATCTTAAAATCTTTTGGTTCTTTGGAAAACACAGTCACCGGCATCGGTTCTTCCACCGACGTCGACTTTCCTCTCTTACTGGCATCGGTTATCTGACCGACATTAGCCATATTTCTTACCGACATCGGTTTCTCAACCGACGTCGGTCTCTGTCCTTTTTCCTTTTTTTTTCAAAACTAGTAGCCTAAAACCTGTCCCTTCTCTGTCAAAAACCCCATCCTGGTTTTCTGAAATAGAAAAACATAGTTTCTGAAACTTGAACCTTCTTTGCCTTGCATGGTTTTGACTCGTAGCCAAGCCAAGGCTCTTGTCAACCACACTAGCCATTAACCACTTCCGCCTACCCCATCCATGACCAAGCCTACAATGGAGTTCAACTCAGAGACCGAAAGAACTCCTATTCATCCAACCCCGTCGCAGACTCCTATTGTCCAAGAAGGGGACCAAGATTTTGAATGATTCTTGGACCTCAATATCAAGGCCTTGCAACACTATCTCGCGCATAGCCGAATGCGAGACTCCTTGGGCAATCCAATCTATGAAATGCCAACCTCTCTTGCCGTGACTACGGCTATATCGATGGCATCCATAGTTTAACCCTTGGACACTCAAGCCATCGCTTCGACCACTGACTAGACTTTGACCAATCCTCTAGGTGTGGCCTCTCCCTTTATCTTTGGGCCCACTTTTATCGGGGTTTCAGCCCCCTATCAACATCAACCCGCTCAACCGCTATCCACTCCCTTTCAAAACCTTGTCATCTCTATTCCGCCTACCCTGGCCCCTATCAACACCAGGGTGGCTTCTTATCCCTTGGCCCCTGTTACCACAGTCCAACCCCTCGTGGCAACATCGGGCCTAGCTATGCCTTCTACCCAACCACCTTTAGCCTCTTCATCTATTCCTACAACTAGTTATCCCTACGTTGCACCTTTACAAGGGTAGCCAACTACGTTGTATGCCTCCCCTAGCCTCTTCCAAGTGCCCTACAACTTAGGGGGCACGCCACCCGTCAATCCGTCAGCAGATATCATCAAAATGCTGATGGACAAAATGACCAGTCTAGAGACCTCTATTTTCGGCTCACGCAACGCTCTCTCATACGAGCAGATCTGCAACGAGCCCATTCATCCTTCTATCCCAATCAGACCCTATCCTAGCCAGTGGGAGCTTCTGAAGTTTTCTCACTTTCAAAGCAAGGAAGACCCACAGCAACACTTGCGAGCATTTAGACATGCCTGTTACCTCATTGCTCATGACAATGCATTGCTCTTACGCACGTTTCTTATGTCTCTCTCAGGTGCTGTGCTTGACTGGTACAGCTCCCTTCCCAGCCATTCCCTCTTCTCATTCACACAATTGGCCCAACTCTTCCTCGATCACTTTTCCATCAACATAACCAAGAAGGTCTCGATCACCGACCTCTATTCTATCTAGCAATTCGAGGATGAGTCCATAGCTGACTTTGTCGCTCGATGGAGAGGCCTCATCAATCAACTCTCCTTTTTCTTACCCCAGGCCGAGCTTATTGAACTCTTCTCCCAAGCCTGTGCTAGACATATTTCTTCCACCCTGAGGGTTCAAACCTTTCGCACCTTCGACGAAGCCTTCACGATGGCCCACAAACTTGAGTTGCATGCCATAGAGGAGAATAAAGTCAAGTTGCGGAGCAAGAATCCCAGCTCTAAAACCAATGACTCTTCTTCTGCTAAGCCATCATCATCCAATTCTAAATCCAAGGCTTCAGCTAATGTTGTGGTTGTTAGACCTTCATCTTCTTCAACCAATCAGTCTGAGCCATCCACATCTCAGAGTGCCACTCGCCAATTCCAGTAGAGATACGTATAATGACGGTATACTCCTCTCAGAGAATCATACGCGTCTGTGCTGGAAAAGCTTGTTAAGCAGGGGGTCCTCAATCTCCCTCAAGCCCGACCTCCTCCACAATTTGATTCCTCACACGCCATCCCTGCGTGGTATAGGGAACAAGACTTCTGTAGCTTCCACCGTGTTAAGGGACATGACATGGAAAACTGCAAAACTTTTAAGAACATAATCCAAGACATGCTTGAGAAGGGGGACCTCATCTTAGATAATCCCAATGTGCCCCCTAATCAGGCCATTGACATCTTCGAACAGCCATTCCCTAATCATCCACCAACTCAAAACAATGTCTGGACCTTAATTGATGACAATCATGAACACAACATTCGAACAGTCAATACGGTCTTGCCTTTCATCCCCAATCAACCTCAAGAGGTTAGTCCATCAATCAGTCCATCACATGCAGACGAACCTCTTTCCCTAGCTAGTTCTCCATCGACCTCTCTCATCTTGGAGGATGCCTCAGCTTTACCAGCATTGCCAGTCTCGCCATCCTCCCTTCTCCTGCCTATGGAGGACCCGACCCTTCTTACTCCTCAAACGCAAGTGGAGGGCACCATCATCCCTGCCCTTTACCTACTTAAGGAGCCTCACTTTTCGGATTCTTCTCCACCCAGGGAAGAACCTGTCTCCCCTTCATCTCTATCTAAATCTGTCTTGTCTTCACCATACCATGCATCTAAGACTGCTACACCCATCTCATCTTCAACCTCGCAACCATCAACATCTTCTTCTCAGCCATTTTCCCGGTTAGTGGAGAAAATCGAACTTCTCCCTCCGAGGAAAGTGACGCCTCAGGTGTTGTGGGAGCGTCTTAAAGCCCTTCAACATACCCGTGCCCTCTCATCACATACTGCTAATCTTCCCAAGGCAGAATCTCTTCAGACTCTTGACAAAGACTAGACTCTCAAACCTCAACCAAGCCCATCAAAACCGAAACCTACATCTCTCTCATCTAAGCCTATCAAGTCACTTGGCATTCATCCTGTCTCCACCCTCACTCACCCGTAAGTGAAGGTAGACCTAGACCAGACCTTGACCAGTAGTAGTCTTCCAACCAAGTCAAAGGAGACTGCCAGACCACCGAAGTGAATGCCTCCTTCCTCATCACCATTGCCATCCATTTTGGGCCCCCATCCTTCGACCCTGGCTAGAATCCTTCCCACTCCAGCCTCCAATCAAAACTCATTGCCTCTTTTGCTTCCTCTGCCTACCTCTAGCCGTCCCTCTCCCAAAAAGGCGGTACTAATCACCAAGAAAGTGCCATCTTCGCCTATCACCGCACCATCAACCCATAAGGTGGTACGAAAACCTCTTCCAACTTCGCCTAAGCAAAAGTCACCGACCTCGCACATATCAAATAGCACGGACCCTCTAGTGGGCTCATACTCGTTGATATTGCACCGGCTTCTGCAGACTTCCAACATAACCCTTCCACCTATCAAGCCTTTCCAACCTCTCAGGTCCAAGCCCTCCTGGTTCGACGACATGAAAATTTGCTTATATCATCGTACACTAGGACACGATACCGAGACTTGTTGTGCCCTCAAGGCCGTCATCCGCCGCTATATGGAGAAGGATACTCTTCTCCTTGAGGACACTCTTAACCAAACCCTGACTCATTCTCATACAACCTCTTCAAACACGTCAACATCTCACCAGCAAGACATGACCCCTTCTTCACCTCCTATTTTTGAAATCAATGCTATCCGTATAACCACTAGGTTGCAAAAGGACAAGGCAAAAGAAAAAGCTGCCATTCCTTGGACCTATCCCTTCGTCACGCCACCTCTTGTGCCCAAGCCTAAAATTTTTATCCTTGGCACGTCCCAGCCTTCTTCGTCTTCTTCTTCTGGGCCAATTCATGACTCCATGCTGAAGCAGCTTCACCAGACACCTGTAAAGATGTCTCTTTATGACCTTATCCAAACCTTGCCTTAGCACCATCAAGCCCTCATCCAAGCCTTGCAGGCAGCGGAGGTCCAACCCGAGGACCCCCAACCACTCACTGCCCTCGTCCATTCTTTATCTCCTATCGCCTCCATCACACTCAGCGATTCTGAGATTCCCACATCTAACATAGAAGATTAGGACGCCGCCCTCTTCATCACTGCCTATGTTGATCGGACACGCATTAAATGCATTATGATCGATGGCGGCACTAGCATCAACATAATCTCTACCCATGCCTTTGACCAGTTGGCTCTTCCTAAGAACTGCGTCTCCAAAACTGACGTAATCTTACGCTCTTTTAATGACACCACTGCCATGACCATTGGCACAGTCATCCTTCACATTCACGTTGGTCCATGCATAGTCCTGGAGCTCTTCTATATCATCGAAGGAGAGTTTTAATACAACATCCTACTAGGCCGACCTTGGATCCATGCCATGGCCTGTGTCCCCTCTACCCTGCACCATTGTGTGAAGTTTGAGCATGACGGGCAAGTCCACACCATTCCCGCTGACCCTTCACCCTTCAAGACTTGTAACACAACCTACCGTCCCAATGATGTCCTCATTCCCATCAAGCCATCAACTTTGGCACTGCCTCCATCTGCGGAAGCTTCGACCAGTTCCCAATCGGCAGTCGCCCTCACCCCTCCTCTTCAAGCGCCGACCAAAGACCCCATGGAAGACATCTTCCAACGACTATCACTTGGGGAATATCGCTTGTTGACCCTAGACATGTTCCAAACTCCGCAAGAGTATGGACGCCTTCATCTCAGTCCCAATTACGACCATCGAATCGGGATGGTCATGCCTTATGGTCCTCCTCACCTCCAAACCAACTTTGTCTATGGGGGGCTCAATCAAGCTCCTACCAACGACAATTCCCTCTCTTCACCCCAACCTTTCACATCAGATTTCTCATTTCTTGGCAACCCCGCCTTCGCACACACTTACCTTTACAGGTGTGCATGGAAGGGTTTTGGTTTTGGACGTTATGAGCAGGGCTCCCATCAGCCCATCGAGCCGCTCAATGATGACGATGCCAAGAAATGGTATGGCCTGGGATATCATGACCCCACTCAGGCTCCTTCCGACCTTTGTCCCAAGCCAATAATTGACCAATCTCCTCCAAACTCACCCATCTCTCCTTCGTCACCTACGGAGTCGGTGGTTTCCATCCCTCCTAGTTTTTTTTTTCCATAAACACCATCCGCCTGGAACCCCTGACCTATCAGCTCAATGGGGTGTCCAGGTCTCTCCCTCTCATCTTTCCTAACATGATAGAGGATGAGTCGGCAACCATTCACACTGTCCACTGTGTTGACGATGACACCATCCTTTCCTACATGGGTGCCGATGACTCTTTCCTCCAGCGTTTCCTCCCTTCCGAGACCCAGGTTATGTTAAATGAATCAACCATTGACATCAACCTCCTTTCTTTTGATGTTCCTCATGTCTTAAAAATTGGCCAATCTTTAGACACTCAAGAGCAGCTTGACTATACCCAGTTCCTTTCTGACCATAGTAAGGCCTTTGCCTGGACTTACAGCGACATGCCTGGCATCGACCCCACCATTGCTACCCATAACATTGTCACCAAACTAGAGGCTAAGCCTGTTAGGCAAAAGCTTTGAAAGATGCATCCTCGCATTGCGCTCCTTGTCAAAGAGGAGCTTCAGCGCCTTCTTTCTGTCTCCTTCATCTAGCCCATCGATTAATCGTAGTGGGTCTCTAACATCGTCCCAGTTACTAAAGCAACTGGGGGGATTCGGATCTACACAGACTATCATGACCTTAACCTAGCCTGTCCCAAAGATGACTTTCCTCTTCCTAGCATTGACCAGCTTGTTGATCTCACGACCGGCCATGAGATGCTATCTCTCATGGATGGTTTTTCAGGATACAATCAAATCCTGATTGCTCCAGAAGATCAGCACAAGACTACCTTTATCACCCCATGGGGGACTTTCTGCTATCGAGTCATGCCTTTCAGCTTGAAAAATGTTGGTGCCACATATCAGTGCGCCATGACCTACATTTTCCATGATCTCCTCCACAAAATCATGGAGGACTATGTGGACGACCTTCTCGGCAAGTCCAAGCTTCGCCGTGACCACCTGACCATTCTCAAAATCATCTTCTCTCGCCTTCTTCAATACAATGTCCACCTTAACCCCAAGAAATGTGTCTTTGGGGTCCTCTCAGGTAGGCTTCTCGGCTTCATCATTTCCTTCCGTGGCATCAAGATAGATCCCGCCAAGATCCACGCTATTCTCAAAATGCCACCCCCGACCAATCTCAAGCAGCTTCGCAGTCTACAAGGGAAGCTCCAGTCCATCCACCGTTTCATCTCGCAGCTTTTAGACCGCTGCCAACCTTTTCATCATCTCCTTAAGAAGGACGTCTCCTTTAAATGGGATGAGGACTATCAAGAGGCTTTTAAAGCCCTCAAAAGCTATATGGTCTCTCCACCAGTCCTCATTCCACCTAAAGACGACCAACCCTTCTACCTTTATATCTCTGCCACCAACCATTCATTAGGTGCCATGATCACGCACCGAGATGAGCATCATCATGAGTAAGTAGTTTACTACATCAGTCGAACACTAGTCAACTATGAAACTCAGTATACTCATACCGAGAAACTCTATTTGGCATTAGTCTTTTCCGCTACCAAGCTCCGCCACTATCTTCTCAACCACAAAACCTTTGTCGTCACTCACACCAACCCTCTCAAGTATATGCACTCCAAGCCATATCATAATCAACGTATGGCTCGGTGGCTCATGCTGCTCACTGAGTTTGACCTTGAATTCATCCAACAAAAATCTATCAAGGGGCAAACTATCACTGACCAACTGGCAGATGCCCCTCTTCCTAACAACCAACCTTCACAGTGTGAGTTCCTTGACGAATCTATCGCCACACTTTCCACCGATGACACCGTCTACCAAATGACCATGTTCTTTGACGGCTCTAAATGTCAACTCGATGGGGGTGTGGGGGTCATCCTCATCCCACTCGAAGGGGAGCCCATGCCTCTATCTTTCAAGCTTGACTTTGATTGTACCAATAATATGGCCAAATACGAGGCCTTAATTTTGGGACTTCAGACTGCCCTTTCCCTCCACATCAAGTCTATCAACATCTTCGGCGACTCGCAGCTCATCGTCAATCAAGTTAACAGTTCATACCTCTGTAAAAATGAAGTTTTGCAGAGGTATAAAAATCATGCTGACCTTCTTTTGGCATCCTTCGACCATTATCTCTTGCAGACTGTTCCACGCTCTACGAACAAGTTTGCTGACACCATGGCTTCTCTTGCTTCACATATCCCGTCTTCATCATCGTCATCTCGACTTTTTTTCACAGTGCATCGTGTACCCTTGCCTTCATACATCTCCCCTCACATCGACCATATTAACACTATCAATTCTAGCCCACAAGATGACTGGTATAAGCAACTAGTGGACTACTTGTCTCTTTCTATCACTCCTCCCAACCTCTCTAGCAATGCGTGGTGAGCCTTCATCAAGCGCACAACTCACTATACCATGCTAGGGGGTCTTCTTTATAAGCGAGGCTTTGATGGTCTCCTTCTTTGCTGTCTCACCTCCACTGAAGCTTCTCGAGCCATAAAACAAGTCCACGACAGGATTTGTGGCAGACACTTTAGTGGGAACTCGGTTGCCAAGCGCATCCTTCGCCTGGGTTATTATTGGCCCACCCTTCATCAAGACTGTAACGACTATGTTCGGCATTGCGTTAAGTGTCAGCAACACTCTAACTTGCTTCATCTCCCCAGCCACACCTTACAAGTTGCTCAGGATTTATGGCCTTTCTCTCAGTGGGGCTTAGATCTCATCGGTGAGATTAACCCTCACTCGTCTCTTTGTCATCAGTCCATCATCACTGCCACTGAGTATTTCACCAAGTGGGTGGAAGCCATTCCTCTTGTCTCCATAAAAGCTGACAAAATTGTCGACTTCATCAGCAGCCACATCATCTGTCATTTCGGTGTCCCTCACAAAATCATCACCGATAACGGCAAGTCCTTCAAAAACAAGACTGTCCAAAAACTATGCGACTCATTTGGCATCAAACTCAGCTTTTCTTCGCCTTACTACCCACAAGCAAATGGGCAGGCTGAGGCTTCCAACAAAATTCTGACTAAAATTCTCATGAAGGTGGTCAATGACACAGGAAGGGATTAGCACATTCATATTCCCTTCGCTTTGTGGGCCTACCGCACTAGCATCTGAACCTCTACGGGTGCTACTCCTTTCTCCCTCATGTACGAAATAGAGGCTGTCTTACCTCTCGAAGTACAGATCTCGTCTCTCTGCATCTCCCTGCATGACATTCTTTCCAATGATGACTTTTGTCAAGATCGCTTAACTCAACTTGAGTTACTTGACGAGCGCCATCTTGCTGCCCTCAATCATCTCCATGTCTACCAAAGTCGCATAAAGCGAGCCTATGACAAAAATCTGCGAAAACGATATTTCAACATCGAAGACCTCATCCTCAAAGAGAATCAGCATGTGACCAATATGGAGCGAAGTAAACGAGGCAAATTCTCCCCCAATTGGCTTAGACCTTTTATCATCACACACAAGTATGGGTCAGGGACTTATCATCTGTCCTCCCTCGACAGACGGCCAAAACCTGAGCCTCTTAATGCGTTGCATCTTCGACCATTCTTCTGTTAGTCGAGCACTCATCTACTTGACACGTAACTTGAGCTCATCCCTTGAGCAGTCCTCATCCTCGTAATCCTCATTCCTTTCAACCCTATTCCCCTTTAACGAGTCCTCTACAACCCTTTTATGATGCATGGATGCTTTGTCCTAATAAAAGGGGTGTCCTTGAAATTTTACAGTCTTGTCCATGACTCAAAAAAAAAAAAAAATCAAGATGTCAAAACATAATTCAAGGTCACAAAATCAAATCAAAAAGATAGACTGCTCCCTCGAAGGACAGCTGCACTATCATTGTTGTAGCTAATAGACTGATCCCTCGAAGGACAGCTATTCAAACATTATATAAAGCAAAAATATAGACCACTCCCTCGAAGGATGGCTATGACTAAATCTTGCTACAAATAGAAACCTTTCTTAGAAGCTTCCCGCATTGATCAGCTTCGCAACATGACCATAAATCAAATGACATCTCTATGTAGACTTCCCGCATCAATCAGTCTGCACCAAAAAAAAAAAAATGAGTCATGGACTTGGCTTGTAGTTGTCTCAGGGTCTCCTATAAAAAGGGGCAAGGTTATTCCTGCTCTTAAACTGGGTTACCCTATCCTCCTCCTATTACCTACTCAAGGGACTTCGAGCTCACTTTAATGTCAAAGTGATTTGATTACCGCTCTAGCACAACACTGGTCAATGACGTAATGCATGAACGGGGCTTTTCTTCTAATAACCCCTATCTATGCTCCCTTTCTGGTCCTTGTCAATGAAAGAGTGATTTGCCTTTCACCTTTTCTCTACACTTTAGTCACATTTAACCACATCAATTGTCGACTCAAACCAAGCTATTTTTCATCCTCATTTTCAAACAGACATCATCCTCGTCCATTTCACATAGTTTCTATGGACACCAATGCACATGGAAACTATCGGCCAGACCCAATTTATGTTAAGCATAAACCAATACTTGTCGAAGCATAAATAGACGTCCATTCATTTTTAGCATACATCCATCATGACTATGGAAACTTGATAGGGATGAAAGACTCTCGACCAATTCTACAGAATACACCATCTGTAGCATCATCTTATCCTCATCTTTCCCTCATCATTTCGACGCTTGACCACATCCAATCATCGACCAATCTTCTCAATTCATCTAAACTACATTGGTCTGAGGCCCTATGACCAGGGCTATGTAGGCAGCACTCAGATAACACATCCTTTGAGGTTAGCTCGACCACCCCCGTTTGTTCGTCTCTTTGATGGACAAACCTTCTCTTCTGTGACCTTGATCACGACCAACTCCACCAACTTTGACCAAGACCAATCATTTTCTTTAACCAAGACCAATCATTTTCTTTAACCAAGACCAATCATTTTCTTTAACCAAGACCAATCATTTTCTTTGACCATTCCTCCCATTTAGGGAGAACTACATTGCCCTGAGGCCCTTCACACAAGGGCTATGTAGGCAGCACTCAGATCACATGACGTTTTCTGAGGTTAGCTCAGCCACATCCTTTCGTCCATCCATCCCCTTGACCAATGACCATTGGAGATCATGCGTATCTCCTTCGACCTTCGACTACTTCCAAGCCAATGTTGCCTTGGTTGTTTTTGCGTGTGTGATACCTCACGGCTGGTTAGCAAAATTATCCACAGACTATTTTTGACCCTTCGCAAGTGTAGGATCGCAAGCCAATTGATCCCTACTACTTGTGGCATTTTTGTGTTTTTGGGAGCACTTCCTGAGCCTGAGATACCTGGAACACGATGACCATTTGGAGCTTCAGCTTAGATTAAGTAACCCGATCAGCAGATGACTAAATGCTGGGGCCCGATTACTTCAATTTTGGCACTCCTTGACCCTCGACATGCGACAATTTGACCCGACCATCTCGTGAAGTGGCATACACGCAATCACGACTATTGCAGCGTTTGCGCTCACACTCTTCTATCCATCTCTCTGTCAAATTGACACTCGATCTCTAGTTCCCTTCTCTCGACTATCACTTTGAGGGGGGAACACCCCATTCTTTTTCTGGGGCAACCAACTCCTATTTTTGTCTTGCATTTCGTCAAGAACAACCAACAAGACAAAAAGGGGCAAATGTAGACACCACAAATGTGTCTGCACCTTGGTTCTCCCCCCTTTCCACCTCACCCTTACCACCTTGGATCCTCCCTTGGATCCCTCCACCTTCCTCTTAGCCTTTATTATGCCAAATCTTCTCATTATCTTCCTCCCACACCCATTTAAGCATCCTCATGACCGTTCTTCCCACAATCCCTCACCCGATGGCATGCAAGAATGGGCAGAGGCTATTTTTAGTCTCTATCCCCATTCTGCCACTGCCGATGTCGGTGACCCTTCGGCTGACGTCGGTGATACTACCGGCATTGGCAGCCTTCAAGACTCCTTTCTGCATCCATTCCAACCCCTGGCCCCTTGAGCTTGCAAACTAAATTCTCTTGGCATTCTGGCATTCGTTTCTTCTCCCTCTAGACCTCGTACAACAATAGCAACAGGTGCAGGTATTCTTGATCAGAGATTTCCTCTTGCAAAGTCTTCTGTGGTCTCAACAACAGCTCTTCCACTCTTCATTCAGCAAGCAAAAAGGTAAGCACAGTCTGTTATTTCATTTCATTTCTTTTCTTTAGTGTTCAGTTATTGGTATCTGTTGTCTCCCACTCCCTCTGTCCTACCCCCTGAGAAGCTGAAAACCCTTCTCAGGGCCTATCCTCTGTCCACCTTCCTTTCACTATTTCATCCTTTTAGTGTGATCCCGCTAACTCCCTCATCCTTCCTGCCAACAAAGACCCTGTACAGGGCACCTAATCAGAACCTGACCATTCCCCAGTCCATTCAAATTCATCCCTGAGCTCTGCCTCAAACCTATTCACAAACCAGACCCATCCACAGTCCAGAAACCTGACCAGACCCGACTACAGGCCACTGCCCCGATTGACGCCAGTTACTTCCCCGACCGACGTTGGTAGGATAACCAAAGTCGACAGACTAGGAAACCGACGCTGACAACATTTCCGACCTCGGTGACTGTCATCAGCCCGACAACTCCTTTTAGGTAATCATTGATCTTTTCTTTCATTTCTAATTTGTTTATCACTCCCATATTCTGGCATTCTGTATTTCCTTAGTCTTTTATCTGTCTGTTATTAGTGGGTTGACCTCCCTTGAGGAAGTTTTCACACTTTCGAGAATAAGCTTTCTCTTGGCAACCCACTGCCTATACGTCTAACATTTTCTTGTCCAAGTTCTCTTTTTCCTTGCAGGTGTCATTCCTCCATAGCCAAAGAGGGGTGCCCACAAACGTCTGGATTACGGTGCGCAATCTTTATCCAGATACTTCTAGCCTTGTCTATTTCTTTAGTTTCTTTATTTCATCTTTTGAATGTAGAAAGAGAATTAGCGATAGAAACACCTCTAACCTTAGATACTATAAATTTTCAAAGTTTAAAGCCATATTTACTAGAAATAAGCACCAATTAACAAAGAATGAAAAAGGAAGCACAAAGATGTGTTTCAAACAAAAAATATCAATGATTTTTATATATTATAAGTAAAATATTTACTCCAAACAAAAATATATAGTGATATTTAGGCAAAACAAACTAAGATCATCAAAGGTTTGAAGAATTACCCTCCTTCTAGTGCCAATGGGAGCTGCCCTATTGATGCTTTTGAATGTACCATAGGCATACTTATTGTTTAAAGGACACTTATCATTTTAGAATTTATAAAATTGAAGGCATTAGTTTTAGGTTATTGAAATCTATTTTCTTGTGGTGAAATAGCAACAAATCAAGATAATTGTTTTATAATACTTGTATAATTTGATGGTTGGGAGCCACCTTGGCCTATCTCCTATGAATCTTTATTGATGCTTAGTGAATTACACTCTTTCCTTGTGTTATGGACTAATATAAATGGATATTTATAATGTGGATAAAACTAAAGTGATCATGGTGTAAAAAAAGATCAAAGAGAAGGGTAGGACAAAAAAGAAATAAGTGATTGTCAATTTTCGTCATGAATATTATGACAAAATATTAATGGTAATTGAATACACATTTAACAAATATATAGTGAAACATATCCTAAAATAAAATTTCACTATAAATTAGGAAAACTTGAAAGTAAAATGTTTAAGAATCACAAGTAATAACCAGGTCTACTTTAAGGATTTACTACCCCAATTAAATAGTTATTTCACCTCTGAATACAAAGCAAAATGAAATGAAGTAAAACTGAAGATCTTTCAGCTAATCTAGCATAAGCACAAATTATAAACCCTATGATTAAAGAATGTTATTTATAATTAAAATATATTATTAAAATTTAAGACTTCTATTAACAATTGAGAGAAAAGCTACATTATCAGTTAACACATCAAAAATGGACAATCCTTGTAGATTTCTTTAATTCTATTAATTACTTCAAGTAACAAAGTTGTTCAAAAATCCATCCTTTTTACAATGGTGATACATGACTTTATAGGAAGATCAAGAACTATACCTATCAATTCATACATACAAATATACAAAGACAAGGACAACTATCCTTATAGGCTCTATGATACATATGTCTTTTCTAAAGTTATACTGACCTAGACGCAAATATGCTAACAAACTAACATGTGCCTTTAAAAATGGAATATTCTACTATAAAATTCCACCCAATTTATATTAAAATAGAATATTATTCTAACTCATTAGTGGGCCCCCTATTTATTACTAGAGGAGGCTCATGACCCTCCCATGTTGCTCATCAACCAACTCAAGATCCACAACATGCTTCATGATGCACTCCTCCTCCTAGTCTACTAGCACATCAAATTCTTGGTCATTTCTTGCCAAGGCCTCCTTAATTATTCTAGATTCATTGATCCTCTCACCTACATTAAAGATCATATCCAAATACTTGTTTTTGTCTTGCCCAAACTAGCCTTTGCTTTTTCCCTAGACTTCTTGAGTCACCAAACTGGCTCTATGCTTGAACTCTTCATCACTGATGAGGCTAAAGGTAATAGTTTGTACAAGATTGAAAAGCATGGTCCCAAGAAGTTATTTAATTATGCTAATGATCCCTTTATCATATTTTAGTAACATCATCACTTTGGTATGCTAGGTACTCAAACTTTGAACTTTATCAATAACAATCCCCAAAATAATGCCTAGGTGTCTCAGACTTATGGTTCTAAATTTTGGGATATGATTATTTTCTTGAACATTTAGGAGCTAAGATATATTATCTTTTAAGGCATGTCATTGGGTAATCAAGTCCTTGGCCAATGTATCCTAGTCTTCTAGTGCACTCTACCTCATCTTCATTGATTTTAATGCTTTAAACATGTTATAGAATGACTCATCAAGCATATTAATCATGGCATCTAGGACTGAAAGGATTGCCTAGGTCTATAAATTATCCTCGTCCCTTTCTAAATTTTAGATCCTTTGGTTTTCACCTTGGACTCTAGAATTAGCTTGTTGTGAATGTGCTTCGATCAAGTTTTCCATATCTTCTTCATGTATTGTAGCTTCACCAAGCTATTGTCCAACAATAAGGGTCAAACCTATAAAAGGTTATACCTTTTGAAACATAAATTCCTCTATCCCTACCATAGTTTTCATGGTATTAATCCTCTCTAATCTTGTTGTTTTAGGATTTAAGTGAACTATGGTAACTGGTTCCTTAAACTTGGGAGGCTCTGGGACCTCCATTCCTAAATTACTAGATGTTATTAAAGCATCCATCTTCTTATCTCTTAAGTGACCATAATTTTCCTTTATTCCTCCTCCTTCATTATAGATTTTATCCAAGAATTTACATTATTATGTACATCCACCCCAACCCTTGTCATGGCCCATGAGTGGGAGAGAGAAGGAATCTTATGCAACTTACCATAGATGAACCAATCAGGAATGACTAGTCTATGGATTGGAAATTCATCACTAAATAGATTGAATTCACTAACAAGATGAGTAAAGGTTAATTTGGGATTATTTCTTAGTCTCATAAGGACTAATTCCATTTCTTCCTATAGAATCTACTGGGACTAGTTTCTTCCCTGTTGCCTACTTTGAAGGGTCCTCTTCTCCACCTAAGTTGTAGGCTTATACAAGTTCCTTGAGGGCACCCTTAAGTGTCTCTTTCATCTCTAAGGAAATCATGTCAACATATTAGATTGGAGAAGGTGGTTTTTATTGCATGGTTGAAGGTAAGGGTCATTCCCTAGGTCTTTATTCTAATCTTACCTCTCTAACTTTCTCTTTTCCTTTTGATTGATCATCTTGAATTGGCTCAAACCACTATTGAGACTACTGTGGTTTCCTTATTTGAGGTTGTTCATGAGATGTTCTAGATGACCTAGGTAATAAATGATACTACAAGGGGTGAATTTTCCATGTTTCCCTAGATGGCTTGTTGTCTTTGACCAATTTGTGATCTATCTTGATGTTGTGACCCTAGACTATGGCCAATACTTCCCCATAGTTCTTGGCTCCAATGTATATGGTGTCATGGACACCTAGTTGGTGTACATACTCAAGCTTAAGCTTCTTGTATTTTAGATGATCTCCCACATTATTCCTAAGATCCCACATTTTGAGTTTATCTAGATAAAATCTAAATGAATTCTTATGAGTGACCATAACTTCCACTTGCTTTTAATTTCTAATTAGGACTTTCCCATTGTCCAAGGGGAAGGGGTGAAGTAAACATTTCCTTTTATCTTTTCAGGCCTTGTCAATGCCAAGGATGAGTTGGAAGACAATCACCTACTCAATAATCTTATTCAAGATATACATTGGTAGTATATAAGGTTGGGACATGATGCCTTATATCCTAATGACTTTGCAATCAAGATAATACCATACATTCCCTATCATTTCAACTTACCTCTTGATGAGGGGGTACAGCCTAGGCATTGGAAAAATTGTGATGCACTGAACTACTGTTTAGAAAACACAATCATAGATAAACTACATGTGATTATGGTACTTAAAGATGTGTATCTTGGAGCAGTAGTGTGAGATAGTTGTCTTACCCTCTAGGGATGAATTATTAATTCTAGGGAAGGTAGTTGAGGCTAGAAGGGAATTTAGGAGGTATGACATCATATAGAATTGCTTAGAAGTCTTTTTCTTGATGGTTATGAATCATTTGGCCAAGAAGATGTTGATTAAATCTCATATCAGAGGGGTATGTTTCTCCTCTACCATGAAGTGTACATATGAGACCCAAACCTTATTCATGTAGGTGATTGAAGGGGAACCAAAAGATCTATTCAACAAGGTCATAATCACCCTAATGCCCTATCTAAATTTAATGATACAAATTTTTCCATTAAGGGATTTAAATAAGTGAGGCCCTTGATGGATCCAGGGTCTTAGGATGGATTCCAAGTCATTACCATTGGTCCATTCTCTCATTTTGGGAAGGTCTATGTGGGGAAGGGGGAGTTTTTAGTACTTTTCAAAAGTAACAGGGGAAATATATGCCATCTCTTTTGAGTTCCTTTACCTAATAATCCATTCACCATTAATTATATAATTAAAAAAATAGGGAAAAGGACATCGATGTAGTGCATTACCTATAGTTTTGTCATGGCATGGTGAAGGCTATCCATCTAGATTAAAATAGAGTCATTGTATCATCTATTAGTGGTGGTGTTTCTTTATTCTTCCCTTGAGATGGGCTGTAATTATTCTATCATAAAGAAAAGATCAGACCAATTTATGATGTCATGGATGTTCAATGTTTTGAGGTCTAATTCTATATCTTTGAACACTTGGCCCTCAATACCAATTGTCAAATAGAGCTCTAATTCCTCCAATTATTGTCTGCTAACATCTATGGCCTTAATTTCTTGCTAATTATTCATGCCAGATCATAGGTGATCTTTATGAAAGCCCTTTCACACTTTAAAAACATAATGGAGTTTTTCTTTGATTAAATTGTATAAAATTGAGCCTATTGGGTCACTTTATATAGGGTCTAGGGTTGGGAGCTTTAATGGTAGAAGATATCTAGGCTTTGGCTTATACATGTTCTAGATTTGATTTGGACCTTTGCCTTTATACCTTTATGTTTTTGAGCCCATGAGATCTTTAGTTTTGTCCTTTTCTACTTGTGTGAAGCTTATGCAGCATTAGTATGGATCTTTCATAGCATTTTTCATAAATGTCATTTAAACACTAGCCATTGGTATTTAAAAATACCTACTTTCTTTTCGCTCCATAGGATGAAAATCGTAGCTTTGCATGAACCATTGATTATAATCTAGGTGCTTGTATTTGATTGGTCCACTAGTCTTAATCCTTTTGATTGTGCTACTTGGCATCTATACATATCCTCCTCATGATACAAATCTTTTGGTCAATCATTCATTGAATGGGTATTAGCCATGTAGAGATCTTGTGATATTTTGAAAATTTATCAAGTTTTTTTCATGCCATTGGATCAAATCGAGTGATAAGGCAACAACCATTGATCTTTAGTGTTAAATGTGAGGGAACCACTTGGCATTCCTATAGAACTCCCAAGATCTCATCAATTTCATCTTGAACATGTTTTTGACATGTGTCAAGTTTATGAGATCTCATGATATTTTTGAAAAGTCCTTGGGCACCTTCATGCCATTGGATCAAATCTAAAAACAAGGTGAAAACTATAGGATTTGAAAAATGCTTGATCATTAAGCCAGGTCATTATTAAAGTTAAGTCTTATGCTTATATTCCTTAGGCTAAGGTTTGTTTTGCATTTACTAAGTACTAGATAAACCTTAGGTTAGGGATTTAAAACTAAGTTGTGATTAAAAAGGGGGAAAGGTATGGATATTCTAGGCTAAGGTTTTCATTGTGTTTAACAACACCAAATAAATATTAGGCCAAAATATCTGTATCACATGCCATGAGCCCTACTAAAAGTAGGTTCACCATGTGATGATGATTTTCAAGTTTTTATAAGGTGAGTTCATGATTTGAGGTCCATTATGCAAAATGTAATGTGAGTCTCAGGGCATAGACTCAAGCTTGGTATATCATTGTTTTGTAGGTTGAAAGCTTCCATTGTGAACATATTTTGAGCATTTTCCTTAGCTTGTAGGGTTGTTAATGAAAATAGGATTTTGGGATATCATGTGAAACCTTAAGTAAGATATTTCATTAGTTTAAAATTGATGGAATCGTAGCCATCGAATACACTCTTGCGAGTATCTGTTGATGGTCATGTGAATGTCAAGTTTAAACTAGTGGAAGTTTTATTTTAATGGACTTAAATTTGATGGTTGTGTGGGTGTCGAGTTTGCCTTTTTAGACATTTGGGTGATAGTCACATGAATATAACTTTTAAGTTTGTTAAAACCTTTAGTGTCAAATGTGAGGGTGATATTTGGCATTCCCACAAAGCCTCCTAGTGTCTTGGTGTTACTTCGCTCTATTAGATGAAAAATCACATTATAAAGCGACATCCATTGATCATGATTTGAGCCCTTAATTTTTGATTTGTTGTAGTGTCAAGTGAGTCCCTCTTATTTTTAATCCTCACATGTAATGGTGCTACATGTCCATCTTTTAGGTTCCCTGTGGCCTTTTGACTTTTCAACTGTGCTTCACTTCATTAAGCCATAGGATCCTAAAATTATTAAGCTAAATTTTGGGTCATCCTCATGCCATTGGATCAAATCATATGATGAATCAAAAGCCATAGGATCTTAAAAAATATGAGGAAGTTAATTTTGAGACCGTGGGACATAAAAAAAACTTAGGCTTAAGAATCTAAGACTAAGGCCATGATTGTATTAATAAATATGTCATGGCTTTAGTATTAAAGTCTTAGGCTTAAGTAAAGAAATATTAAAAGGGACCCTAAAATATGAACATTAGTTAGGCTATTAAAAAAATTTAGGGAGATAAAGTAATTGTCAAAGGGATCAATTTTTTTGGTCGAGTTGTGTTGAAAAACATGATTAAACTAGGAACATACATTTCATACTTTGTCTTTTGAATTGATTTTTAAAAATTTTCCCATTAATTTGGGTTCTCACCTTTATTTGAAATTGAATCGAGGGTTTGCTAGGGTTTTGGAACATAGAATCCTTAGTAGTATATGCCATGGAACCTTCAACTAAGAGCCCAGTGAACATTATTAGCATAGTTAGTCCATACTAAAATATAATTAAACCAAATAAGCTCTACTTAAAAAAAGTGGATGACCTTCAAACTTCTGTAAAAAACTTTGACATGCTAAAATTTCCATGTTTTATATTTAAGATTTCTCAAGGGTCCCAATTTAAGAAAATAGGGGTATATTGGTCCCAACAGTTCCAAAGGATCAATGATACACATTCAAACATATAAATTTAGATCAATGGAGTGTATAAAGTCAAAACTTTTCAAACATGGCTCAAAAAGCTTGTGGGACTACCAAGTGGCACAACTTCATAGCCTAGTATAGATTAAAGCACAAGCATATTCTAGAATTAATGGCATGCATTTAAGTGGATGGATAAGATCAGATGGTACATGATCAAAGAGGACTTCTTAGCATAGCTTAAATAAAGCAAACATGATGATGGCACATGTCATAACTCTGTAAAATATAGTAAAGGCAGCCAATGGCATTTAAATATCAGGATCAAGATTAATGAATAAAATTAATCCATGTATATCAATTGAATGATACAAGATGAAGGGAAGATTTTAAAAGGTAATGGTTATTTTTTGAACATTAATGAGAATTTTTGCCATGAAAATTCCATGTAGGTGTCAAGATGATGCTAGATAAGTAAAAAGTAATAGAAACTAAAGATCTAGTAGACCCATGAAAAGAAAATACCATCATAGGATCTAAGGCATAATGCTCACTAAATCCCAAGTGTTGCTTCCATTTGAACATTATGAAGCCTTTAGGTAAGCCCCAGATTGATCCTTTATTTTCCATAATCAATTATAAAGAGTTGAATTATCACCTGTATGAAGATGTTTCAACCCATAATCAACTAGTGGTTCCCAAAGTTAGATGAAACAAGAATGTTCTTTTTGTAACCATCATTGTATAACATTTTGAAATAAGATATTATTTTTGTATAAACATGTGCAATTTTTAAGATCACATTGTGTTAATTTAGTCCATTGAAAAAATCATTTATTCTAAAATAGAATAAAAAGAAAACTATCCTATACACTTGTACAAATATAATTGGATGACACTAACTGACATACTGCCTTGTATATTATAAATGGAGCATTTTCAATTGTCAAAAGAGAGGGAGTTATTAAAACCAAATTAATTTTTAAACTAGGAGAAATTAATATAAGCAAAGAAATCTGCAAATATTGTCCAATATTTTCTTGTGTGAAGTGCTATATGGTTTCTCTCTCAATGATCTAGTTTGAATTTCAAATTTGAATGGTTCCTATGGATTCTTGATGTATTTCTTAAATGTAAAGTTGATAATTTATGTCAATTATAGATTAGTTGAAAGTTCTTAGGCTTATTTTATTCTTTTCACTTTTGCATTTGGGCTAATGTTGTTTACTGACAAGAGTGAATCTTCAAAGTGAGCTGAGTTCCTATTTGCATCATTTCATACCTTCCTTAGAAGCTTGCCTGATGTATTTTATGATTTGAGATTATATATTTCACTTCATAAATTAGTTAAATGTAGGTTCATAGGATATTTGAACTTTATCATAATGTCTATAACAATACCAACAACATCTTCCTTTCTACCCTACCCTTCTTTTTACTTCTTTTTTAACTAGATTACCTTAGATTAATGGCCATTGTGAATATGCATCTTAGATTAGTTCTTGATCATAATTCATCATCCTTAGCTTAGCATCCTACACATTTTACATAGATCATATATTTAGCCATAGTGGCTCCCAACCACCACTTAATATAAATATTGTGAAAAAGTCACTTGTTTTGCCTCTATTCCACTAATAGATAACAAGATTATCGCAACTCACAACTCATGTATTGAGTTCTTAAGAACTCTAAAATGAGAAATGTTCATTAAACACTTTGGTAATTTATGGTACATATTTAGGAATTGATAAGAGGAGCTTTATTGGTGATAAAAGGAGGGATTTCATTAGATCTTTATAAATTTATAGAATCTTTGCTCATTTCAGTGAATTATATCTAAAGATTGATGCATTATTTGCATATTTGTGCTTCTTTTAGCATAATGGTGTAAATATCATCGATATTTATGATCCTAGAACAATTTTTGTGCTTATTTTAGACAAAGATCAATATTGTTTGAAGATCCATGGATATTCACTCAAAGGTAGTTCATACTTTATGTATTTCTCTTGTTTAAGGTTAGTAATAGTAATTTCATATAAAGATTGACTAGTTCTTTACAAATTTGAGTTTATTCAATCTTAGAGATGTAACTATCCCTTTTATTCATCATTTTAGATGTATCTTTGACCTTACTTAGTTAAAGGTAGTCGTTATTTACATGTATTCATGAAAAATTGGCTTAACATGAAAACTTAATCATTTTAATTTAAAAGGATCAGTTTGATGCATCATATTTTAAAAGGGATTGAAAGTCAAATGTGGAATTACCCAATAAAAGGTGTAGGTGAGTGAAATTCCCAAAGTCTCAAACACTTCACTAGTTCAAGGTACTCATGTGTTCAAGGCATGGCTTATCTAGGTGTTTTTTCAATCAATGTGTTAGGTATAGTACATGATCTTTCTCAAAATATTAAAAGATATTTTCCTTCTTTTAGTCCTAATAATGTTATCACTATTGAAGAACATATTAAATCATTCAAGGCTACTTTGAGATTGTTAAATGTATTTTATGAAGATGTAGCATGTAGATTGTTCCCATTTACTTTCAAAGATGTTGCATATGAATGGTTTCTTAACCTTCTAGAAAACTACATTACTAGTTGGGATGACTTTAATAATGCTTTCATTGATCAATTTGCCAAAATTATTAGTCCTTGTGTCTTTTATCAATAGTTTACCATAATTAAAAGGGATGTTAATGAAACCATTAGAGTATTTAATGCTTGATTCCAAAAAATGTTTAGTAGAACCTTAGCCCTTTATAGACCCAATGAGGCTTTAGCCTTAGAAATTTATAAGGATGCTACAGATCCTATGACCTTCATGTTATTGAAAAGGTCCCTTCTAGTCATAAACACACTTACTTGGGTCTTCATTAAAGCCATGACCATTAATGACCAAAATTAACCTCAAGATTAGATGGCATATTCCATGCATGATGTCAATTCAAACTGACCCATCCAAAATGTCATTCATAGTATACTTTAACTCCAGTTTAGAACCATTTTCCCTTGAGTCATACGTATCCTAGCAAAAACCTAGGATTCTTGGATAGCATTGCTAGTGGATTTCATCCACAAAATCATAGAATCATAGTGCCCACAACTAGCAGTAATCCTCTAGTTCATGATCCTGAGACACCAAAATATTCAAATGAATTGATATTAGAAATGGTATAAAAATTAAGCACGGACTTTCTTTGATTTTAAAACAAGTAGGAAATGATGGGGAAGGATCTAATAGAAAATATGGTTTTCAAATGTTAAACAAGCCTCTAAATGGGTTTCATAATAAAAACAATAATGGATCATCTGAAATCATACAAATAAGTTTCTATGATATTATTTTGGCTAATCATTGCAATATTTCTAAAACCTCTAAAATTATGCCTAATCAAGACTTTGTTGTGGGGATATTTGGCTTTGTAATAACTTTTGAATCCTTCATGAAAGCCTTTGATTTTCCATTTGAAGATGAAGATGAAGATGAAGCTGAGCCAATTGAAGAAGTTGCATCTAAGATTACTTGTATTCCTAAATATGTAAAAGAGAATTCAATTAAAGACCAATAAGACATCATCATTAGGATATCTACAGATGAAGAAGAGTTTCTAGAAATGGGTATGGGTCAAGTGCAAGATGATCTTTCTTCAAAAGGTAGCTAGAATGATATCCACATAGATTTATTTATGAAATGGAGAATACCTTTAAGGAAGATGATCACTAGCAGAGGTTAGGCCATGATTTATTAAATGGAATTAAAGAGATAAAGATGGTAGATGATCAGATAGAATAACACATGAATGCTTCATCTAAGGGGTTTACCAATCCTTTGGAGTTCTTAGAAGATGATATTATTTGGAGGTCCAAAACTAAGATAAGTTGGAGATTGATTAGATAAAAGAGATGGCTTCCTTCACTAAAGATGAATATGAAGGTAGTGAATCAAATAAGGAATTGTCATGTGACTTCATCAAGAGGTCAAGAGTATGGGATCAACATGTTTCTAATGACAAGATTCCAAATTAGCATCATCTAGTTGATTAGGATGAAGAAGACTTTTGGAACAACTTGAAATATTTTTATAAAAATATGGGTAGTCCATGTCCACCTCAGAAATAACCTAATGAAGACATTAGTCCAAGGATACTAGTTAATTTACCGTTATTGAGTGAAGATGATATAAGCCACTATCTATCTATGGATGAAGTAAACTAACACTCCAACTATAAAGTAAAAATTTTTTGGAAGAAGATGATTGGGTATTAGATTCATATCTTTGATCCATGCATCTGAGAATGTTGATAGGAGACCAAGCTACATCATGCATAAGACACAAGAATACAAGTGCTCCTATCCACAAGAAGAGGCCATTAAATGGAAGTAATCATGCTTCAAGGTTTTGTATTAGACTAAATAATTTTCCATTTGATCTTGGAGGTAAGTAATTTATGTAGTTAGTATAGGGATTAGTTTAGTTTCTTTTGTATTCTTTGTGTCTTGTTTTTTTCCTTCCTATCACTTGTTTGTATATAGTGCTTATTTATATTTGTTTGTTTTCTCTTGCTTTGCTCCTTACTTTTAAATAAGTTCTTTTAGAAAATTCTAAATTCAAGTTTTATCTAGGATGATCAAGAGCTTCACAGTTCATAAATGTATACCCTTCTCAACATTGATCGATCATGGATTATTTAAATGTGAGCTTGATGATGTAGTTTAGAGAAACTAACCAAGACTGATGGATAAGTTAATTCTTCCTTAAGATTTTAAACCTTGTTATAATCTAAGCTTGATTTTAAGAAGGATTGAACTTGTAGGATGAAATCTTAAACTATTATGACATAGTCATGCTTGCACTTAGAAAACATTAATTACTTGGAAAAAAATTTACAGCCAAAGATGATTCTCTAAAAATCAAAAACTTGACCAAATCCATAAACCTAGATAACCTAGTTCCCAAACTTTGCTAGAAATTCAAAAATGATTTAAAAATACAAAAATAAAAACTTATTACAAAATCAAAAGCTTTTTAAGCAAAGGTAATTCTAGTAATCTCCACTAGGGCTATGGATGTTTGGTTGGTAGTAGAGTAAGGCCTTGAGTGGAGCCAAAGGCATCTCTATTAGGGCTATGGATACCTGGCTAGTAGTATAGAAATTCCCAATCCTTCCTTAAAATAAAGCATGGTTCTTAATGAATGTCCAAACATGCTAAAAGTCAGTGTTAATGATTAAAGTTATGAAACTAGAAGTTCTCTAAATCCTTTGGCAATCAGTAAGTGGAATCAAAGCACACACACAACATGACTGAGTTTTGATCTTTGATCCTAATTTTTCATGTGAAAGATTTGTTCTAACCATGAAATCATCTTAATAATGGTGCATAATAAAATGGAATAAGTATATTAATTATTAGTCTAAGCTAGAGTCTTTGAATTCTAACATATTGCTATATTTCCCCTAGAAATCACCATTTATTGAGGTCAACATACCCCTATTTCTAAAAAATGGGGACCCATGTGTCAAATTGTGAAAATTTATACCTTGAAATTGAAAATCCATTTGATCAAAGTGTCATTATCTTGTTTGCACATTATTTTTATTTGAAGATCATTCACACCATGGTCTAGTTAACTTATTTGTTCATAGTTCTAGTTTAACCTTATCTAAATTATGGACATTAGATATTTTTGTTTTAGGTTGCATATTCAATGGAGCCCATCTAGGAATGAACATGCTTAGGGTTTTTATGCTTCAAATTTTAATTGATGTTTTACTATCCTTTTTCTATAATTCATTAATATTTTAAAACCCTAGCCTAATGCTCTAACTGGACCTTTTAATTCAAATTTAAATTTGATGGGAGTTTTTTTATTTAAAATTAAGTGGGAGCAAATTAATAATGCTATGGGCTTAGTTTTTTTTTTAATTTCCTAAGGTTTAGTAATGATTTTAAACATGGCCAAACCTTAGTTTAACATCAATGCTTAGTCCCTTTTATGTCCTAAGCCCACCTTTCAGACCTTTCTTTTATTCATGTGGTCTAGTCTAAACGTAAAGTCATTTTGTTATGTTTCTAATTATCAAATTTTATATTTTTGGCATGCCTTTTTAGGCTTTTCCTTTAAAACTTTATCTTGAATGAATTACCCTTTGGGATTTATGTTGCAGATATTTTGTCAAAGTATCTTTAAGGATTTTTGTCTAGGATTTATTTCAAATAATTTGTCTAATGGATCTAGCTTTTAGGACTTTTGTTTTTAACATTCTATTTCCTTCAAACATTTTGTTTGAAAAAATTTAGTCTTCAAGGTAAATATGTCAGACATTTTATCCAACCAATCTACCTAAAAAATTTATCATTTGACCTTTTCCAAATTTCCCTTATCCTTAATATAATTATCCTTCAGACTTTTTACTTAGGCCAATTTATCTTTAGCTTCTTTTTAAAATATCCTTTAGGATTTTTGTGAAGGGCACATAACCTTTGGATTTTGTGTAATTTACCCTTCAAAATTTTCAAAATGGACACTTGACCTCCACAATTATCCTTCAACTTATTTGAAATGATCTTTTGGCTTTTTAAATATGCCCTTCAATATTTTTATAAGGGGGACTTTGTCTTTCAGACATACCCTTCAAAAGTTTCAAAAAGGATAGTTTCCCTTCGAGATTGCCCTTCAGCCTTTTGAAATGGTTTTCTACCCTAAGAGATTACCCTTTAGCTTCTTTGAAATGGTCCTTTTCCCTCCTCAATTATCCTTCAATCTTTTGAAAGTGCCCTTTCCCCCATGAAAAGTGCCCTTTAGGACTTTTGTCCTAGGAAAATGACATGCCAAGTGACTCTTCAAGAGGATTGTTTTGGACATTTTACCTAAAACATTTCTCCAAATGCCAAAGGCCCAAAACAATTCACCTAAGACAATTTCCTTGAAGCATTGATTTCATCAGATTCTTTTGTGCCAAGATCATTTTAATATATTTTAAACCTTAACCTAAGACATTGGATTGAAGCCTTATTTTTTAAATGTGAAATGAGAACATTAATCTAAGGCTTTATCTTAAGTTATTATTATCCCTGTGACCTAACTTTATTATTTCCTATTATCTGAAGGAACCAATCTCACTTGGATAAATGAAAATGTTTCTAAGATGAATGTGGCTTTACCCCCTTCCAATGTCGCTAAAAATTATTACTTAGTTGCATGATTAATGAAATATAGCACTTGGGAAAAAGCATATTTAATGTTTAAAGTTGACCTTTATTTTCCATTGGGTCAAGATTAATTAGATTTGTGTTTAATCCATTCCTAATGTTTTCACCTAGGTCCCCTTTTAAATTTAATTCAAACTTGCATGGGGATAATTGTCATACCATGGACTTAGTTTAATTTTTATCCTAAGGCTTGGTTGTGTTTTTTAACACAACCAAACTTTAAGGTAAAAATATTACCTTGGTGTAAATAATTACATGGTCCCTTTGTTATAAAGCTTAGTGTAAAGCCTTATCATAAGGTTTATCATATCTATCAATACAATGAAAACTTTAGGCTAAGCCTTTAGGCTACATCCTTTTATTTTTATGGGGTCCTTTTTATTACATCCCTAACCCTAGTCTAAAGTCTTTATGTTGAGTCCATTTAAATTCATGGGTCCTGTATATTATGTTTAAAACTTAGCTTAATCTTTTATCCTAAGTCTTGACCCTAAATTTCATTCTTCTATGTATGATAAATGCCTCATGTTTAATCATAGGACCAAGATAGAGTAGAGAAAAATTGATGATGAAAATACATGGCCCCAATTTAAACATCAAGCACTTAATAGGATCAATATCCTATGTTTAAGTGGAGGATCATGATCAAATGAAACATATATAGTCAAACTTTCAACAAATCACCTGAGATAGAAAGAAGGTGACAAGTGTCACAATTGTAACCAAAGAACAATAAAAAAACAATGATGGTCTATTATATGGATCATGATCAAATTACTCATGTTCATGTAAATGGAATATATCTGATAGAATGAGTTCAATGTTAAAAATTCAAGATACAGACTTGGATTAAACCTTGAATAGGTTCTAAAGGATCAATGTTATTCACTCAGGAATATAAATTTAGATCAATAAAGCATATCAAGTCAAAGATTTTCAAATGTAGCTTAGAAGGCCCATAGAACTGCCAAGTGGCACAACCTCACAACCTAGTGTAGCTTAAAGCCTAGGCATCTTATAGGATCAATGACACATGTTTAAGTGGATGGACAAGATTAGATGGTGCATGATCAAATAGGAATTTTTAGTGAAGCTTAGATAGAATTTAATAATAACACATGTCATAACCATGTAGAATATAGCAGGGGTAGCCAATGGCATTCAAATAGGATTGAAATTAATGAATATCATTGATCCATGCAAATCAATCAGATAGTGTGAGATAAAGGGAATATTTTAAAATGCAACAGTCATTATTTGAACACTAATGAGTAGTTTTGCCATGTAGGTGCCAGGATGATGCCATATAAGTAGAAAACAATAAAAACTAAAGATCTAGTAGAGCCACAAAAAAATACCATCATAGGATCTAAGGCCTAATATTCATTTAATCCCAATTGCTACTGCCATTTGAGCATTATGAAACCTTGAGGTAAGGCCCAACTTGACCCTATATTTCCCATAATCAAGTACAAAGAGCTAAATTATCACTTGTATGAAGATGATCCAACCCTTAATCAATAAGTGGGTCCCAAAGTTAGATGAAACAAGAATGTTCTTTTCATAACCAGCATTCTATAACATTTTGAAATAGGATATTATTTCTATATAGACATGTAAAATTTGTAAGAGCATGTTTTTCATAAATCAGTCCATTAGAAAAATAATTTGTTCTAGAATAGAACAAAAGGACACCTATCTTATACACTCATAGAAATATAATTAGATGAGACTGACTGACATCCTACCTTGTATCTTATAAAAGGAGAATTGTCAATTGTCAAAAGAGAGTGAGTTATTAGAACTAAATTACTTTGTAAACTAAGAAAAATTAATATAAATAAGGAATTTGCCAAAGATTGTCTAGTATTTACTTATGTGAAGTGCTAAACTGTTTCTCTCTTAGTTGTCTAGTTTCACTTTCAAATTTAAATGGTTCCTATGGATTCTAGATGTGTATCTTAAATTTAGAGTTGCTAATTTATGTAAATGATAGATTAGTTAAAAGTTATTTAAGCTTATTTAATTTTTTGTACTTTTTTTTACATTTGGGCTAATATTGTTTACTTACAGGGATAAATTGTTAAAGTGAGCCTAGTTCTTATTTGCATCATTTCATACCTTCTTTAGAAGCTTTCCAAATGTATGTTGTTATTTGGGCTTAAGTTATTTCATTTCATACATTGGTTAAATGTATGTTTAGAGGATATTTGAAAATTTTCATAATGTTTGTAACAAGATCAAAAACATCTTCCTTTTTGCCCTACTATTCTTTTTGCTTCTTTTTTAACTAGATCACCTTAGTTTAATGGTCATTGTGAATATCCATTTTAGATTAGTTCTTAGATTATTTCATGATCATAATTCATCATCCTTAGCTTAACATACTATATATTTTACATATATCTTCTATTTGGACATGGTGGCTCCCAACCACCATTTAATATAAATATTGTGAAATAGTCACTTGTTCTACCTCTATTACACCAACAAATAATATGATTATCACAACCCACAACTCATGCATTGATTTTTTAGGAAATATAAAATGATAAGTGTTCATTAAACACTTTAATCACCTATGATACATATTTAGGAATCAACACTTATTCATCCTTTGTCTTTTTATAAATACCCTATAAAAAGATGCATAAAATTAATTCTTCATATAGGAGAAGATCTATCAAATGTGAGTATTCTTACAAGGTTTATTTGTGAACATGATCCTAATTATGGTGATGAATCTAAGTGTGATTAAATTATTTTTTATTATAGTTTCAAATCTCTCAGCCAAAACTTTTTATCTTTCCTCCTCTAGTCTTAACTTAGGATCTTTGGAGATGAACCTTCCTTTAGCATCTCTAAATCGGTTTATAATTTTTTTTATTGGTTTTTTCAATGTTTTTATTTATTTTTTAATGTAAACCAATAAGGATTACCTTAATAATAGCTACATTCCCTAACAATGGTGCCAAAAATGATGGATGTCATTAATCCCTTCATTTAATCAACTTTATCTATTGGTATTATTTAAATGAGGGGTGACATCCAAAGTTATTTACAACAAGGATTATAGTTGTAGGTATTACAAAGATAATTTGGTGGGTTAGTATCCTTCCTAAATGTCTAATCTAATCTATTTTGGAAAGGATTTGATTATGCAATAAAGAAAAAATATTTCATAATTAAAACACTTTGTAATCTAATTTACTAGAATAAACACTCTTGTTGAAAATAAAAACTCCACTAAAAGTAAGCACACTTGCTAAAAGTAAACAATTTGCTAAATGTAAACACACATACGGAATGTAAATAATTTGCTGAAGGTAAACACACTAATTTTTAATCTTGAATTAAATCCTAAAAATAAAATATAATTTCTTATAAGTTATGAAATATATTTATAATTACTAAAAACTATAAATGCATAAAATACCATACAAAAATTCATTTTTGGATCCTAAAGAGAGTGGGCCCTTGCTCACCTTGGGAAGAAGAATGAAAAGAAAACTCAATATTGGAAGTTGAAGCTATCTTCATTAATTGATAAAAATAGATTACATGAATATAATTGTAATTGTGCTAGAATATTAACTAAATAACAATATATTATCTTTCTTCTATTCTCTTCTATTAAGACTTGAAGATATACTTATATAATGTTGCAACTATAGATCCATAGATCTTAGTATCCAATCTTCTATTATTAAAATAAATCTCTTAATTCTAGTGGTTCTTAAAAATAAGTGATTGACAATTTAAAATAGGAAGATCCATCTATTACAAAATCCACTGTATATCTACTAAGAATGACTTCCTAGATTTACTAGATAGATTTGTCTTATAAAGACTATGTGACATATTTACATTGACTTTATATATATATATATATATATATATATATATATATATATATATATATATATATATATATATATATATATATATATATAATTCAATGTAAATATGTCACATAGTCTTTATAAGACAAATCTATCTAGTAAATCTAGGAAGTCATTCTTAGTAGATATACAGTGGATTTTGTAATAGATGGATCTTCCTATTTTAAATTGTCAATCACTTATTTTTAAGAACCACTAGAATTAAGAGATTTATTTTAATAATAGAAGATTGGATACTAAGATCTATGGATCTATAGTTACAACATTATATAAGTATATATATATATATATATATATATATATATATATATATATATATATATATATATATATATATATATAAATATATATATATATAAAGTGACAAAATTATATTCAAGTACATGTAAAGTAAGGATATTTTAGTTATGTAAGCTCAAAATATAGATTGGAAGAGTCTATATCAGTTTTAGTAGAGTCTGGACCAACTCCATAGTAATTCTAGCAAAGTCTAGAAATGTTTTTGTGAAAACCTAGTGAGGTCTATAGCAACTTGCTTCAAAGAACCTAGATGTTGAAGAAGTCCATAGCAAGGCGGCTAAGATAATAGGGATGGTAATATGCTTAAGTGAAGAATGAAATTAGACCTTAAATGAATCCATAGTTACATATTGGGTGAGTCCATAGCTATTGGGTGAGTCTATAGTAGCAAACTGTGTGAGTCTATAATTACTAGACAAGTTCATATCTTAGTTTGAACAAGATTTGAATGACCTATAAGTGTGTCTAGTGAGTTTATATATTTCCAAATGTCAAAATATTTCATATAGGTTGCTTTAGAAGATCATCAAAAATATACTTATTCCTTATAGACTATTGTATCATCTGTATATACACAAAATTGAGAGATAAATATGCAAAGAGTTAGAATTGAATGATATAATTAGTAACTTAGACTTTAGTTACATTAAGTAAGATAAAGAATATATTTACTATACTAGGATTATATACAAGCCTAATATCCTTGCATTGTTCAATCTAAAAGAGAGATAATGGAAGAAAAATGATAGTAATAATGAGTCATATTTTTGACTTGTCATTTTCACCATGATTTACCTTTTACAAGTCCCTTTTGTAAACTTAGATGTTGATTGTCCCCTCATAACTTTGAATTCTATCTTGTATATGTTTGTTGAGGTCATATATGTTAAATTCATTAGCCTAATGATCATCTAGGGGATTGGTGAAACCATGACATGTTTGCATCATCTATTACCAATTCTGAAATTAGCCATCTATTTGAGGACTCTACCTATGTCATGGTGAAATAGAAGTCAACTAAATTATGGCCTGAATCTCATGCCAACCCAAATTTGTTTACCTTATAAATTAATGACATCAATAATCATGTCATTTATATCTTGTGCTATTCATAATATCCATCTTAAATTGATTGGAGATATAACCTCTCTTCTCTTCAATGGAATTATCAATGTATCCCAATACGTAACACTAGCTATAAATATATCATCAAAATGTTATCTTATATATAGATCAAAAGATACAATGATATTATACAAAACCAACAAATAATAATCCTTGATATTTGGATTCATCAAATAATAAATTCTAAAGTTAATAAATAAAATTTTGGCACTAATAAAAGTAGGTCTAATACATAACCCTATAGTTTTGGATTTTGTCATGTACTCCTCATGTTTGGCTTTTTAAGCTATCTAATTTTTATAATTAGAAATAAGAGATCTAAATTAAACTTATCCTAAATATAGATTGACCATGAAATTATTATAGTCCCTTAATATTAGTTTACACAAAAAAAAATTTAATATTAAATCTTGTTGTTCTAGAGTGGATTCCTAAAAAATGTTTAAAAACATAGGAGGATATTCAGTGTTATTTGGTAAATCACATGAAATTATCAATATTTGGCACCTATAAAATTGTTCATGTAAATGTAGCTTATTAGAGGGAGAAGGATCTCTACAAACTAGAAGGTATTCCCTATCTAACATGAAACTTGTATATTTACTTATATTTTTTGGTTATATTGTTTTTCTTTCTCTAAATTTTCCTTCAGTGTTTATTTTTCATTTTATAAGGATCTTTGAGTTTCTTAAACTCAAAACATACCTAATTCCATTTATCTAGGTAGTCAGCATGAGAAATAATATTTTGATAGGCTTGGTCAACTATAGGTTAAAAATAAGAAGATAAAGTTTGCATAGAAATCTATTATTGCTAAGAATTCTAGAGTTGATGTTTTAACAATAGATTTTATTATTCTAATTTAGTGATATATATCTAAGAATTTACCATTTTCTCAAGCCTTTTAATTTTATTCATGTGATCCAAATCCTTATTTTTAAAACTATCTAATCCTTTAATCAAAGAGGAATTGAGTAAATCCTTACATTATAGCTGAGCTAAAATATCAGCTATGTTTACATCTTGTTGTTTGATGATAACCTCAACTTTAGACAGAGCAAGGATGAGATGCAATTATGGATCTTCAGTAGATCTAGATGATTTTTATTCTTTAGAGATCAAATAACTTTTTCCTTTTTCTAGTACTAGTCTTATATCAAGAATTGAAGAAGATGTAGGAGATTTTGCTTCTTTTACTAGGATTTATTCTATAAATATATTTTTTTCCTAAACAACTTCCTCAATAGGAGCCACTATTGTTGACTTAGTAATATCTATTGTGATAGGTTATTCATTAGAAGTTACTGTTGTTGACTCAAGAATATCTTTTGTGATAGTTTCTTCATCATAAGCTACTATTTTTTCTATTATTCTTAGTGAAGAAAATAATGGTGATTATCAAAGGCTATCAAGGGTGGCATATTCTTCTATCTCCTCATCATCTTATGCCAAGATTAATTTTTAATGTCTTTTTTGTCTACATAGGGGAAATGGGATCCTTTAAAGAGGTATCCTTAACTTCTTGTGATGCTCTAATTATTTTGGGTATTTGTGTTGTGCTTTCTAAAGGGATATCTTTATATTCAGGGTCTAAATGAGACTATGAAACCCTAGGTCTTAATTTCCTTTTTATTAGAGTCTATTTAAAACTTTGTTCAATCACATGTGTTGTTTTTGATCTAGTCTGTCATTTTTCACTAGACAAAACCCTAACCCTAGAAGAGGAAGATTCTTCTGTTAACTTGGGTATTAATGTTCTCATATAGAATTTTAAAATAGATACTCAAGATTTATATATTCTAGATTTTTAAAACTTCTTCTATGTTGATTTAATTTACTAAAGGAAATGATGTTGAATAATCAAATGGATAAGTCCATGATGACAAAGTAGAGTTGATCTATTAGTGACCAAAATCTAAGTGGCTCTATATAAGTATAAGGGAAGGTTAACCCTATGTTGAATCTATTGTTGGCCATACTTGAGGTGAAGAATGATCCACATTACTTCACACCCCAAAACATTTCATTGACCTTCAGTCATGAAATATTTCATAACCCAAATGGAAATAAATTTCCAAGGTTTACGTAGGGTTTCTATATTGATCCATTTTGTCTTTCCTTGATGATTATGTACACATGAAATATATAGTTGTTCATTCCCATTGAACTATGTAATTAACTTAGAAAAAAAAGTTCTCCCATGTATTCTCTCACCTTCTTTATCAATCCCAAAAATTTCACTGATGATTGTGTTAGAAACTGGAATATTGAAGCCTCTCACTATAGTATAGTCTTTTATTAGTTTCTCAATGAATTCATTCACCACAGTTTCATCATACCCTTAATTTTTTTGAAAAAATGGTAGCCAACCAACTTCTTCAAAACTTGACACAAAAATGTCATCAATAATTAGTTCGACTATGGACTCAGGTTTGGATTATTTCTTTTGTCCCATGATAGCTCTAGTAATTTTATATAGGTTGGGGGTGGTTTCATAGGTACAAACAATCAATGATAATAAAAAAGAGAGCTCATGAAATGAAAAATGAAAGGAAGAAATCAAATTGGTATTAATTTTGTTATAGCGGCTACTAACATGATCTAGAGAAATCATGATATGGCATGGAGGTTTTAAATTAAACTATATTTGAAAGATATTCAATGTACTATCATACTTATTAAACTTATGCACCATCAAATACATCATCATTATTGAAATTACTATGGATTGAGTTGGTAGAAGGTTTGTACATGTGAATAAAGTTGACATGACATTATTTTTACTTGCATGTTCTTTCACTTATTATCTCTCTATGTCATCAAATGATATTTTTAGTTGACATGACATTCCTTTCACTTATGTCCTTTCCATGTCATAAAATGTTATTGTTTAGATATTAATTTTATGGATTACAAGACGTATTCTCCTCAAAATTCCTCTTTAACATAAACATGAATGAACCATAAATACTTATACTAACCTAATGTAGATAAATAAAACACCTTACTTACCTAAGCATACTCATAGCCTTCATTCTTTTCTTGCTACTTAATTCTAAATGGGGAATAAATGCATGAATTAGTCTTTTAAGAATATATATAAATAAATATAAATAAAACACCTTACTTACCTAATCATACTCATAGCCTTCATTCTTTTCTTGCTACTTAATTCTAAATGGGGAATAAATGCATGAATTAGTCTTTTAAGAATATATACAAATAAATACATCAGTGATTTTATTACCTGAAATAAATTGATCAATAATTTTTTACTATTTTCTAATTTTTGTATTTATTTTTATTTTTATCTTAACCAATCATTTCTAGTTTTCAAGCCAATGTTCATTATTCAATGCATGACTAGCCAATAGACTAGTTTTTTTATCAACATTGTTAATACCATCCTAAAAAGGATTTTTACTATTAAATTTTTGATTATATATATTAAATTTTTAAAAACACTTCTTGAAAGAATAAAACCAATAATTGGTCTCCTTTGCCTTTATAGAATATACCATCACGGAGTCATTATCATAGAAGAACTAGGTCCTTCCATGAAAACCACTTCGTACCTAATGTTTTGAGTAAACTCTTCCTTATTGATAGGTTTTTGGTATAATTTGAGTCTATGTCCATTGACTAAAAAAGTCTTTAGATTTTAATATATTGGAAATAAATGTATTGATCCATTCTAAAATATCTTTGTTTATTTTATATGGGCCTAACCATCTTGTTCTAAAATTTGAATTGCAAAAAGGAGATTAGGAACTTTTATTTGACTCCAAGTTTCAGTAATTCAAAGGCAAGTTGAGAATAAGATGGTTAGGTCATATTTCAATAATGAGATGAGATTTATATCTTCTAGATCAATATAATGAGAATCATGCTATTTTTTCTTCTGATGTTGCATCATCTTTATTTTTTGTAAATCTTTTGTCCTCATCTAATCAAGTTCATTTAATTAGATAATTATATCTTGTTGTGCCTTATCCAAATCAATACCTACTTCCATTATTATTTTCAAATTTTGTAATTTAAATTCAATGAAAAGTAAATTTTTCTTACCATACACTAAGGTAAAATACTAGTGGTTGTCTTACAACATATATTGTCCATCAAATCAACATATATTATTCATTGAAAACAATTACATATATAAGGAACATTTATCCTATAAATTAGGATTCCATTATAATCCCTTGATTTTCTCTCCAATATCTATCTCCTACTTTCTATCCCACAACCCTATCTTTCGTGAGATGCAACTCACATTATTACAATATTATTAACGGTAATAAATATCATTACTATTGTTACATAATTTGTACTAACAAATCATTATTATATTCACATAATAATTTCACATTATTAATCTACCTCAACATTCCCTCACCTAATGTGAACTTAGGGACGTTGGTTTCAACCAATAATACGTCCACTACAATATATCATTTTTTATTTTATTGAAAATTACCTCTCAAAACTTATTTGAATATTTTGACTTAAAAAATTACTAACACTCACAATACTAAAATGACTCAAGACATAAATAAAATGAAATAAAATAAAATATGACAATGGAATATTGTCGACAAATAAAATAATCACTATAAATAAAAAAATAAAAAAATAAAATCCTATTGATATAAAAATAACTTAACACTTAAACACAAAAAAATAATAAAGAAAACCTACAACACTTAAAACATAGTAAACAACTAAATTAAACCAAATAAAACCTAATACCAAAACATCTAAATGTATAAACTACTTATTAAAATAAAAACCACTAAATATTTAAGAAGACTTTAAAAACTAAAAACACATAATAAATAACCAAAAAATAAAAACCACAGATCTTTTATAAAACTACTTACCCAAAACCATGATTCAAAAACTTAAAAGGCAAACCTAAATCAATACCACAAAATAAATTCAAAACCACTATTAAATAAAACTTAAAATAAAATTAAAAACAAACCAAACCAAATTATTTTTTCAAATCCTAAAACCATGAAGCATAAACAAAATAATAATAATACAAACACACTCTTAAAAATAGACAAATAAGCATAACAAACCAAAATGACTTTGTAATGGCTGAAAATTGAGAAGTTAGAGGAAATTGAGGTGAGGATTGTGTAATGATAGTCGAGTCACCAAGGTAAGCTCACCAAAATAAATGTTGAGAGGATTCCAAGGACACCAAAACAACTTAGAATGTGTTGAGTTGGACGCAAAATGGAGAATACAGAGATAGATGAGCAAAAGTTGTGGGCTTGAGCATGTTAAATGTGGCTATTTTTTAATAAAATCTCAAAACTTGAGGTGAGGTTACTATTGTAGGATTGAAATAAATTATTGACTGGAATGTTGAGAGTAGAGTTTTTGAGTTTCTTACACAACACTAAACACAAACAAATCAAAATACTAATATAAATAAAGATAACTCGACTAGAGGTGGCTTACATTTAACACCATTCATTGTTATCCACCATATGTTGATACTAATGAACTGTCAAGTATTGAGTGAGATGAATGGCTCACCAATGTACCAAGAACTCAACAATCAAGCTATGAGAAGAATCTAATGTTTAAACTTGAGTGGTTTCAATGGAAAATCTAGCCAAGTCAAGTCAACTGAGTCACATCTAAGCCATTTGTTATGGATAAAAGTCTACTCTGCATCTAAACTTGGTACATGAGAAGAGATAATGTACACATTCCAATACACAAATAAGTTAGACATTGATGGGAAGTATAGCCAAAATCACACTTTGCAATCATGACTGTAATATGTAGCCAATCCTCATGCAATCAAACCAAACTAGAACTATACAGTCTGATCTAGAAAATATAAAATATATATATGCACATAGTAAACCAAATAATATATATATATATATATATATATATATATATATATATATATATATATATATATATATATATATATATATATATATATATATATATATATACAAAAATCTTTTAGAATACCAAGTGGTTTGCACTACATTACCATTACCACAAAGAAATAAGGTCTTTCCAGTGGTAAGGTCATTAGACATGGTATTCACTCCAATGCTCTTATGAAGAATAATGAGCCCCAAAAATTTCATATTATTGTCCTTATCTATTATACTCATCCTTTTTATTAACCATGCTTTTGATTTCTTTCCCGTAAGTTTATTTCCTTAAGTTGTCATAATCCTATAAATAGCGTTATGTTTCTATACTCTTTGAATAGTTAAAATGTATTGGAATTAAATATATGATAGTTATCTATTGTTTTAGGATGCTTTTTCTATAATATGTTTTAATGATGTTTTGGAGAAATAGGTATCTAGCACAAAACATCTTGTAACAAAGGAATCTCATTACATAAACTATGTTGTAGCCACTACGTGACCAAAGCCATGAATGAATAGATTTTGATTCATCTTTAAAATGAATCATAGAAATAACTATAGCCTCCATGGAGCTCAATAAGGATGTAGTTGAAGAATGAAACAACTTTTTTTTGTCCTACAACAATGTTAAAGAAATCACATGAAAAAATGACTTTAGCAAAAGGTGCCAATTTTGGTTATCCTAAATCAGATGTTTCTAAGATTATAATATATATTATTTTGTATAAAACAATATCTTATGTGGTATATATGTCTATGTAATAGTATATTTGAGATATATTAGATGTTGATTAGAGATTAATAGAAGTATATTTTGTTAAGCAACTGTTATTGTAATTTTTTGTAGTAATTCATTATTGTAGTTTTGATTAATATGAACAAGCATTTATGAGTTCAATTAAGTTTTATGAGAGGAAGGACTGAAGCTGAAGTTGGAGGGAGGAAGGGCCCCCTTTGGAATTATGCAACAACAATCCAACCCATTTAAATAGCTAAGCATGTTATTTGATTTGTTTATGCATTATATGTTTTCCTTCTAAATTATGTGATTTACATTCTTGCTTAGAATTGTTTAAGGAAGATTCCAATGTGTTAAAATTTATTTCACAATATTATGTTCATATTTTATTTCTAGCATTTGATATACTACATGACTTCAACATCTTAAATAACAATTAGCAGAAGGTCAAATTAGAAGATTGAGTGTGCACATATAGTGATGTCATCCTATCAAGTCTACATCTTTGGGTTGACATTTAAATGAAGTAGAAGGTAAAATTCAATGGTAACTCTCCTTGTTTATTTTGATCAAGAGAAATATATCTGATTATGAATCAATTGCTATTTATTTTTGGCACCATTACTGGGAAAGGGTGTCACACACTTATAATCTTTAATCTTGATAACAATTATTTCTAGATGTTTATTGTTTTTATTTCCAAAGATTTCTATTATATAAATTAAATATTATTTATTTCATAGTTTAAATTTCCCATTTTTAAAGTAGGATAGTGGAAATTTTCAAAAACCCCCATATTACTAACCCTGCATAGGTAGTGTGGGCTAAAAGATTTTAAAAAAAAGTGGTTGATGTATGCAAAGTGAAAGGGAATATATAGGAATTTTTTTTTTCTGAATCATAAATCATTGCTAAAATATTAGATATTCATCCTTCAACATCTAAGAGACATGAAGAAATTATTGAAGATCACTCATAGTTACCAATGAAAGAGGTAGAGAAAGAAGAATTTTTGGCTAGACTGGTAGCATAAACTAGAAACCTTGAGGAGGTTCATATCCCTAAAAGAGACCCACATATACCACCTTTGATAATTCCCATCTTATCACCTCATACTTAATAATCTAAATTTTTATTCCCTTTGTCACCCAAATTTGTTGCTATGGAGGCATTCAAGGCTATTTTTACTCTTAGAAGAAATACCAAGCTAATATAATCTTCAAATTTAGATAAACTCTTTGCTCAAACACTAGCTAAATATTCTAAAACCTCCACACAATCTCCATTATATATAAATCCATACATTCCTAAGGAAAAGATAAAGTCTCCATCTTCTACACCCAAAAAATAAAAGAATTGATAGGAATTTTGACTTGTGGGTAGCAACAACCTCTGGTCTACCAACATAGAGTATTCATGGTGGATCACCAGGAAGAAAACACTACCAATGAGTCTACCAATTTTGAATTGTTTATCCTTAATCCTAATGGAAATTCACCCATGAAGAATATCCCTCACTTTTTCCTCCCTATTTTTAGGGGAAAAGCATCTAAGGATTCAGAGACATTTCTTTTTGAGCTTGACATCTTATGTCATAGCTACGATTATAATCAAAATTCTCAAAAACTCAAATTGTTTCCATCAACACTCAAAGATGCAACACTTAGATGGTTCATGGGACTTGGAAATAATGTCATTTATACTTGAAAATAAATGAAGGAGAATTTTTTGATGAAATACCAAGACTATTGTAGGGGTTGAAACTACATGAGAGATGACATATTCCAAATGATACAAGTTGATGATGAGTCATTTGAAGAATATATGGAGAAATTTTTATTCAACTTGAAAAAATCCAAGTAGACTACAATGGATAAAAAATCAATCAAGATGATATTCCTAAAAAAGATTAGAGATGATTTTCTAGAGGCACTAGATCTACTGTTCAGTGGTGATGTTTCTACACCGCTCTTTGATGAACTAATAGTTCTATGTACAAACTAATCCAGATCAACCATGAAAAAAAGTAGGGGTAAAACCCTTCTTGTAGAATATATATTAGGACTATCTAAATTTGAAATTATCAACTTGATTCAAGACATGAAGCATGATATTATCATCCACCTAGCTACTCAGCTTGATACATTACATACACAGAGGAAAAAAGAAGAAACTAAAAAAACCCTTAGCCACCTATTACCCTAAATGTAGAAAGAAGAAGGTGGATTGCACATTTCATTCTATGAAAGCATAGGTAGTTATCATAACTGAGGAGAATACTAAGACAATGGAGCTAAATTCTATAGGATAGGATGAAAATCAAGTGTTTTTCATAGCTCAATGGAAACCATGGGTGTAAAAATTAGGTATGCCATCAAACTCTATGTTTATAAATTCTCAATTATCAAATAATCCTCAATATATTTCTTGGATGAATATATCCAATCAAACTTTGTCCCAAAAAAATTAGTATCTACCCAAAAATTAGTTATGGATGTAATAAAATGGACAATAACCTCAACCTGGGCAATTCCAAAACTAGCAATGGTTATATCCCTTTAATCCATAGCAATAATAATGGAGAGGTAATCAAGGCTTTTCTTAGAAAATACAACCATAAAAAAATATACCATAATTCCAAACACTTATAAACTTTTTCGATCCACTTAGTTACTTTCCCAACCCATCCCCAATCCTACTAATAAGTTGGTTCAACCAACACAATCCACTAAAATAATGCAATATCTAACATACACATTAGATATTAACCAAGTGTAACTTTGCTCAAGTCTTGTTATTATACAAACCACCTCACCCATAATCACATAAAACTTTCAAAAAAAACCTACTTCATACTAATCCATATCCACCCATGGCCAATCTTGAGCCAAGTCTATCCAAAAATAAAAAAGAAATTGACAATCCTCCTTTTCTAAAGAGATTGAACATATCACGTCCTAAACTAGAGCCTAAATTTGAAATTTTAGGACAACTCAAGAATCTATGTGTAAAAATCCCACTCTTTAAATAAATAAAGGATTTCCTATCTATAATAAGGCTATTAGAGAGCTATGTTTGAAAATTTTGAGAAGAAAGAAGGATCCTAAAATAGTCTAGGTCATTGGCCAACTAACAAATATTATGTTGGTAAATATAGTTCCCCCAAAATATTCTAATATGAGAAGTCCTATAAGGTGCAACCATCAATGTGATGACCATGGAGAGCTTGCAATAGCCAAAACTTACCATGCTTCATCCAACACCCACCATCCTCTAGATGGATGATAGATTAATTATTAAGCCTGAGGGGATTATTGAGGACCTTGTTATCACTATGGACTCTTTAAAATATCTAATAGACTTTATTATCCCACAACCAAAAAATAACTTGAGAGGTTATCCTCTCATCTTTAACCACCCATGGTTGGCCACCATTAATGCTTTTATTGGCTGCAAGTTAGGAAAAATGCTAATTTCCAATAGAAATGACACCAAGAAATTAGTTCTTTATCCACCAGCTTAACCTACCCAGAATGATGTCCCAACCCCTTAGATTAATGACTTTTAGGAAGTTGTCTCTCTACAAACTCTCTACATAATTGACTAGAGTCTAGCTCTACATGCACAAGAAGAAGACACTATCCTTACTGGTATCTTACAAAACACCTATCAATAGGATCTTATAGCCACTAACCTATTGGAATGTAAACCATACACTCTTCATAATACCTTTCCTGAGAATGATCTTACTAAAACTACAAGAGACATTTAGACATTTCATCAATTGCTTCCCCATCAATGTAGCTATGCTCCTTTAATCACCGATGTAGAAACCATGCTTTCTTTAACAAAGCAAGTAGACATTCTACCAAAAAAAGCCTCTCAACATTAGCACCTCCTTATCACCCTAGAAATAAAGTTAGTTACCTTAAATGCTAAGAAAACACATAAAATTTGATTGGGATTACCATGACATGAGAGGAATACCCACTAATTTATGCATGCATCACATTTACATTAAAGAAGAATGCAAACCTATTTTCCAACCCCAATGATGAATGAGTCCTGTAGTTAATGATATTGCCAAAAATAAGTTGAAAAAACTCTTAGTTTTAGGATTTGTTTATCCTATTTTGGATAGATAATGGGTCTCTCCCTTGGTCATTATCCCTAAGAAAAAAAGGCAAATGGCATATTTGTGATGACTATTAAGAATTGAATGCTACTACCAGGAAGGATCACTTTTCCCTTCCATTTATTGAATAAGTGTTGGATACATTAGTATAAAAAAGTAATTTTCCTTCCTAGATGACTATAGTGGTTATAATTAGATACAAATTACTCCACAAGATGAATATAAAACCACTTTTACTTGCCCTTGGAGAACCTATGCCTATGCCATCTTGCCATTCGGTATTTGCAATACCCCAACTTTTTAAAGGGTTATTTTGAGCATATTTTATGATCTCTCCCATGACTATATTGAAATATACATGGATGATTTCACTGTCTATGCGTAGACATTTGAATAAATGCTAACCAACTTGGAAAAAGTTCTTCAACATTACTAGGACCACTAATTATCTTTAAGCAATGAAAAGTGTTACATTCTTATAGCTGAAGGGATTATGTTAGGGAATCACATATCCCATACTATAATTCAAGTTGACCCAATGAAGATAAGTATCATCAAGGATATACCCACACCAAAGACGTAAAAATATGTTAGAATATCTTTAAGACATGTTGGTTTTTATAGATGATTCATCAAAGATTTTAGTAAAATTTCCACCCCATTATTTGTATTTCTTACTAAGGATACTAAGTTTACATGGACTAATGATTGTAAAACTACCTTTTAGAAACTCAAATACCTTCTCATAACAACTCCTATTCTAAGAGGGTTTGATTGGAAGAAGCCTTTTCACATCCACAAAGATGCATTTGACACCACTTTAGGAGCTATCCTTGGCCAAAAAGATGAATATCTAAGTTATGTAATATATTTTATTAGTAAGAATATTTAAGGGGTTGAACTCAACTACAATGTAATAGAGAAGGAATTTGTTTCCATCATCTATACCATCAACAAATTTAAACACTACATTATAGGTTACCAAGTATTCATCCACATAGTTCATGCAGTAAGCAGGTGTTTAATGAATAAACCTACTATAATCGGTAGGATAATTCATTGGTTACTTTTACTATAGGAGTTTGATATTACCATTGTGATAGACCCAGTAAGGATAATGTAGAAGTAGATTTTTTTATCTTGATTTAAAAATAATGAGCACATCCCTATTGTTGATGATTCTTTTCCTGATGAACATTTATTTATAGTAATAATTCAATCTCTTTGGTTCACAGATATTACTATATTTTTATAAAATCACTACCACAACATTTTTTAGCAAGGGAAAAACAAAATTCAATCTAAAAGAGTAGACATTATTACTAAATTATAGGATATCTCTTTATAATCAGACTAGATTTAATTATGAGAAGATGTATCCCAGAAGAAGAAGCTTGTGACATTCTCAAAGCTTACCATGATGAAATATGTGGGGGTCATTTTACTACCAAATAGACTACTATGAAAGTGCTCATTACTAGATATTATTGGCCTTCTTTGCATAAGGATGCCATGATGTATACATGTATATGTGATCAATGCTAGTGCATGGGAAAATCACTTTCTCTGATGAAATTCCATTACAAGCACAATTGGTTTTAGATAATTTTGACAAATGGGGACTAGATTTTGTAGGTCCCATTGATCCTAAATCCAATAATAAGGAATATATACTAGTATGCATTGATTATGTCACAAAATGGATTGAGTTTAAAGCTTTAACCCATACTTGAGATGAAAAATTAGATGAGTTCTTATATGAATTAATCTTCACCCACTATGGAGTACCAAGATAAATTATCATAGACCAAAGCCCATAGTTCACATCAGACCTCACAACTACCTTAGTAAAGAATAAAAAACCAAAGACAAAAATTCTAAACCTTACCATACTCAGTTAAATAGCCTAGTGGAAGTGACAAATAGAGAATTGAAAAATATCCTCGCTAAGACTATCAGCTTGCATAGAAAATATTGGTCTCTAGAAGTAGTTTGGGCTTACAGAATCACCTAAAAAACCATAACTAGTCTCACTCCATATGAACTAGTTTATGGTAAGAATCATATTCTATCCATTGAGTTTTAACATTAAGGAAAATAATTGATTTAGACTTGTATCTTTCCCAAGATCAATAAAATAAAATCATGTAGATGAATGCACTTGATGAACTATGAAAGGAAGCACTTCATCATACTAAAATAGTGCAAAGATAATGTGTGGGTTGGCATGATAAGAAAATCAAGACCAAAAATTTCCAACCTAGTGACTAGGCACTCCTTTTTAACTCTAAATACAAGGATCATAAAGGAAAGCTATAGTCTAGATGGCTTGGGCCTTATGAGATCGAATAAGTTTTTAATAATGAAACTGTTAAGCGCATGACCATTGAGTCTATTCGGTTTTGACTACTTTTTAATGGCCATAGGCTCAAGCTATATAAAAAACCATTTTCCAAGGAAAATCTCACTCACCAACTTCTTAAATAATAACATCCATTTATTCTTCATAAAATAAATCAACATGATCCTACAATCGAAGGGTATTTTTGTCAACCCTTCTCTAATATTTTCCAAAAAGAATAAAAGTTTCATATCTCCAAGAATAAGCCATTCACAATGGATTTATTTAGGATAAATAAAATCTTGCCTCCTAGATTCCTATGATTCTAGTTTATTTTGGACCAAAAAATCTATAAAAAAAATTGCAATGAAAACCTTCGACAATTACTAACTTAGTTGTCTCAGAAAACTAGTCACTGGCTAATCAACATTCATTAAAAAAAAGAGAAAGGTAACTACTAAAATTAAAAAAATTCATTTGTGTTGCTTGAAAATTCATTCCCTTAGAGAAAAAAAACATTTTCCTTCTTGCTATAAGATGAAAAACTTGTTACTATAGGAAAGACTTATTGCTACAAGATGAAAAAATTGTTACTACAAGAAACACTTTCTATAGGATGTATTCTTATCATTCCATCCTACATTTCATTCTTATCAATTGTTTTACTCTAAATCATATGACAACACATGATAGACCACCACTTGAATCATCATTTACACATTAATTAAAGGTATTCCTATAAATAACAAGGTAATTATTTTATATTTATTTCATGTCATATATTTTAATTATTACTAAGATGATGGGTCTTAATTCTATTACCACACTTCCATATCTTCTCCTTATCATTTCAACTCACCATATCTTCTCCTTCACTAATCTATGTGACCTTTGATTCACTACTACCACCACCATTTGTTATTACCATAAGCCAGTTACACATGTCATCTTCATCCCTTGAGAACAAGCAATGATTTAAGTTGGGGGGGAGATTTTTCACAATTCAAATGGATTATTTTTTATCCCAAATCAAAAATTTCAAACATTTTTCCAAAGCCATAAAACCCTTACTACAAAAACATAGCCTATAACTCAAATTTTATCTCATAATATGGGAGGAGACTTGTTTAAACATGAACCACTTGATATCACTCCTTTAACCAATAGCCTAGACATCTTATCCCTATTCTAGAATGTAGGATGGGCATAATAATTTGAGAAGATATAGGTCTTAGATCAAAAAATTGAAAAATAACTCACTAGATCATTGCATCATAACCTGGTAATAGTAAGAGGAATGGACATAAAGTTGACTAAAACCATCATTATTAGATTAATAGTATTTTTATGAATAGGGTAAACATGGAAATAAAAATTTGATGTTGAAGTAGAGAGGCAAAAATTCATCAGAGGAAATGAAATCTTGAAAACTTCAAAGTAGGGAACTACACAGTTATCTTTATCGAGAAAATGAGCCTAAGCTATTGAGTTCATCTACATATGTTTCACTTGTGAAAGGAAGTGTTCCATGCTACATGGAATTCACTTCAAATTCATACATTATTTAAAACATGGTATAAAGATAAATGTCCCCAACTTATTTCTCCACATGATCACAAAAATGGTAGAGACATTTAAAAAAAGTAACTCCAAAGCTCTTTCCCATCATTATTTAATCCATTTGATTTTTCAAGACTGTTTGCAAAGGACTAGACCCAACATAAGTTGGGAAGAATTTCTCCAAGTACTAGGAAATGAAAAAAGTTATAGAGAGGAAAAGTAATAGAAAAGGAATTAGAGGTAGAATAATAAAGATTATAAAAATCTCTTCTTATAGCTCCACAAGAACCTATAGTAGAAAACCTTCCTGTAGTTCCACAATAACCTATAGAAGGAGAACTTATTATAGCTCTACAAGAACCTGCATAAGGAGACCTTGAAACCACATAAAAACCTACAATAAGGATTGAAGAAAGGACTTCCATAAGGAGGGAATCTAGAAGAAAAAGGAAAAAATGCATTCTCTAGCCTGATTTAGAGGAGTTTGAGGAGAAACTTTCACCTTCTCCCAAAAATGCCAAGGTAAATTCTACTCCTCATAGATCCTATATATTGAGAAGAAAAATGAGAACTAAGCCTTCTTCTATTATTAAAATTAATGAAAAATCTAGATAAAAATAGACTTCTAGCAACAATGAATCTCTAGAGTGTAAAACAAACAAGGGAGAATGTTCTCTATAATACAATCAAGAGGTAGAACAAGTAGAGCATAGTTTTTAAGAGTCACAATAAGAGCCAATGTAGGAAGAATCAAAACAAATAGATTAACCTACCATAAAAGTGGAATTTCCTATTCTAGAGCAATCCCTACAAGAAATTGAGTGACTAAGAAAGAAGCTATAAGATTAGTTTGTAGGAGGACTGGATGCACTTGTTGCAATAAATTTTTAACTACAACCCATTATTGAAGACCATACTATAATCTTTATTTCACAACCTTATATAGAGGTAAATCAATAGGAAGAACCTACAACCAACCAAGAAGTTTGGTATCATTCCTCATTTACAATATATTCTAAATTGATGTATTGTATGGATAGTGAGTCTGAAGTAAGAGAGAATATCCAATCTACAACAAAAAAATGAAGATATGGTTAGTCTCACCCAAGAGATCTTTGACTGCAAGCCTCTTGTAAGAGTTTATTCAATTTATCTTAAGGACCAATGGCATAAGTTAAAATTTATGATAATTTATTGTGGCATGCCTCACGAAGTAATTGATCCCCTCTCCTTATTTTATATCTATAAATAAAGTTCACAAGAAGAATGAGCACAATTGTACAAGTGGAACCCTAATCTATATGTTGGAGATGTTCAACTAAAGAAATTTTTATCATATTTGTTAAATGAGCAAAGAAGATGAATAAAAGTAGTTGAATATAGGAAAAAGGAGAATGAAAGTTAGTTTCTTATTAGGAGAGAGTCAATGGCACCTGATGTTGTATTAACTGAATGAGATAATATCATGTTGAAGAAGGAAGTTAGAGCCTAGTTTGCTAAAAATTATGATGACGCCCAAAAATTTTACTTAGGATTGAGAACTTTTGTTGGTCCTACTATAATAGAATCCTACATTAAATGATGGAAAGAGATCACTCCTAAATGAAGAAAGAGAGAGCCATATTCTCCTTTTAACATCAAAGCAACATTTAATAGGATCATAAAATATATTTTTCTTATAGGTGAAATGGGGTCTCAATTATTGAACCTCAAATTCTAGCCCCCTTTATTCTAATATCCTATTCTAGATTGGTAGGATAAGGCCCCATTGAGTGAATCCAAGGAGGTCAAATTTTGGCAATTGTTTGAATAGAGGCATATATTTTATGCTCACCTTTCCAGTGGTGCCATAGATCCTATGGATTTCAAAGTTCTTTTTTAAATAGGAATGAACAAGTTTTTTGCTCATGGTTGAGCAAGATCTTAAGTTGGGGGGTGTGATGAGCCCTAGAAATTTCCTATTCTTATCCTCATTTATTGAACTCATCTTTCTTGTTAACCATGTTTTTGAGTACTTTTCCATAAGTTTCCTTCTTCAAGTTGCCATAATCCTATAAATAGTATTATGTTTCTATACTCTTTGAATAGTTATAATTATGTATTGGAATTAAATATATGATAGTTATCTATTGATTTAGGATGATTTTCTATAATGTGTTTTAAGGATGTTTTAGAGAAATGGGTATATAGCACGGCACATCTTGTAGCAAAGAAATATCATTACACAGACTATATTATAACCATTGCATGATCAAAGACACAAATGAATCGATTTTGATTCCTCTTTCAACTAACTCATAGAAAAAACTATAACATCCATGGAGGTTAATAAGGATATGGTTGAAGAATGAAACAACTTTGTTTGTCCTACAATAATGTTGAAGAATTCACAAAAAAAATGACTTTAGCAAAAGGAGCCAATTTCAGTTATCCTAAATCAAATGTTTCTTAGATTAGAATATATATTGTTTTGTATAAAATAATATCTTATGTGGTATATATGTGTGTGTGTGTGTAAAAATAGAGTTGAGATATATTAGATGTTGATTAGATATTATTAAAAGTACATTTTTTCAAGTAATTGTTACTATAATTTCCTATAGTAATTCATTGCTACATTTTTTATTAATATGAACAAGCATTTTTGAATTCAATTAAGTGTTTTGAGAGGAAGGATTGAAGTTGAAGTCAGAAGGAGGAAGGGCCCCATTTTAGAAGTCTGCAACAACAATCCAACCCATTGAAATAGCTAAGCATGTTATTTGATTTCTTTATGCATTGTGTGTTTTATTTTTGAATTATGTGATTTAATTCTTGCTTAGAATTATTTAAGAATGATTTCAGTGTAAACATTTATTTCACAATATTATTTTCATATTTTATTTACAACATTTCATTTACTGCATGACTTCAACATCTTAGATAAAAATTAGTAAAAGGCCAAATTAGAAGATTGAGTGTGCACATATAGTGATCTTCATCCTATCAAGTCTATGTCCTTGAGTTGACATTTAAATGAAGTAGAAGGTATAGGTATATGGTAACTCTCCTTATTTGTTTTGATCAAGAGAAGTATAACTGATTGTGAATCAACTTCTAGTCAAATAACAAGACTGAATTGTAGAGAGGTCTAGGGTGGAACTTTCTCTAATACCAAATATTGAGTTTACCTCATTATTTGGTAGATCCCAAGGCTAAAACAAAAAATATTTTGTCCATAAAATTAACAGATATTATTAATTGAAAACAATTACATATATAGGTAATATTTCTCCTATAAAGTAGGAGTCCATTATCTTCCCTTGATTTTCTCTCGTATATTTATCTCCTAATTTCTATCCCACAACCCTATCTTTTGTGAGATGCAATTCACATTATTATAATATTCTTAATGACAATAAATATCACTATTGTCATTACATGATTTGTACTAAAAAATAATTATTATATTCATACAATAAGTTCACATTATTAATTTACCTCAACAATCTCATATTACTTTTCATTCTAATTATCTGATCTTTTTTGTTGTTATTAACTATCTTGGTTAGTATGTTCTCAAACTCTCTATTGGTAACTTCTTATAAGCCATTGGAATATAGATGGTAAGGAGAAGATTTCTTATGATTGACTTGGTAGACTTACATAATTTTTTTGATCATATTAGACATAATTTTAGTCCTTGATATAAGACAATCTCCTTAGGTGTACCAAACTATTGCATGATCTTGAAATACTTAAAAAATATGCTACTACTTCTCTAGAAAAGGACAAGGCTTGGACTTCATCCCACTTAGTGAGATAGTTTGTACATACTAAGAGGTATTTATTTCCTTGTGATAGAGGATATACAAGACCAATAAATTCTCTTCCTCATTTATCAAATGGTTCTAATACAACCTATGGATGAAGAGGCATCTTTGTTGATAGTGTAGGTTACCACATCCAATACATGGATCACATTGTTTGATATACTTATTTACTTGCCTATAAAGGGAAGACTAGTAATATATTACTCCTAGGATCTTGTGCATAGTTATTTTTGTTGAATAATTCCCTCCTCTTCATTTATCATGACAAGATCTAATGATGTCATATGCTTCACTATCTGCAACACACCTATAAAATACATGACCATGTCCATACTTAAATAACATTCCATTAATCCACTTAAAAAAAGAACTTAATTTAATTAAATGTTTTATTTATCTTTTATTAAAAAGAGAAGGAAAATTCCATGTGTTTAAATATTTGGCTATATCACCAAACCATGGGTATTTTACTAAAACAACTAATAATTGTTCATCTAGAAAGTTATCTTCAACTATTTTTCATAACCTACATTATTTATTCTAGACAAAAAGTCTAAAAGCACATTAAATTTTATTGGTTTATCAATGATGGTTATATAAAATTCCTATAAAAGTAACACCTAACTTATAATTCTTCCTCCTACTATAAGTTTATTCATGAGATACCTTATGGATGATTGATCTATGTATATGAAGACGTTATAACTTGTAATATAGTGTCTAAATTTGTCAATAGCATAAATTGCATCAAGGAACTCTTTTTTTATTGTTTTATAATTCTTTTAAATTGGTGTGATATTATTTTTATATAATAAATGACATTCTTATGATTATTCTCATTTTTTGTCCTTAAACTATCCCCATTGCATAATTAAAAGCATCAGTGTAAATGTGAAAGGCTTTCCCCTAATTGGGTCCTCTTAACACTAGTGTAGAGATTTTTTTTTAATGGATTTAAAGGTTTGTTGATAATCACCAATCCACATAAATTCACTGTATTTTGTCAATAAAGCAAACATAGGATCAACAATTTTACTTAAGTCTTCTATAAAATGTCTATAAAAACTAGCATGACCTAATAAACTCTTGATATTAGTTTGATTCTATGGGACAGACAAGTTATAAATTATTTAAAATTTATTAGGATCCACTAAGATTCTTTTATCATAAATGTGGTGTCCTAATACTATGCTTAATCCATCATAATCAAGCATTTCACATGGCTTAGTGGCCATTGGTGTTCCTCACATCTGGTTAAAACCTTTTCAATATTATGTAAGGTTTCATCAAATGTATCTTCATGAATATTGAAGTCATCTATGTACACTTCCACATGATAATTATTTAAATTAGATAATATGGCTAAAATTTTTTGTTGAAAAGTAGTTGGGGCATTATAAAGACCGAATGATAAAATTCTATAAGCAAATGTACCCCATGGGCATGTAAGGTGGTTTTGTCTTGATCCTCAGTTACCACTATTATTTTATTGTACCTACTAAATCCATCTAAAAATGAAAATTATTTATTACCTACCAAATTATCAAGCACTTGATTAATAAAAGGAAGAGGAAAATAATCCTTTATAGTGACTTTATTTATCTCTCAGTAATCCTCTCCATTTTCTATTTTTCTTTGGTATAATTACCAATGGAGAAACCCATTAGCTATTTAAAATAGGGTAAATGAATATTACATCTAAAAAATTATTAATTTTAGTTTTTACTATGTCCTTTAATGTTGGATTTATCTATCTTTGTGGTTGTCTAACTGATTAATTCTAGCTTGTGTAAATGTGATGGGTACAAACACTCAAATGAATTCATATCATATATGTATAATTCCAAGAAAATTATTTGGTGTGTATTTATATGACATCAAAAACTTTCATTTCCTGATCATGGGTTAACCATATATTTATGTTAAATATTTTTCTTAGTAATACCATAACCTATTTAGTGTCAGGATGGATAGATTCTACTTGTTTAAATTCATTCATCAAGAAATTAAGAGGACATGGATGTGGTAATGAAGGATGAAATGTAGTTACATTTTTTACAAATCCATCTTATGAAATAATTATTTTGGCTAATAGACAATGAAATGTAGTTTAAAAATTAGTTGGTTTGTCTTCTACCTAATTCCAAATACTTTATTGCAATGGTCTGTGGTTATATGTTGAATATCCAAATATTGAGTCTATAGTAAAAAAAATTTTGGAGTCCATAGCTAATGGAATGGTGGGTTACATAACTAAGAATCAAAAAATTCCATAGAAGATAGACTAACAGAGTTCATAACAGGCATAATGGTAGAATCCATAGTAGACAGATTGATAGAGTTCCTAGTATATAGATTGATATAATTCATAGTGGAGAGATTGAAAAATTTTGTATCTAATATTATGAGTTTAGTGGCTTCTTCTATATCTTTTTCTAACTAATTGGTTAATTATTACATGTGTCCTCATACTATTATCATGGCCAAGTATGAAAGATTGTTCTTGTTTTTTCTAGTTCATCTACCCAAAGTGTTTTAGTGTAATCTAAGTAGGGTTTTATATGGTGATATAAAGATATTCATTTTTATTTTAGACCATTTTAAGTGGTCATATCCCTTAATATACAATAGATTAATGTTGATAAAATATCTAACCAAGGTCTTCCTAAAAGTAAGGGATATCCTAACTTTTTGGTTTTAGGTTACAACACCATAAAATCTATTGGATACTTTCATGACTCAAAGGTTATAACTACATCCTTCATAGTACCTTCTGGTTTATAAATTAACTAATCAATCATGGGGTTAGGTTTCATCCTCATAAGGGAACATGTTTAGAGAGTTTAATTTGTCATTACATTGATTATTGCACCTAAATCTACTAGAAAGTTCCATATTTATTTTTTCCCTATGGTAACTATTATGACTAGACTACCTGGGTCTACATATTTGGGTAGCAGTAGTTTTCCTACTAAAATATCATCTAGTTTACCATTTACATGTATGGTACTTGGGTATTATTTCTTTCTTATAGGTGTCTTGACACATAAGATTTTAATGACTCTATTTTATTATGAAATATCTTTGATGGATTGTAACAAGGGTACTTCAATGTTTAATTTTTTTAATTCTTGAATCAAATAAAATTTCATCTTGGTTTTAATTTCTTTTAATCTATTAGGAAAAGGAATAGGTGGAGGATTAGTAATATGTTCCTCTATATTTTATAACATTTCTTCATATTCTAATTTTTTGACTGTGGGTTGAGGTGTATCTATTTTTGGTTTTTCATTAGGTAGTTTAGAGATGGTAATAAGAGGCTATATAATTATTCTACCTAATCTACATTGAATATTTGTAAATTCCATAACTCCTAAATTAATGGTCTCTCTTTGTTCATTTACATAGATAGGGGCTGATGATTTATTCTTGGGATTAGACATCGATTGAATAGGAAATTAGGGCTACTTAATTTGTTTTGCAAGTTGAACTATAGGAGGTTCTATCAAAGCTTGTTATGGTGGAAACCTTATGTGGGGGTTAAACTATGGATTAACATTTCACTATGTATTTCCCCATTATTGTGATTATGGTTTGGGTATCCATGGTTTTTGAGGCATCATCCAAGATTGAGACATCATCCATTCTTGATTGTCCCATTGTGGGTGTGTTTGTCCCCACATAAGATGAGGTGTTTGAGTAATCTAGGATGTCATCCATGGATTGATGGAATTTATTAGGTTGAACTGACCTTGGGTTTGGTTTTATGAAAATAGAATTTGTCTTTGGACATAATTTAGATCTTATATAGACTATGTATTTTGTTTCAATTGATTTTTCAAAATAGAAAGTTGGTTACAATGATTTATGTCATGATCTTTATTTTTACATATCCCAAATATTCTTATTTTATCCAAAGGACAATATATGAGAGAATTTTTTAACTTATATTTTGGAAAATATATGGCTAAAGTTTTTGTGGTGTAATTAAATTTATCTTTAATACCATCTAATGTAGTATTTAACTAGACTAAAATGTCACTTTTTAAATTGGAAAATTCCTCCATCAATTTTATAACTTAATTGGATTTACCTAGTTTTCTCTTCTTGATGCTTGGTTTTGTTTTAGAATAATTAGTACATAAATTTAAAATCTAGTAGAATTTTAATTTGACAATGGATCCTTTACCCATAAGGTTTAAATCATCCTTAGATTGATCATCTAGTCTTTTAAGAAAGATGATTTTCACTACTTCTTCTGTAAGTGGATAACCACTACATTTATGGGAGAATATGAATCTATCCAAATAATCTTCTAGACTTTCCACTTCATTTTGTTTGATATTAAATAAATCATCTTTCATGTCACTTAATTTATAGTAATCTTGATACTTATCAATAAATTTAGTTTCCATATCTCTCCATTTATAATTAGAATCACCTAGAAGGCCCATTAAGCACCTCATGGTTACCTCCTTAAATGTTAAAGGGAATAATTTGAGTTTATGACTGTTAGTTTTCTAATCGTAAGTTTGGCATAACACTTTGAACTCTAATAGGAATTGATTTGGGTCTTCTAAATACTTACCTATAAAATTTGGTAGAATTTATAGTGAAATGTTTTTCATAGAGATTTGATATGCCAGATTTATGACTATAGGAAAGGAAAAGGTATTTTCTTGTTTTAATTACATTATATTTTATTCAAAAAATATATATATTTCCTTGGTTATAAGCTATGGTTCTATATTTTCCCAACCTATATTATAGATCTAATTAATTTCTTCCTCTTGATCTTTCAAAGATTGAGGTTCGGGACCTACTGTTCTAGACAAAGGATACTTAGGATTGATTTTTCCTATAGAATATCTCCCAAATGTGAGTCTTCTTATCGGGTTTCTTTGTGAGGATGATCCTAATTTTGGTGATGAATCTAAGCATGATTCATGTCTTTTTCTTATATTTTCATATCTCATAGTCAAAACTTTTATTCTTTCCTTCTCTAGTCATAACTCAGGATCTTTGGAGATGAACCTTCTTTTAACATCTCTAGATTAGTTCATAAATTTGATTTTTTTTCAATGTTTTAGGGTTTTTACTATAGAAAAATAAGTATTACCTTAATAACACCTAAATTCCCAAATAATGGCACCAAAAATTATGGGTGTTGTTAATCCTTTCATTTAATCAACTTTATTAGTTAATGACATTTTAACTAGGGGCAATGTCCAAAGCTATCTATAGCAAGGATTATAGTTTTAGGCCTTACAAAGATGATTTACAGGATTTTTATCCTTCTTAAATGTATAAGAAAATCTATTCTATAAAAGATTTTCTTATTCAATAAATAAACACACTTGCATAATTAAAACACTCTATAATCTAATTTACTAAAATAAACACTCTTGCTGAAAATAAACACTCTGTTCAAAGTAAGCACACTTATTGAAAGTAAAAAATCTATTGAAAGTAAGCACACTTGTTGAATATAAATAGTTTTTTGAAAGTAAACACACTAATTTACATTCTTGAATTAACTCCTAAAAATGAAAGATAACTTCCTATAGGTTAAGAAATCTATTTATAATTATTATTATGAAAATAAACTATATTTATAATTACTAGAAATTGTAAATACATAAAATACCATATAAACATTCATTCCTAGTTCTTGAGGAAAGTGGGATCGTGCTCACCTTGGGAACATGAATGAAAAAAAACTTAGTAATTAGAAGTTGGAGTTATCTCCATTAATTGATCAAAATAGATTACATGAATATAACTATAATCATGCTAGAATATTAACTAAAAATAATATATTATCTTTATTCTATTCTCCTTTATTAAGACATAAATATCTAATTATATAATGTTGTAATTTTAGGTCTTCCAAAGATGATTTTAGGGGTTGTTGTCCTTCCTAAATCTATAATATAATCTATTTTATAAATTATTTATTTATTCAATAAAGAAACACACTTGCAAAATTAAAACACTCTATAATATAATTGAATAAAATAAACACTCATGATGAAAATAAACACTGTTGAAAGTAAGCACACTTATTAAAAGTAAACAATCTGTTGAAAGGAAGCACATTTGTTGAATGTAAAAAATATGTTGAAAGTAAACACACTGATTGATAATATTGAATTAAATCCTAAAATTGAAAGATAATTCCTTGCAAGTTATAAAATCTATTTATAATAATTGTTATGAAAATGAAATATATTTATAATTTTTGAAAACTGTAAATACATAAAATACCATACAAAAATTCATTCCTAGTTCCTGAGGAGAGTGGGACTGTGCTCACCTTAGGAATATGAATGAAAAGAAAACTTAATAATTGGAAGCTAGATCTATCTTCATTAATTGATCAAAATACACTAAATGAATATAACTATAATTATTCTAGAATATTAACTGAATAATAATATATTATCTTTCTTCTATTCTCTTATATTAAGACATGAAGATCTACTTATATAATGTTTTAACTGTAAATCCCTAGATATTAGTAGCCAATCTTATACTATCAAGACAAATCTCCTAATTTTAGTGGTTATTCAAAATAAGTGATTGATGGTTTGAAATAGGAAGATCCATCTATTTACAAAATCTATTTCATATTTACTAAGAATGACTTCTTATATTTACTAGATTGATTTGTCTTATAAAGACTATGTTACATATATATATATATATATATATATATATATATATATATATATATGAAGTCTATTTATAGATCTACTATTTATAGTAGTCTTATAAAGAGTAAGTAACCAAAAATAATCTTGAAGTACATAAAAAGTATGGATCTTTTAGTTCTACAAGATTAGAAGCTAGATTGGAAGAGTCCAAAGCAGTTATGGCAGAGTCTAGAGCAAATCCATAGCAACTTTGGTAGATTTTGGAGTTGTTTTTGTGAAAACCTAGTGAAATCCATAACAACTTATGTGAAGGAACCTAGATGCTATAGAAGTCCATAGCAAGGCTATTAAGCTATCAGGGATGGTAAAATGCTTCAATGAAGAATGAATTTAAATCTTGAATGAGTATATAGCTACTGGGTGAGTCCATAGAAACAAACTATGTGAGTTTGTAGCTACTAGACAAGTTTGCAGCTCAGTCAAAGGAAGACATGAATGAATTGGAAGTGTGTCCAATGAGTTCATAGCCTAAAAAATGTCAAAATATTTCATATAGGTTGCCTTAGAAGATCATCAAAAAGGTCCTTATTCCTTATAGACTATATTATCATCTATATATACACAAAATTGAGAGACTAACCATGTAAAGAGTTAGAATTAAATGATATAATTAGTAACTTAGACTTTAGGTACATTAAGTATGATAAAGAATGCATTTACTACACTAGGATTATATACAAGCCTAATATCTTTGCATTGTTCAATTTAGAGGAGAGGTAATGGAAGAAAAACAAAGAAAATTGATAGTAATAATGAGTCATATTTTGGACTCATCACTGGCCATTCCAAAATCTTTTTATATGGGTGAATATTGTGATTAATGGGTAGATGAAGAGGATCCATTCTCTTCCTTGCCTACTAATCTTTACAATGGCTCAAAATTACTAGTTGAAGATACCATGTAGGTCAAAATTGGTACATATGTTGATCCCAATGTTATTTATCTAGGTGCATCCCTCACTAATGAATAACATGAATGTATTATTACCATTATAAAATATTTTATTGATATTTTTTATGGTCCTATTTATACATGCTTAGTCATGACTCTTTATTGGTGGTACATCACCTAGTTGTTAATCTAGATGACAAACCAAACAAACATAACTTATAGAAAATACATTCACACATAGCCATTATAATCAAAAAGGATTTATAAACTTTACTAGATTTAAGGTTCATACGACCACTAAAAAATTCCAAGTAGATCTCTAACATGTCCCAATTAACAAAACTCCTCAGGGCATTCACCTATGTATAAAGTTTAGAGACATTAAGAAGGCATGCCTTAAAGATTATTTCCCAATACCTAACATCAACATGATAGTCAATTTAACTATAGGATATGAAATTTTTTCCCTCACTGATGGATTTTTAGGATATAACTAGATTACTATTACACCAAAGGACCAACACAAGACAAAGTTCACCATTCCATAGGGAGCATTATTTTATCAAGTCACACTATTTATCTTGAAGAATGAAGTTGAAACCTATCACTGTGCCATGGATGTCATCTTCCATGACATTATTCATGACATCATTTAATATTATTTGGATGATATCTTAACTAAATCAAGAACATGTTTAGGCCACCCTAATGTTCTATAGAGAATCTTTGAGAGGCTTCATCAATACAAGGTACATCTCAATAAGAAGTGCATCTTTGGCATCACTTTGGGAAAATTACTAAGATTTATTATGTCACAAATAGGTATTGAGTTATATCTAACTAAGGTCAAGGCTATTGTGGAAATGCCTCCTCCATCCCATTTGAAATAGATCCATATCTTACAGCACAAAATGTAGTCTATACACCATTTCATATCACAGTTGGTTGATAAGTGTCATCTGCTTACACACCTTTTGAAGAAAGGTGTTACATTTTAATGGGATATAAGTTGTGAACAAGCATTTACATAATTAAATACCTACTTGGCTAATCTTCCAATATTGACTCTGCCTACATTAGATAGACCATTACTCCATACATATCAACAATAGAACATGTACTAAGATAAATTTTTGCCTAACTTGATAAATAGGGTAAAAATCATGTAGTATACTATCTCATCTAGACATTGGTAACTTATGAGCATAACTATACAAACATAGAAAAGGCTTATTCCATAATGGTGTTTGCTTCCCAAAAGATGCAACATTATATGTTGAATAAAAAAACCATTATGATAGCCAAGATTAATCCCCTTAAGTATTTATTATCAAAGACCACTCTCACAAGCCACATATCCAAATGGGTAATGTTGTTGAGTGAATTTGATGTGGAATACTAAAACCAAAAAGCCATAAAGGGGCAAGTCCTAGTAGATCAACTCATTGAAAATCCTTTGATCAACACCAACCTATTTCATTTGAATTTATAGATGAATCAATCATGACCCTATATGAGGTAATTATTGAGTCAAAATAATGGACACTCTACTTTGATAGTTCATTCACCTCCCATGGATCTAGAGTTGGTATTTTACTGGACACACCATAAGGGGTTCTCATTCCCAAGGTGTTTCACATTAACTTCCATTATACTGACAACATGGCCAAATATTAAGCCCTTATTATATAAATTCATCTTTAAATACATTGAGATATCAAAAAAATTATGGTCTACGGTGATTCTCAAAGAATCAACAATTAGGTTATAGACCAGTACCAAAAATGACATGAGAAACTTGTACCTTATAAGCATATAGTGAAAAATCTTAAACAACATTTTTAGTTTCTTCAGTTCAAAAAAATACCATAGACCAATAACTAAGCAATAGATGTCATAGATATAATGGATCCATGATACAAGTTATCAATGATGCTAGAGAATATCAGTTCCTCATCAATAATATTTTGTAGCTAGCTCATGTGCTACCAAATTCAAAAAGAGTATATAATATTTTCAATCCCAATCCCCTTTGGTACCAATACCTATATATTTATCTCCAAGATCAAACCCTTTTAAATTATTTTTCATCAAGAATCTTGTTATACCATCCTTGGAAAAATGCTCTATCATAGAGGCTATTATAGAATGTTACTTTGTTTTTTATCTTCAAAATAATCTAATTTGGCACTTAAAGAGGTATGTGCAAAAAATTTTGGGGGTCACACTAAAAACATGGTCTTGGATAAGAAACTCCTCTATATAAGATATTATTGGCCCAAGATGGAGATAAATGTTTGTAACTATGTCAAGAAGTGCATTGCTTTTCAGAAGCATAGTAATTTGATACATACACATTCACTACCACTCCAACCAATTAATACACCACGGCCATTTTCAACATGGAGACTTGATCTTTACAATAAAATAAACCCCACTTCATCTAATGGACATAATCACATCCTTACTACTATGGAGTATTTCACCAAGTGGATATATGGTATACCCATCACCTATATAGCTGATAAGTAAATAACCAAGTTCATTTATTTTCATATCATATACCACTATGGCATCCCTATGAAAATAGTTTATAATAATGATTATTCTTTCAAGAATAATTATGTCAAATCCATCTATCACTAGTTTAATAATAAACATTCCACACCATATAACCCATAAGGCAATGGTCAAGCTGAGGCATCTAACAAGACCATTATTATTATTTTTAAGAAGATTTTCAATGATTTCACCCATGATTAGCACTTATAATTTTTCCCTACCCTATGCGCTTATAAAAAAAGTCACCAAACCCCCATAGGAACTACATCATACTCCTTAGTATATGGTTTAGATGTCATTATTCCCATTGATATTGATTTTCCCTTATTGCACGTCTTATTATAAAACATTATTGATGATGAAGAATATATAGTTCCCAAATTTAAAGAGTTGGAGATTCTAAAGGAAAATCATTATGTTTCCTTAGACCATTTATAATATTATCAAAAAGGCTAAGCTATAGCTATAAAAATCACATTATCCTTTCATAATTTGAATTTGGTGACTTGATCTTGAAATAAAATCATAAAAACACCAACATCGAGCGTAAAATGAAAGGTGATTTTGAGTCTAATTAGTTGGGTCAATTTATGGTCACTTTAAATTATGGTTTCAAGGCCTAAAAAATGGCTAATCAAGAAGGACAAGAGCTTGAGGAACCCATGAGCATAATGTACCTCAAGAATTTCCATACTTTACTTTTACTTTGTTCTATTATCTATAAGAGTCCTTGATTTGGGGGCATATATTGTATAATATTACCTAGATCATTCTCATTATTGTACCACCTAAACCATTCTACTATTACCCTGACCATTCCCACTTTGTTACCTAGACCTAATAATTGTTACCTTGACCATTTTATTTGTTACTTGGACTATTCTAATTCTATTAGAACCAAAATTTTATTTTCCTAGACCATTCTAGTTTTTTTTTACCTATTATTTTGGGTCATTCTCATCCTATTACCAATCATGATATCAATTACAAAATAAAAATTATGCAGACAAATTCAATGAATATTTTAGAGGTAGTTTTGAGTCATCAACATCAACATCAACATTAGCATCAGTAACGTCTTTTTTGGGCTAGTTTCTTAGGGTATTTTGACATATGGTTTCACTTGTTTGGTAGTTCCTTGAGAATTTTTATAATTATTCCTATTTTTTGTTGTATGGTATTCCACTAGACCTCAAATTCTATTGTTAGTTCATAGGAACATTGTTTTAGTTAGTTTAGCTATTGTTTGAGCCTCTACCTAGGGACCAATATATTTTATTAGATAATTCTATATACATTTAAACATATTTCATTACTTTCCTTATTCCAAAAACCCAAAAACATTATAAAATACCATAAAAAGTATTAGTTAGCAAATATGGGCTTAATATCTCCATGAGAGTTATGAAGTTGTGTCATCTTTTGGGTGGGTTTCCCTTTATTTTGTTCATATTTATGTTTTTTCATTATAGTCCCATTTCTAGGAGAACTACATCAAATTGAGGTCCACACAAACTATGTAGGTAGTGCTTGGATGCACGTGGCATCTTGGGTCATCTTACTATTTTAGATATTAAATCCAAAGATAGATCAAGAAATAGTCAAGAAAACTCAAGAAAATGCATAAGAACATAACTAGCTAAGCTAACTCCTTCGACAGGGTTTGGCAAATGGCAATTAAGAGCTAATGAAAGAAAGCACATAAACAATACCTTCCCAAGATCATCTCATCACCCAAATGCATCTCAAAACATGATTTTCCCCTTGATTTGGTGCTCACATATTGAGTAATGATGCAAGGCAAAGCTACTATATCATCTCAAGTGCATCAATGAAACTAGGCTCATGATGTTTAAATTAATGTTATGCCTATCTTGAAGCTATCTTATTGAAAGTTAATCATAATAAAAACCACACAAATGGATTATGGAGAGAATTATATATAATAATTTTACACAAATGAAGCTTAAAAATAGTGGTCTTGGCCCTATTATTTATAGATTTTTAAGATTGATTAGAATCAACCATGACCAGCCATTTGAGATCAAGATCTGTGGTGATAAACTAATTCAATTTTATATAATTAATCCATAAATATCCTCATTAATATTTGGAAGGAAGGGGCATTAAAGAGGTATGGGAGGCCTTAAACCTGATATTTGTTGCATTTATGGCTTATGGATGCCACCCAAAAATGATGTCATTTGATTATGTAGATATTAAGAATAAATTTTCAACTATAATATATTCAATAACTTCCATGGATTTCCCACTTAAGCACTTGATTTAGATTAATTTACCTAAGTGAGATTCATAAAATTTTATGTAATTATTTGGAAATTGGTGTCACACTATTAATCAAATTGGTCAAGATGTCATATTACTAGGTTGTAATTTGACTGGAGTAGAACTAAAAGATTTTAGTTATGTATGGGCCAATATCCTATTTAGGACATTGTTGACACAAAATAACACATGCACATGTTGTGTGCCTCTGAATTAAAGGAATTCAATGGTTTAAGGTGTCAAATTATGTTTTCATCATTTTAAATCAAAATGATTTGAGAAAAGTTAATAATCATATAAAATACATTACCCTATTTAGGGATACATTATCTTAAATCAACACTTATATATGACAAGCTCAAACCTTTTAACATGTTTAAGTGATTTTGGACCAATTTGTGCATTTTCACAAATCTTGAGTAAGATTAACAATTTCAACACAATGGTGGTAAGAATTAGATGTATACATTTTAACCCTATTTAATAAGGTGTGGCAAGACATTTTGCTGAAGTAACGTATTTTCAAAGAAAAGAGTTTTCAAGAATAAGTTAGAAGGAAATGACCCATAATTCCTCCTTGAGAGGACATACTAGGATGAAAGAGAAAGATGGACTCTCAAAAAGAGAGAGAAAGTGAAAATTACTTGTGAGACAAATTAAATCTATATGAGCTAATGTTTGTACACATAGATTCTCAATTATCAAAATGTAATTAGAGTATAATGGGCCCCAAGGATGGATAGAATGGGAAGGATACAATCCAAAAATATAAGAAACGTGCTTTGAACACATCCATAATAGGATGCAAGTTATGCACTTAAGAATTGATCAATCTTGAGACAAGTTGCACACTAAAATATTTCCATAATGAGGGAAAAAGTCTACAAATATTATAATTAGAAGAAATGAGAGAGTGTTTCTCTAAAGAAAGGAATAATAGGGTTCCCTAATAGGGTGAATTTGATCAGTTGATAAAATAATTTTACCCCAATAGGGATGATTTAGATTTATGATTGGTTTAATATTATGTCTCTATAGGGCAAATTAGCAAGCAATAGATCAAGTATATAACCTAATGCATAAATTAAAGATGGCAGGTGCAAACATAGATGTGATGGTCTAATGACTTAAGAAGTCATAAATAACTAGGCATACAAGGATGCACAAAGTGATGAAAGAGATGAAAATAAGAATAAAGGTGTTCAAGTTGACTTGAGATACATCATGTATCCATGAAATACCTACATAGTCTAAATGGACCTCAAGCCAATGTAGTTCACCTAGAAGTAAGAGAAAATGGAATGCGGAATGAAAAATAGAAGAAAATAGACCATTATTTGATTAAACTCATAATGTATGCCAAGACATGCACATAATGCATAAATTTTTAGTGCATAAGCCATTGGTTTTTAATTTCATTGGTGCACTTGAGAGCTGATCTTGATATCTACATTTATTTTAAGACTTGGTTCCAAAGCACATAGTGTTTGTTATAGAAAAATGAAATTATGCGTTATAAGTATGAGTAACCTATAATGACATTGTATTTCAATTACATTGAGCTAGTTCAAATGTGAATATTTATAACTAATGATAATGATAAGAACTACCAATACCATTATTACAACTATTTACATTTAATCCAAAAAAAAAAGAAAAAGAATACATAAATGAAACTAGCTCAACATCTAGATATGAATAATCAGGATTTAGGTACACAAAATTAAGGGTAAAATCAAAGAAAGAATGAGTTAATAAACACCATGAAAACAAGATATGAAGAATCAAACTCCATTTGGACTATCAAGATGTACTTTAAAAAAAAATAACAAGACAAAATAGGAACTCAAAAGGCAAAGAATAAACAAGAAGAAATAATAAAGGAACATACAAGGAATAATATGAAGAGATAAAAAAGTACAATAAAACACCAATTAAAATTAAATAAACACACACAAACAAGCAGTTAGTCACAATGTTAGTGTGGTTTGAAAATAATTGTCTAGGCACATGTAGTAGAGGCATTAATTTACAAAACAACATAACAAGAATAAGGACACAAAGTTTCCCCCAAGCAATAGGGAAATAACACAAAAAAATTGGGGAAAAAAGAATAAAAGGAAGGAGGTGGCTGAGATGACTCCAGATGTATAGGATAAGTGGGCATTGACTACATAGTTATATAGATGCAAGGTCTAACATGAACTTTAAGAAAAATGTAGTTATCTCAAGAAATGGGACATAATAAAAGTGATGATAAGAAAACATGATTGCTTTTGTAGCATAAATACAGAAAAATGGGCTTGTAAAACAACAAGATCATTCAAATCAGGTCTTGCAAAATAGCAAGATCATGGAAATCAGAATAAACAAAAGTGTAAGATAATTTTTTTGTTCTTTTTTGGATCAATTTCTAATGTTTTGTGTTTTTGGGATAAGAAATAGAAATAAACTATTGATAAAATGTCTAGGGGGAACTACGTAGCTAAAGAGATGTACGTCCATAGGTAAGAGTTCAAACAATAGCTAAGATGGCTACAATGAGGATCATGAATATAAACAATGGGACAAAGAAATAACTAATCAAGGAGATGTACATCCAAGAGTAAGAGTTCTAATAACAATTAAAGCTAGTTGTAATGGCCCATGCTCATAAATTGGTGAGAATAAGATCCTGCTAAGGCAATAATGTCTACCAAAGAATATAAAAATGATAATAGAATAGTATGTAACATGAGATAAATATTAAGGACCATATAGTAGGTAAAAATAATGAGTTAAAGATGCATCTGTGTTGACTTATCTATATGAAAAAGATGAAAAATATTATCCATTCTGAACGACTTTATAAAACTAGCACTGAATGTGTTTATAATTCCTATGAGTCATAATCAATATCATAATTGGTCAAGGGCTAAAATATATCTAGGCTACAATGTCCTAGGGTATGAAAATAATGTGGTTCTAAATATAATGGTACAAAATGAATAGGGTCCAAAAGAGGATGATCTAGGGTGGGATAAAATGAGTCAAGCTAGAATATAAATGATCTAGAGTGTTAATAGTCCAAAGCTTCAACTGTCCAGAGTAATAAAATAATGTGGTTCTCAAAAGAATGGTCTAGATTAGGTTAAAATGAATATGTTCCAAGATAGGATGGTCCAAGATATAATAGTAGGATAAAATAACTTCAACATAAGTTACCCCCAAGTAAGGGTTCTTATAGACAATGGTTCAAAAGGATGTCAAACAAATAACTACTTGAGATGCATAATGTTTATGGGCTCTATAATTTATTTACCACTTAGAGTAGCCAACCAGTATGCCCTCGATCCAGAATTTTTTATGATTACATATGGGCTTAACCAATTGGGTTATAACTTACCCTTATTCTTGTGTTTAACATTTGGGTTCTTCTCATTTTCTATCAAGACCAAATCACCAATCTCAAACTCTTGAGGGAGATTGAGCTTGTTGTAACTTCTTCACAATTTGTTATGATAGGCCTACAAGTTTTCTAGAGTAGCTAAATGCTTTCCATCAAGAAGTTCTAGTTATTACAACCTAGAAACTCTGTAATCCTTATCATCTTCAATATTCTCTAAAGATACATGTAATGAAGGTAACTTTATCTCAATTAGGATAATAGATTATGTGCCATAAACAAGGGAGTATGGAGTGGATCCTATGGGGGTTCAATGACTAATGTAATAACCCAAAGGGTAGGAAAAATTAACAAGTGTTAATTATGTCTAGCATCATTGACAATCTTCTTTATAATGGTAAAAATGGTTTTGTTTGATGCTTTATCTTGTCTATTACCTTGTGGGTTATATGGCATGGATTTATTGTGTTTAATTTTGAATTTTACACAAATTTATTTAACATCTTTGTTTATAAATGATATTCCATTATCGAATATAATGAGAACTAGGATACCATATTGATAAATGATATGGTAATGTATAAACTTGGCAATCTTCCTACCAATGATGTAAGTGAGAGGAATGGCCTCAATCTACTTGGTAAAATAATTGGTAGTAGTAATAATATGTTTGTGAACATCTAAAGATGATGGGTTGATTTTTTTGATGAGATCGAGGCCCCAAGTAGAAAATGGCTATGGTGCAGTGATTGGATATAGTGGCAAGGAAGGTGCATGTATCAAATTTCCATGTTATTGACAAGGAACACACTTACTCACATAATTACAAGCATTTATCTCCAATTTGGGTTAATAGTAACCTATTCTAAATAATTTTTTAGCTAAGAATATATCATTAGTATGGGCTCCACACATTCCTTCATGAGCCTCCATAAGTACTATCTTAAATTCTCTCGAAGATAAATAATGAAGTAGCATTCCATCATATCCTTTATGATAAAACATGTTTCTAAGGAGGGTACCATGAACTATTTGGTGAAGGAAATTTTTTTGATGATTATTATAAAGGTCAAGTGGAAAATCATGATCATGAAAATAGTTATAAAAGTCTTGAAACCAAGGTAATTTAGGTGGGGGTTTGGGACTATAAATGGTGCATACCCTTTATGAATCTGGCAAGACATGAGTAGGTTGAATAATATTTTAAATAATAAATTGATACTCTTTAGCATTGATTTCAATATATATCATGGGCCCAATTCTTGACATTACATCAGTAAATATGTTGTTGGCACTTGGTACTTGTTCAAACTACAGAGATTTAAAATGAATTTTGATATTATCTACAATGTGATTTTAAGGTACAAGATTGTCATCTATAGTATGATATTGATTAGTGGTTTGATTGATGATCAAATGAGAATCATTATATACCATTAAATGTTAGATATCCCACTACATTACAAGACAAAGTCCTACAATAAGTGCCTTGTATTTGGCCATATTATTGGTACATTGGAAATTGATATGAAACACTTTGGGAATTAGATCCCCTTATGGTGTAATCAAAAAAAAATGGATCTAGATCCATGAGAAGTAAAGGAACCATCAAAATATAGTTTCCACTATTCAATTCATGTTGTACTTCTACTGCCATAATATAATCATTTAGAAAGTCAAATCTGAGTGGTTGAGTGTTTATAATAGGGGCTTCTTCAAGTTGATCAACAATAACCTAGCCTTTGGTAGCTTTCTAATTTTGATACTCAACATCAAACTCACTTAAGAGCATGACCCACTTGACCATGCATCCTATGAAAGCTACTTTTGATATTGAAAATTTGAGAGGATCTACTTTAGAAATAATAATTGTTTTATTGTTTAACATATAATGTCACCACTTTTGGGAAGAGAACACCATAGCTAAAAATTTCTTCTCAATAGTCATATAATTGTGTTTATAAGCCACCAGAGTATAGATTAAATAACAAACTACATGATCCTACCCTTATCATCATGTTGGGACAAAAGTGCCCCCAATGCATGCTTAGTTGCTAAAATGTAAAGAAGCAATGGTTGTCCAAGTTGGCGATCTCAAAATTGGTGGGTTGGCCAAATATGTTATGATATTTGTAAATTATAATTGACACTTATGATCCCATTGAAGTTTGACCCATTTCTTCAAGAGATATTTAAATGGGTGGCACTTATCTACCAATTGAGAAATGTACTTACAAATAAATTAGATCTTTCCTTACAAGCTTCAGATCTATTTGAGATTTGAAGGTAGAAGAATTTCAAAAATGGTATTGACCTTAGAAAGTTTGACTTCAATCCCTCTTTACAATAGAATAAAACCTATAAATTTTCTTGAACTAAAACCAAATACATACTTCTTAAGATTTAGATAGACCTTATACTCATGAAGTCTCTCAAAGATTCTCCATAGAACATCAAGATGCCTGACACGTGTTCTTGATTTTTCTAGGATGTCATCAACATAGTCCTCAACAATATCATGCATCATGTCATATAAAATCATATTCATGGCATGTTGATAAGTGGCTCTAATGTTTTTCAAGACAAATGGCATGACTTGATAATAGAATGTTCCCCATAGAGTGGTGAATGCATTCTTGTGTTAGTCTTCTTGGGCTATCTTGATCTGATTGTATCTATAAAATCCATCTATAATGGATAGAATCTCATACCCAAAAGTAGAATAAAAAATCATGTCAATATTAGGTAGAGGAAAATCATTTTTAGGGCATGCTTTGTTGATATCTCTAAAATGAGTACAAAGATGTATATCTTGTGGCTTTTTTCTGACTAGAAATATGTTTGATATCTATTCAAACTAGCCTAGTGGTCTAATGAAACTTGCTCCTAATAACTTATCCAATTCTAATTTTATCAATAGAGTGATTTATGGATGCATCTTAATCAATTTCTATTTAACTATTTTGTCATTTGGATGAATAATAAGTTGATGCACCACTAAGTTAGGGTCTAAGCTTGACATGTTGTAATATGTCCATGCAAAAATATCAAAATAATCCATTAAAATGGATATAATGTGATATATATCTACTTCAATAATGGAAACTCCAAGGTAAATAATTTTGGGATCCTCATATGTTCATAGGTTCAATTTAACAGTGTCTTATACATGGAGTGTAAAACCATCTTCAAGAATAATAGGCAATGTGTGATCATGATCAACTTGTTCTACTACAATTTCTTGTTATTCCTCCCAAAGCTCTATATAATGTGATAAATATTAATATACCAAATCAAGTAATGACCAATTATAAAATATCTTAGGAAATTTAAGAGCAAGATGATTAAAGACTTTTTGTTGTTCTAACATGATGTTGGTAATGGATATAAAGCTAAAACTTCACAGACCTTGTGCATCCTTTGGGGATAAGAAAATTTTCCCATCCAAGAGCACTTAAAACAAGTTTTCACTTAAGGGCTTACCTTTTTATTTAATTTATACCTAATCAATAAGTGCCTCAAAGAGGTTTTCACCCAAAGATATTGATGTTTTATGTTCTTCATGACCAATAAAGTTTGCCTGCTCTCCAAAGTAGGTAGAAGGATGCAAAGAAAAATCAAAGCCTTGTTTATGATCACCAATTGAAAATCCATTTCTTAGACCCATATATTCTATAATTAATTATTCATTTTAGAATTCATCAAGGTGTATGATTGAATTTTTTTGATCCCAATCAATGAGTTTGACAAAATAGAGGCATAGGGAACAATGAGGTGTTATGGTCATAATGGCATTAGAATCAAATAGGTACATATCAACAATGTCATTAAAAAGACTATAATGGGATGCTACATCACTATGAAGAGTCTCATTGATAGTTGATCTATAATAACCACTATTAAAAGTCATGAGGTTACCCCTATGTGGTATAAATCTGAGACCATGATTCAAATTAGGTATACTAGCTGATAAAGGTTCCAAGATTCTTTATGCTCATGGGCTAAGGCCTTTTACTATATAATAAAAATTATCCATAATCAAATTAGGGATAGGATATTTTGGATTTTGAAAATAATTAGTAATGCCATCAGAATATAAATAGTCTCCTTCAATGAAAGCCTCTCGATCTTGTTTTGGTGAAGTAATAGGTGCAAATACCATCAATGGTTTCTTTGTTTATTTCTTCTATTACCATATCATATTGGGTATATTAGAGATTTTGGAAGGTTTGGTTTTACCAAATGATTTGTGGGACTTCAATAACTTAAAAACATGAAAGGCATCCTTAAGATGGTATGTGGAAATAGTCATGTGTTGTATAATAACCTATTTTGTAAGAGTTGTGGGAAATAGATCAACTAAAGTGGAAGTAAGGTCACTAAGGTTGATATAATTGGATTTTGGTAGATGTAAAACTATTTATTTATTCTTATTTACAACAAATTTAAAATTGGGATGATAGTTATAATTATGATATTCAACCTCTATATGTTTGTAATAATAATAAAGTTCTAAATCGACAGAAATGGTGACCTCAATTCCATCATGGGGAAACTTAAGGAACTGATGTAAGGTGGATATAATGGCATGTAATTCATGTATCTAAGGATGATAAATAAGTATGTTATAAGTTAATTCAATATCCATAATATGTAACAAAGTGTGATGGGAAATGTACCTAATAATGATTGGCAAACAAATGGTACAAGAAGATTCCCTCTCAACATTATCATAAACATTTATAGTGATCATCTCTGGATGAATGTCCTTTGTAGTGTAGCACAATCTATTTACTAGTTTGAGGGACAATATGTTCATCCCTAAACCATTATCTATAATAACCCACTCAATCTTATGGTTTTAAATTATGAACTCTATATACAAGGGGTTATTACATCTCAGACTAAGAGTGGACATGTCTTTTTGATCAAATGTGACCTCTCAAAATGAAGACAAATGTCCCGTAAGTCTTTAGAACTATTCAAGATTAATATCTTAGGGAACATTTGATTATTGTAAAAAATTATTCAAAATAATTCTATGGACTTCAAACATATGCAAGAGATCTAAAATAAAAATCTACGTAGGGGTTTTACTCATATGGTCTAATAGACTATAAGGCTTTTCAATATTAGGATGAGATAGTTTAGCTTTAGCTTGCATAGTGTTCAACTTTGGAACTAAAGGAAAAATTTTCATGTGGGTTCAGTGGTAGAAGAGGGCAAAGGTCCCTAAAGAGTAGCTCGTGAGCATATAGTTATGATTATGTAATCTAGAGGTGGCAAAGATCCATTATAATTAGAAGATAAAGGTAAAGGGCCTTATAGGGTGACTCATAAGTATCTAGTTGTATTGGAGAGTCAATGAGGAGACATTATAATTAAAGGAATGATGAGGTCCAAAAATAGTAACCCATATGAATGGAGGTGTCATAAAATTATGTGAACTCAATGTAGAATTACTTAAGGGAGAGGGTGTTGACACTATAACAATGGGTCAATTTCTTTGAGAAGCATAAGATGATTCATGTGATTTAATAGTGATAATGGTAATTTGGCTTGCATAAATGTATCCCATATTATTATAGTCGTAAGGCATGTTGTTGTAATCTAGCATGTGTATTATGATCCTAATTATGATCATGATGATTACAATGTTGACTTTGATTATGATTTTGCCTCTAATTTTATCTTTGGTTTTAATTGTTCCTTAGAAGTTGTTGATTATGTCAAGGAAATAGATCTTTGATTCCCACATCTTGATTAGTGTCTTGTGGAGATATTTTCATCTCAACTTCATCATTTTCAATCAAATCTTCAATGTCTTGTCATAATTAAACACAATGATAAGCACCATGACCAACAACTTGAGGGAAATTACAAAAATATTTTTCCTCATACCAATTAGGTTTGGGTTGATCTTTAGGAAATAGCCTTGGTATAGGCCATATAATTAAATTTGCTGCTACTAGATTTTGGAACACTACCTCAATAGGTTCTCCCAATTTATTAAATATTCTAAAGTTGTTATTGAATACCCTTTGTGGAGGGACTCTTTGCAAAGTCTTTGGTGGATTACGTCGAGCTAATTAAAAATTTAGAGCTAGTGGAGCCTACACCATTTATATATGTCTGAGTTTTATTACTCTATTTTTGACCATGATCTTGTTCTTATTAAACCCCTTAGGTTTCTCTATCAAAATTTTTGACTAGGAGATTGGGTCTAATTTGATGTTTGACCCTATGATTAAATTTTGACAAGGCTTTTAGTTATAAGAACCTTCTCAATTTACACACCCTTATCTATAATTTATTCAATTGTGTTTACAAAAGTAAGCCATAGATTCTACACCACCTATAATTTTGTGCAAAAACGTCATCCAACTATTTATCTAGAAAATTATGTTGAAAGTGTCTAGTTAATGCTCTCCATCACTGTAGATATGTTGTGAAGATTTCTCCATCTCATTATTTGAATTTTCACAAGACAAAAATGATCAATTCATGTTCAATATTATAAAAGAAGTGGTTGACAAATTTTTTAGATAGGTCATTCTAATTTATAACCAATCCCTTAGGTATTTAAGAAGTTAGTCTAAAGCTTATCTTGTTAAACTTCATAGAAATAAATGAAGAAAATAAATTCTAATATAAGTTACCTCTTAACATAATATAAAAAATTCCTTAATGTGTTCATGAGAGTCACCCTTTCCATTAAAATTTTGAATTTAGGTGTATGCAATCAGAAATACATCAAATCTATAAATCAATCGTAGATCAGAGAATATAGATCCTACTTACACTTATGACTAAGGATACATTATATAATTGGGAACATGACCAATATGTAGATTTGAAATATCCAATTAGGGAATCTCTTATCATGGAAATAATATTAGGGAGGGTTTTAAAGCCTTCAGTCAAGTAAAATCATGTAATGACCCTAACTAAACCCTAGGTTTTCATATTCACTAAATTAATAACAAGTAAAGAAAAATCTAATCTAGTGCTCACAAAAATTTGTCACAAAAAGTGGTGGTAATAAAGAATAAAAGTAAACATGCATATAATAAATATACTCATGTCAATTTATACAAAAAATAAATCATGGAAGAGAAGTACAATTGCATATCTATCTACTCTTACAAAGGAGGGACAAATTTATGAATACTTACCTTTAAATAAAAACCCATTGAGCCTCAATATCTCCCTTGGCCAAGGTACTTTGTAAGAGGTTATTGTGGTATGTAAAGATGACAAGGATAAATCTACTCTAGGCTACACAATCTATCAATACATCTAAAAGACTTCTCCATAAGACAAGATGCATATCTCCAAAGAAAGTATGAAACCCTAAGTTTGCTTCTCAAGTATAATGGTGGATAAGTAGATGTGTAATAAATCTTACTTCTTATTCTCTTTTATAAATAATGGAAAAATGATCTTGTGTATATATGTGGATTTAACCCTAAGCCCTTTCAAAAAAATTAGCTAACAGGGTTGACCTAGTCAACCTAGTACTATTATTGACAAAAATTCACTAGTTCATGGCCTAGATTAGCTAAGAGCTAACATATACCTTAAATGAATTTCACTAATAAGAGTACAAGGTTGACCCAGTCGACCTAGTACTATAAATTTTCAAAATGGGTTTTAGGTTAGGAAAAGGGTTATGAAAGATGGGAAATGACTGAAGGAGTATACAAGAGAGAAGAACAAACTTAGTATAATTTTTTTTAGGAGATAAGTGTGTAGATAACAAGTGGTAAAGGGGACAATAATCCTACAAAGAACCAATGGTCTACCCACACCTTTCCCATTGTACCCCTTAAGGTGTGCACTCAAAGATATTGAGACTTGATGGGTTCTTACAAGACAAAAAACATCATTAGTTGATAAAATTTTAAAAATATTGTGTATAGATATGCCCCACTCAAATCTCATCACATGTCATGTAAGTGTAACATGGGATAGTGCTTTAGAAATAAAACATGAAAACACATAATATTGATGCTAAGTAAAATGTAGTAAGGTGTAAATAAGATTAATGAAAGGATAGAATTAAAAAATACATAATTTTACTTACCTTAGTGTTCTATATAAATAAAGAGATTGTGAGATATATGGTGTCCAATGTAAGGAACATTAGACAAACCTATAGAGATTAGTGAAAAAAAGATCAAAAAAATGAAATTTTTATAATATAGTCATATGTTATTGGAAAATATTCTCTATGGTTTCATTATTATATAACTTTTTATAGTTCAAAAAATGAGTTAGTAAAAACAAAGATATGATCAAAACAAGGAATCTGACTGTAAATATTTGAAAGGTAAAAAAATGTGAATAAACTTTAAATAGGGTTAAAGGAAAGTCATGTGATATTGTTTGACTTGTTATGATATAAAAATATATCTCTAAGAGACCTAATGAAATATGAAAGATCCAAGATAGTGAGGAGATGATAGCTGAGATAAGGAGGATGCCTAGCAAGTGTAACACAGGTAGGGAATTTGAAATTTTCAAATTTGTTTTGAGTATGTTATTAGATATTAAGTATTTTATAGAAATTTGTATTTTAAACCAATTATATAAATTGAAATTAGCCCCAATAAGCTACCAAGGTTACTAGAGGTCAAATTGGAAAATGGTTTTGAAAGAAATAAGAGTAATAAATGTCAAAGGCATTTATTACAAGAGGGTCAAAGAGTTGACAGTTTAAACCAACTAGGTTGACCTAGTGAACCTAGTAGGTTGAAAATCATATTTTGAAAGTTTGGGATAGACATGTGAGATAGCCTAAAGGGAGAGGAGGATAAGGACCTTAGCCCCAATAAGCTACCAAGGTTACTAGAGGTCAAATTGGAAAATGGTTTGAAAGAAATAAGAGTAATAAATGTCAAAGGCATTTATTATAAGAGGGTCAAAGAGTTGACAGTTTAAACCAACTAGGTTGACCTAGTGAACTTAGTAGGTTGAAAATCATATTTTGAAAGTTTGGGATAGACATGTGAGATAGCCTAAAGGGAGAGGAGGATAATGACCACCATTTTAAAGACTAGAGATCAAGTCACAATGTGAGAGACTATGGATAGGTTGAGCATGATCGTTGACAACTAGAGAGGACATGAATGTGGATACAAAACTACCAAAAGTACCATAGTTATCACAATATTAGGAGGAGTGGTTACTACCTTGGTCATACTATTGATAGAGATGTTAGAGATGAGAGAGAGAACATAGGGTGGTTATTCAAGATGACCCATCAGTTGGCCCAAGGTAGAGATGGTTTATAGAATCACCACTAAGGTAAGGATTGAGATAGGCATGGGTGGTGACCTTAGGGTTTGTGTTTACTAGGAGGAATCCCATAGATGAGATACTTAGAAGATCAGTCAATGGAGATATTATGATCATAGGTCAAGTAGATAGGGAGATGATGCTTGGTGACACTAGGATATGTAATAAAATGGTTGAAATTTACTTAAGTTTTGAAAATAGAATATTATTTATATAAGATTTGATTGATACAGTGTAGATGGATAGCTTTTGAGATATATCTCTGATCTACCATCTATCTAGTTTGAATTTTATATATCCTTCAGAGGAAGATGAGACCAAATGGGGATCCCTCATGAGGGGAGCACTCCATGATATCCTAGATGAGGCATTGATACCATATGACCCTACCACATTAGATGATCCCCTGGTACCATCTTCCCCAATTCAAGCAAAATGGTTCAAACTTACAAGAGAGGTTGTGATACAGCTATAATAATATGGAGATGGGATACAACCACTATCAGGAGTGGGAACAAGAGAGGCACATGCATGATATGCCTTGGCTCAAGAGAGAGCTACATATTTGGATACCATAATTTAGCTAGGGTAGGTAGTAGGCTTGAGATCTTGAAAATTCTATTTACATTGTACTATTCAGAGGGGTTTATCTAAGGCATCTATGGGTAGCGTGGCTAAGCTACAAAATAGATGTGATAGATCCTAGCCTTAGAGTTAGAGCAATGTATTTTTGTATATTATATAACACACACACACACACACACACACACACACACACACACACACACACACACACACACACACATCTTATTTTGACAATTGGATGTTGATCTTATGTGTTTTTATTATGGTTGTGGTTGTGGATCCATGGATATATTTCTTTATATCAATAGTATTTTGCTTTGGTTGTATATATGCTATATGAAATATATGTGTTGTATTTTATTTTTAGAATTATTTAGGACACATGCATGGTTAAAAATATATAGGTGAAAAAGGGCTTGGCAAAGTATAATTAATTTTAAAAAGGACTACATACTAGTTCACATTGGGAAATGTGTAATAACAAAAATATGAATAAGTATAATAAACAAAAGAGTGGTAAACAATAGGGCAAAAAGTTTGTTTTTAAACCATGAGAAAGAGGAACATAAAATTAAAATGCGTAAAATCATACTAAATCACATTAGGAAGTATGAAAATAATGTAATAAAATGGAATGCATTTGAAAGACAAAATAATATAAAAATAAATCAATTAAGTTAATCAATCATACTAAATCATGTTAGGAAGTATAAAAGAGAAAAAAATGGTCTTAAATTAATCGCACTATTTCAATTTGGGAAGTATGAAAAACTTTTTAAAATGGTGAATTCTTACATGTCATCAAAAAATAAGAAGATAAAAGTGAAAATATTAATGAAGTAAGCATAAAACATAATAAATAAAGATGGGAAGCATTATAATGATGTGTAACTCATAATCACATCTTATCTCATATTTGAGACATATAATTTTGTTTTGACTTGCATATTATAAAATTTTGAGAGGAAGGCTAGGTCTTATCTGTGGTCTTACACTACAACTCACAAAGGGAACACCAATGAGGTAGAAATAATGTGAAAATATGGTAAAAGGGGATGTGTAGAATGGTAATGTGAAAATTTTGGTAATTTGTGAGGAAGGCTAAGTCCTATCCATGGTCTTATAATGCAATTCGCAAATAGAATCGCTAGGAGAGTGATCAGTGAACAAAATAATATTTCTCAAGGAGAAATATTAGGATTGTAAGGAGTGAAAAAGGTAATGTAAGAAGCATAATGTAAGCATCTTAAGAGAAGAACTTAGAATAAAATAGGAACACTAAGGACATTAATATACCTAATTTTCACACCTCCTATTTTTTTTGAAATAATATGTTATTATTCATACTCTACCATAGTGACGACCTAGTCATAAAATTTAAAATTGTAATTGGGAACCTTAAGTCAATTAGTGTTATTTATATATATTCATGATTTCAGTTTAATAATTTGGTAATTATCATATTTATGAATTAATTTTTGCATTATAGTGGTTTTGAAAATCATTTGTGGATAAAAGAATAAAAATGGCATGTATATGATCAAACGAATGTTATAATTTTAGTTACAAATAGATTGATAGTCAAATTATAACATTTCACAAACTAGTGTTTTAGTTTGAAAAAGATAATTCTTATTAATATTCTATTGGAATTGAATGCATTATATAATTTACCATGATGGTGTTTTGATAATTCTTCTTAATATTCTGTCAGAATTGAACACATTATATAATTTGCCATGATGGTTTTTCAGTTATCTTCACTCAAAAATCCAATTACAAAGTATAAATTTTGGCATTATAAATGAGGTCTGCCATAAGTGGAATTTGATTTAAACCTAAGTTATGATATAATTACTATCAAATAATCCTAAGAAATCTAAATTTTAATCTAAATTTATTTTAGTATTCAATATAAAGTGATGGACCCAACAAAAACTTTAACATGGACATGGGTCATTATTTTATTTCAAGAAGTTTTTGGAAAATAAATTATGTCTTGATTTTGGTAATTCAAAGCTTCTAAATGCCCATGGTAATTTTGAAAGGAAATTTAAATTAAATTTATTACAAGACACAAAGGCCTTAGTTAGCAAATTGAGTTGGCATTTGGATTAGAAGTTTTGTGGCTTACAAGTTGACAAAGAATTTAATATGAGGCATATCCAAGAGATATTATGATCATGATGAATATTTTGGTGGTTTTGAAAAATTAATGTGAATAATGCATGGCTCGAAAGGTGTAAGTTGGTAACAGGTTCATAGGAGAGTTAGAGGTAACTAAGTTTGATCATGCTAATAACTTATTTAGCAGAATGGCTAAATACATCCTTGGTTGAAGAGAGCCAATAGGAATTGAGCACATAGTCAAGGTAGTTATGGTGGGGAGTTTGTATTACAAATAATATTATTTTTCATTTATTATTATCATTATTGAAGCTTTCTCATAGAAGAAAGACTCTATCATTTTGTTTTTTGGGAGTTGTAGATAGATTTGTGAATTAGAAGCTTGCAGAAAGTGCATCCATGTACACCATGAACAAATGAATAAGTTTTTGAAAGCTTTATGAGTTACTTTTGAATAGATTTTATATTTTATGGAAAGAATATGATCTCAGTATGCATGTGATATAATTTTGTTAAAATTTTGTGCATGATGTTTTGGAAGTTAAGAAATCATGTGGTTATCTAGTTATTACTTATGTGCATGAGCTATTTAAGTGAATTACTTTAGTTTTTTATGGAAGATAAGATAAAAATATATTGTTTTACCAGTTGATTTCAAGCATATAAATATAATTTATTAGTTGTCTTTTTTCATTTTATGTATTCATCGATTTTGAATAAAATCATGCATGGGTATGTTGCATAAATATAATATGTTAATTTTCATCTTAGGAGATAATGGAATATTGTGAAAATATTTTCATTATCAATTTTGAGTTGAATGTATATTATCGACACATTAGTTTTTTGGGTCTGTTCGATTATTATAAATATATGATCAGTAAACAAATAGTTTCTAGTTCCCAAAAATGTTTTAGAGAACATATTCAGACATAATGGTTTTTCAAAGGAATACAATTATATTAGATGTTTATTTATAATAATGGTTCTTTTGAAATTTATTTATGAGGATGCATACATAAATATTACATAGTGTATAAAAATGATGTTTAAGAATTGAAATAATGATAAAATTATAGCAGAGTATTTTTGATTGGGGTTTTATGTTGATAGCTTTTGGGCAGTATGATGTTGATATTTTGGAAAACATGATAGTTAATTTTTAGTTTAAAATATTGACTTGGAAAACAATTTTGTTCAAAGTTCATGATTGGATGATTTAGTCTCTTATTTCATTTTGAGTAAATTATGCGGTCATAGTTTGAAGAATTTATGTCACAGACATGGCTAAATTGATTTTTGTGTAAGCTTAGTTTGTTAAAATATGTATGTGAAATTATATTCACATTGAAGAAAAACAATTCAAATAAATATGGTATAATATGTGAAATAAAATTATGAAGAATATAATTTTATTTATAATTTTTTTCGTTATGTAGATGTTGAATCATGATAATAAATGAGAGTTTAACAATGAGTTTTTATTTGATTTTGATAACTTATTGAATTTATTTCTATTGTAAATTTTTTTGAAAAAGATCACCTATGGAAATTTTCATTGTGCTAAATTTTATAGCCAAATGATGGTCACCATAACCCAAAAATTATGCAGTTTGATGATCATTTGAATGTCAAATTTAAGCTAGCCAAAAAACAAATTGAAATTGTTATTTCCAGCAAAGTAAAAGTTGTTTGTGGAGAGTTTTGGTTCATATTTCATGTGATATAGTCAAAATATTTTTACTATCAAGATATTTCACAAAAATGATTTATTTTCAGAAGTATGGTATTGCACATGGAATAAAAAACAATGAAGCAAGCTTTTGGAGATTTGATATATTGTTTGGAATATATATATATAGTAAATTAAAATTCAAAATTAAATTAATGTAAAGATGAGTTTCATTTAATATGATTTGTTATTTGATTATTTATTGACTAATTGATATTCTAAATATTTTTAGTTGACTAAAAAGAGTCCACCCATTAAGAATACCTAGTCTAAATTCAAATATTTAATCTATTAAGATTTTCTAAAATCTTAAATAATTTTTAATTTGTAACCACCAAATTAATTAACTTTTAAAGTTAATTAATAAAGTTTAAAAATAACTAACTAAAGTTAGTTATAACTTCTTTTACAACCAACTTTGAAGGTTTAAAAAGAAATCAAATATTTATTTGAAAGAGGAGAAACAACATAGGTAATGAAGACTATTATTTATTAAAGTCAATCACTTATCTCTCTCTTTTATGTAACTTCTCTAAAATAACATGACATTTGTAGAGAGACCAATGGTATTTTTTTTTACGATTGAGTATAGTACTTAGAAAACACATGTATATCTAGTTTTATATTATCATTTATAACTTATTATCTAAAGATTGTCAAGTTTAATATCTCTCGATGATTATAGCTTGCAATCTTATGTGAAAAACCTAAGTATTCAATCCAAATAATGATGAAAACATCATTTTTTGTGAATAATTTTTAATCTAATTGATTGTAAAAGTTATCTTTAAAAAAAAAATTAGTATAAAGAATGTTTGTTTCTCAAATGAAATGATCTTATTTGCTAAGTTGACTCTCTTTTGTTGGGACTTGCATACCTCTGTCTATATTGCATTTTGTTTGAATTTAACTTCTAATTTAGTCTAAATTTAATTTTAAGTTAGTTTATAATTGGTTTAATTTTTGTTCTATTTTTTTTGTTTTACTAATATTAATTAGTTTTTTATTATTATTATTATTATTATTATTATTATTATTATTATTATTATTATTATTATTATTATTATTATTTATGATTTTGTTATTTTAGTTAGATTATTTAGGTTTAGTTGGTTTAGAGAGTTTGTTAATTTGTTTTCTCTTGTTAGTAGTTATTAGCTATTTAGAGTTTGTCTTCCTTCTCGGTTATCATTGATTACTTTCATCTTTGTGTTGTGAGCATGAACACAAGATACACCTTTTAATAATCTAATTTTCTATTCTTTAATAAATCATTTAATTTATAGACTTTACTTTATTGGATAGGTTAGATGATAGTTTATAACAAACTTGAGATTAAATTATATAATATTGAAGTAATGATTAGCCTCTTGACTCAAAGCATTGTGTATGAGTAATCTTCTTGACATAATTTATTTTCATTTTGTGTTTGATAAATTTAGTAAATGTTTTTAATTTTGATTTATATTTATTATTGAATATAATAATCCCTATAACTTTAAAAGACCCTTTTACATACCTTAGGATTGATTTTTAGTCATAGGTTATTTATAATTAAATTGGTATGATTCCATCTTGACCTTTGCAATAGACGAATAGATTGATTTGTTGGCATGACATTTTTCACTGTCAATAAATTTGATGACTCCATTGGGTAATTTAAATCAAGTTTATTTTTTATTCATTCTTATCTTTAATGATTCATGTTACCATAACTGGTCACTAATTTTCAATTCATAGTTATCATAACTAGTCACTTGAATTTTGATTCTAGTTTTGTAACTATTTCTTGCTTAGTTATAGAAAATATGGATGAGCCCACTCAAGAATGGATTTACATAAAAATATTAATTTAAAATTAATTAGATCAATATTTAATAGCTTGGTTCATGTTTTATTAAAAAGAAAAATAATCCATAGGAGAATATTTGTTGTGTTTTCTTTCAAAATTAAGTGAAATTCATATTCCTTTTCGACTAAGTGGTGATATTTTTTTTCTTTGTTGGAAGAATGACTTACCTAATAATTATATTTAGATTATCTAAAAAATTGGCATTATTGACTTTAATTCAGCATTGAAGTTTGCTCATATTTAAAGACAAAATCAATATTTTTGTAAACTTTGCTCACTCAATCATGATATGTTCAAATGCAAAAATTCTCAATGTTAATGTTGGATTTTGAACATGAATTTTGTAAAAAAAAATCTATATTTTTTGTAAAGATCAAATCATGACATGTTATGCTGAAAATACATCTCAAGAATTAGATTATAGTGCAAATATTTCATCAAAATATTTTGATTTAGATTATTCATCAAATTCAAAATTAGAACAAATTATTTTGTTTAATCAATCTGATCAAGCATTTGATAATATATTTTTTCTTAATTCTAATTTATTTTATGGTAATGAATCTTTTTCAAATAAAGCTACTCATGATAGTATTTCAAACACATCCAATGAAGAAGATGATGACGTTTAAATAAAATTGAACTAGAAACTCTTGACTTTAATATGAAATTTTCTTTAGATTTTGAATTTGGTTATTTTCTCAATAAAAAATTATTCATCTACTTATGATTTTATTTTGGTCTACAATAATGTAAAATATAATTCAAATCTTTCTAATAATTGTCCTATCACCTTTGATTCAAAAGATCATAATGATAACAATTTTTTTATTTTTATGTTAGATTTAGTGTTATAACAACAGAAAAATATGTTCATGATATTGCAGACACTGAGATGAGAAATCGATTGATTGAATTTGAGTATGAAAATTTTGATTTTCAAGTTTATTCAGATCATAATACAAAATTAATAAGTATGATGTTTTTTATAAGGTTTCTTCTACAGAATTTAAATTAGAAAACTTGTTTAATAAAACTGAATATGAATGTTTCAAATTTTATGACCCTTTAGAGTTTGAAATAATTGAAATAATAGATCTTATTGAATAAGTTAAATCAAAAGATATTCAAAATTATTTAGAGATACTTGAACTATCAACTCAATCTATTGATCAATATTCCCTCAATTCTAACCTCAGAAAAATCATCTCACTTTAAATCAAATAAATAATCTTTCATAGACAATACAAAACCAAGAAATGGTAAAAAGGATGCATAATCATGATTTACTTTTATTTATTCAAGGTTATTTAATGTGTTTATCATGATATTTTTCTACTTTTAAATCATATAGCTTAACTTATCATGAATATTGCATGCCAAAAATAATGTCTTACATTATAGTTATAGTGGAGATATTTTATTGTTTATTCTTATACTTCCATTTATTAAATTTTATTTCTTTACTTTTGTTAGTTTCTAGTTATGATGTATCCTTCATTTTGTCCCACAATGGATGATTTTTTATCTTGATTAATGATTTATTTTTTTGGCATGTAAATATTTTATCAGTTTTGATTTTATGTTTTTTTCTTTCTCCCTTTTACTTTATGTTCTTTTCTTTTCTTGTTGTTTATTTATTGATTTACTATTGTTTGAATTTTACTTTTTAAAAGATCAACAAGTCTTTCAAATGGATAATGTTTTCATGTTATGAGGGAGAATGTAAAGATGTTGCAATTTTACTGTAAGTGTTAATTATTTTTAGTTATTACTCTTTATAAATTTAGTTTTTTTTATGGATGAATAATATATACTGAGTTATAATTGGTTGTCAAGTTATACTTTATTTTTAGATATTATATTTGAGGCATTTGTATTTATGTGTTCATCCAGCCTAAACTTCCTTGTTATATAATTATTTTTTTTAGTGCCATGTTATCTTAACATCTCATCCCTTATTGAAATTTATTAAAAGGGGTTCACACATAACTACTTAAGAAATGATTTACTTGGATCATACTCTCAAGTTAATGTCCTTAAAATAGGCAATTTGATTACTACCCAAGTTCATATTTGAAATTGGATAACAAGATCATCAGTATTATACCTAATTTTCACACCCTCCTAATTTTTTTGAAATAATATGTTATTATTCATACTCTACCATAGTGATGACCTAGTCATAAAATTTAAAACTACAATTAGGGACTCTAAATTGATTAATGTTATTAATGAATATTCATGATTTTAAATGCTATGGTTTTAGTTACAGATAGATCGACAATCAAATTATAGCATTTTGCAAATTAATTTTCAGTTTGAAAAAGATAATTATTCTTAATATTCTATCAAAATTGAATGCATCATATAATTTTCCATGATGGTTTTTCAATAATTAATCTTAATACTCTTATTAAAATTAAACACATTATATAATTTTCCATGATGGTTTTTGAGTTATCTTTATTCAAAAATATAATTACAAAGTATAAATTTTAGCATTATAAATGATGCTTAACATAAGTAGAATTTGATTTAAACCTAATTTATTGTGATATAAGGATTATCAAATAATCCCAAGGAATTTAAAATTTAATCTAAAGTTATTTTAGTATTCAATATAAAGTGATGGACCCAACAGAAACTTTAACATGGACATGGGTCATTATTTTATTTTGAGGAGCTTTTGGAATATAAATTATGTCTTGATTTTGGTAATTTGAAGCTTCTAAATGGTCATGGTAATTTTGAAAGGAAATTTGAATGAAATTTATTGTGAGGCACAAAGGTCTTAGTTGGAAAATTGAATCGACATTTGGATTGGAAATTTCATGGCTTATATGTCAGCAAGGAATTTAATACGAAGCATATCCAAGAGATATTCTGATCACGGTGAAGATTTTGGTGGTTTTAAGAAATTAATGCAAAGCATGCATGCCTCAAAAGGTGGAAGTTGGTAAGAGGTTAGTAGGAGAGTTAGTAGTAACTAAGTTTGATCATACTAATAACTTATTTAGCAGAATGGCTAAATACATCCTCAGTTGAAAAGAGCCAATAGGAATCAAGCACATAGTCAAGGTAGTTATGATGGGGAGTTTGAATTACAAATAGTATTCTTTTTCATTTATTCTACTCATTCTTGAATCTTTCTCATGGAAGAGAGACTTTGTCATTTTGTTTTTTGAGAGGTGCAGACAAATTTGTGAACTGTAATCTTGTAGAAAGAGCATCCAAGTTGCCATGAATAAGTTGTTGGAATATTTATGAGTTATTTTTGAATAATTTTTTTATTTCATGAAAATAATATGATCTTAGTCTGCATGTGATAAAATTTTGTGCATGATGTTTTTGAAGTTAAGAAAGCTTGCAGTTATTTGGTTGTCACTTTTATGCATGAGATTTTTAAATGAATTACTTTAGTTTTTGACAAAATATAAGATAATAAAGTTGATTTTGAGCATTCAAATATAATTTTTAGTTGTGTCTTTTTTCAGTTTATGTATTCATTAGTTTTGAAGAAAATCCTGCATGGGTATTTTGTGAAAATATAATATGTTGATTTTCATCTTAGGAGATAATGGAAGATTGTGGACATATTTTTGTTGTCAGTTTTGAGCTACATGTATATTATCGACACACAATCTTTTTGGGTCTATTTGAGTATTAGAAATAAATGAGTAGTAAAAAAATAGTTTCTAGTTCCAGAAAATGTTTTAGAGAACATATTCAGACATAATGGTTTGTGGAAGGAATATGGTTATATTATATGTTTTATTTATAATAATGGTTCCTTTGAAATTTCTTTGTGAGGATGCATCCAAAAAATTTATATAGTGTATAAAAATGATGTTTAGGAACTGAAAGAGTGATAAAATTTTGGTAGAGTATTTTTTATTGGGGTTTTATGTTGACAAATTTTGGGTAGTATGATGTTGATATTTCAAAAAATGTGATGTTTAATTTTTAATTTAAACTATTGACTTGGAAAACAAGTTAGTTCAAAGTTCATGATTGGATAATTTAGTCTCTTATTTCATTTTGAATAAATTATGTGGTCACAGTTTGAAGAATATATGTCACAAATATGGCTGAATTGATTTTTGTGTAAGCTTAGTTTGTCAAAATATGTATGTGAAATTATATTCATAGTGAAAACAATAAAAAAATTGAAACAAATATGGTAGAATATGTGGAATAACATTATGAAGAATACAATTTGATTCAATCATTATAATTTTTCTCATTATTCAAGATGTTGAATCATGATAATAAATGAGAGTTTAACAATGAGTTTTTGTTTGATTTCGATAATTTATTAAATTTCTTTTTGTTGTACAAATTTTTTATCTCATCCCTTGTAAAAATTTATTTAAAGAGGTTTGTAGATAACTATTTGAGAAATGGTTTAGCTAGACCACACTCTTAAGTTAATACCTTTATAATAGACATTTGATTGCTACCCAATTTCATATTTGAAATTGGTTAGCAAGGTCACCAGTGTTATACCTAATTTTCACGCCTCCAATTTTTTTGCAATAATATGTTATTATTGATACTTTGCCATAGTGATGACCTAGTCATAAAATTTAAAACTATAATTAGAGACCTTAAATCAATTAGTGTTATTTATGAATATTCATGGTTTCAATTTAATAATTTAGTAATTATCATATTTATAAATTTATGTTTACATTACAGTGGTTTTGAAAAGTATTTGTGAATCAATGAATAAAATTGGTGTGTGTGTGTGTGTGTGTGTGATCAAATGAATGTTACAGTTTTAGTTACGGATAGATCGATAGTCAAATTATAGAATTTCATAAATTAATTTTCAATTTGAAAAAGATAATTCTTCTTAATACTCTATCAGAATTGAATGCATTATATAATTATCCATGGTGGTTTTTTGATAATTATTCTTAATATTCTATGAAAATTAAATGCATTATATAATTTGTCATAATGGTTTTTCAATTATCTTCATTCAAAAATCTAATTACAAATTATAAATGTTGGCATTATAAATGAGGTATGCCATAAGTGAAATTTGATTTAAACCTTTGCTATTATGATATAAGGATTATTAAATAATCCTAAGGAATCTAAATTTTAATCTAAAGTTTTTCTCTAGTATTTAATATAAATTGATGGGCCTGATAAAAAATTTAACATGGACATGGGTCATTATTTTATTTTGAGGAGCTTTTGGAAAATATTATGTCTTGATTTTGGTAATTCAAAGCTTCTAAATGGCCATGGTAATTTTGAAAAGAAATTTGATTGAAATTGATTGTGAGGCACAAAGGTCTTAGTTGGAAATTGAGTCAGCATTTGGATTGCAAGTTTTGTGGCTTACAAGTTGACAAAGAATTTAATATGAGGCATATCCAAGAGATATTCTAATCATGATGAAGATTTTGGCAATTTTGAGAAATTAATGTGAAGAATGCATGCCTCAAAAGGTGGAAGTTAGTAATAGGTTAGTAGGAGAGTTAGCGGTAACTAAGTTTAATCATTCTGATAACTTATTTAGTAGAATGGCTAAATACATTCTCGATTGAAGAGAGCCAATAGAAATTAGGCACATAATCAAGGTAGTTATGACAAGGAGTTTGCATTACAAATAGTATTCTTTTTTATTTATTATACTCATTCTTGTAGCTTTCTTACAAAAAAGAGACTTTGTCAATTTTTTTTTGAGAGTTGTAGATGGATTTGTGAACTAGGAGCATTCAAAAAGCACATCCAGGTACACCTTGAATAAATGAATAAGTTGTTGGAATCTTTATGAGTTATTTTTGAATAGTTTTTCTATTTCATGGAAAGAATATGATCTCAGTCTGCATGTGATATAATTTTGTTAAAATTTTGTGCATGATGTTTTGGAAGTTAAGAAAGTCTACGGTTATCTAGTTGTCATTTTTATGTATGAGATATTTAAGTGAATTACTTTAATTTTTGATGGAAGATAACATAACAATGTGTTGTTTTACCAGTTGATTTTGAGCATACAAATATAATTTTTAGTTGTGTCTTTCTTCAATCTATGTATTCATTAGTTTTGAATAAAATCCTACATGGGTATGTTGCAGAAATATAATATAGTGATTTTCATCTTAGAAGATAATGGAAGATTGTGGAAATATTTTCATCGATAGTTTGAGTTGCATGTATTTTATCGACACAAGTTTTTTGGGTCTATTTGAGTATTAGAAATAAATGAGTAGTAAACAAATAGTTTCTAGTTTTGGAAAATGTTTTAGAGAACATATTCTGACATAATGGTTGTTGGAAAGAATATGATTATATTTGATGTTTTCTTTATAAGAATGGTTCTTTTGAAATTTATTTGTGAAGATACATACAAAAATTTTACATAGTGTATAAAAATGATGTTTAAGAAGTGAAACAATGATAAAACTCTAGCAGAGTATTTTTTATTGGGGTTTTATGTTGATAGTTTTTGGGTAGTATGATGTTGATATTTTGGAAAACATGAGAGTCAATTTTTAGTTTAAAATATTGACTTCGAAAACAAGTTTTTTCAAAGTTTATGATTGGATAATTTAGTCTCTTATTTTATTTTGAATAAATTATGTAGTCATAGTTTGAAGAATATATGTCACAGACATGGCTAAATTGATTTTTGTGTAAGCTTAGTTTGTCAAAATATGTATGTGAAATTATATTCATAGTGAAAAAAAAATGAAAGAAATATGGCATAATAAATGGAATAAAATTATGAAGAATATAATTTTCTTCAATCATTATAATGTTTTTGGTTATTTAGGATGTTGAATCATGATAATAACTGGGAGTTTAACAATGCGTTTTTATTTGATTTTGATAATTTATTAAATTTATTTCTACTGTACAAAATTTTCAAAAAGATCACTGACATAAATTTTCATGGTGTTAAATTTGATTGTCAAATGACCAACACCACAAACCAGAAATTATGTAGTTTGAGGGTCATTTGAATGTCAAATTAAATTTGGCTAGAAAACACATTAAAATTATTATTTTCAGCAAAGTAAAAGTTTTTTTATGCAGTGTTTTGGTTCATATTTCATGTGATATAGTCAAAATATTTTTACTATCAAGGTATTTCACAAAAATGATTTGCTTTTAGAAGCATGGTGTTGCACATGAAATAAATAGTAGTGAAGCAAGCTTTTAGACATTTGATATATTGTTTAGAAGTAGATTGATTACATGCACACGCACACGCACACGCACGCGCGCACGCGCATGCACACGCACACACACACACACACACACACACACACACACACACACACACACACACACACACACACACACACACACACACACACACACACACACACATGCTATTAAGTAAATTGAAATACAAAATAGAATTAATGTAAAGATGAGTTTCATTTAATATGATATGTTATTCGATTATTTATTGGTTAATTGATATTTTAAATATTTCTAGTTGACTAAAAAGGGTCCCCACAATATACAATTAGAATGAAATGTTATCTTGGACTATGATGAAAATGGTAGAAGAGAGAAGGAAGGCGCATGGGGGAAGGAGGGCATGAAGGGGGAGAGCATAGCTCGCAGCTATAGGGTGGCATTGGGAGTGCAGCAGTCAGCCTAGGGAGTGCAACAGTCAGCCCAGGGAGTGCAGCAGTTGGCCTAGAGCCTGAGGAGTGCTGGAATGGTTTTCCCCTCACTATTTCTAGGTCCATGTGATGCTAAAGAGCCAACTGGCATAAGACTTCCCAAGGTCAATGGATGCCTGGAAAGATACAAGGAGAGGCCCAAATTGGTCATACTTATGGACATGATTGCTGAGGATATCAAATATTATACAAATCATTCTCTGTATTACAAGTTTTTGGGGATCAGGACTTCACTCCAATTCTTAGAAGCATGGGCTCATAAGACATGGGCTCCAAAATGAGAAATGGATATCACAATGTTATCCAACAATTATTGTATGGTCACTTTTACCTACTTGACTGATTGTAGTAGAGTCTTTGCTAGAGGTCCATACTTTCACAATCAGGTGGGGTTGTTTATAAAGCCATGGCATGCTAGTTTTATACCTTCAAAGGAATTACCAAATTGTGTTCCGATGTGGGTGCGGTTGCCTCACTTTCTGGTGGAATGTTGTCATGAAGATACCCTATAATTGCTTGTATCCCTCCTGTGAAGGTGAGTCAGTTCATCAATGTCAATCCTTGGGTAAAAGGTAATGACTTATGCCTGCATATTTATTGAAATTGATCTTAGTAAGCCAATACCTGATGCTATTAAAATGAGTGTGGGACCCTTTTCTTGGGTATAATAATTGGATTATGAAATTCTTCCCTTTCCCTATCATCTCTACCATGCTTATGGTCACTTGCAATGATGGTGTCCCAAATCTAAAACATTTGAATCTTAACCTGCTCAACTTGCTCATAATCTGCCTAGAACTGACAAAGGGAAGGGCCTAATTCCAGGTGAGGTGCCAAAAACTGATGGTTTTATCTTGGTTAAAGGGTGATATAGAAGCAAGGGTAAAAAATGGTCTTTGATGTTTTGACTTCCTCAGTTGTTTCCTCTAAAGAAGATGGGAATTTATCTTTAATAGGGAAATCTAGAGAATTAGGAGCAGTAAGGAGTAGTAAACCTTCTTCTCACTTGGGACTTTTACAAAAAGACCTTAATAAGGGTGGGGGGAGAAATCGGTCATGCTTGGCAAGAAAAAAGACCTAGAAAAGATGAAACTAATGGGAGAGACTTTGGTGGAGTCAAGGTCAGTGAAGACTCTGGATGCTCACTTTCTAAATCCTTTGAAATGATTATACTATCCTAGAATGTAAGGGGTTTGAATAGTAGCCCTAGACAAAATGATGTTCACAACTTGATTAGAAGTCAAAGACTTGATGTCCTTTTTTTTAGGAGACTAAGCTTTTAGTAGATGCTATGTCCAGATTAGCACCTAAGTTGTGGAGACAAGGGGACTGTCAATGCATTGGGGCTACTAGATCTTTAGGAGGATTAGCTTGCCTTTGGAACCCTGTAAGATTGGCCTCATAAGATGGTTGTCCTCCAAGTTTTCCTTGACTATGATGGCTTCTAGCTTTGAGATGGGGGAAGTAATTATTCTATCTAATGTCTATGCCCTTACTGACTGACGAGGTAAACAATCCCTATGGGGCCACATTAGTTTTGTCCGTAGCTTGGCTCCCCTCCAACCTTGGATTATGGTTGGAGATTTTAACACTATTTTGGATTTAACTAAAAAATGTGGTGGTATGACAAAGCTTGACCCCTCTGCTTTGCTTATGCAAAATTACATTAAAGTTTTGAATTTAGTCGACATTCAGCCCAACAATGGACAATTTACTTGGAACAATTAGAGGACTGGCCAACATTACATTGCTGAGAGACTGGATCATTTTTTGCTTTTTGGATACTAGGTCAGGGGTATGTGGTCTACAGGGTCTAAAATTTTAGACTAAAGAGGATCATATCATTGGCATATTAAGATGAATAGTGTTTCAAAATACTAGTCTCACTCTCCTTCCTTCAGATTCTAACTCATGTGGCTATGAGATCAGTCATTGTTTGAATGTGTGGCTAATTGGTGGAGGTGGGTTAGGCCTGCCCATGGGACGGTGATGTATATTTTTTCTAAATCGCTATAGTTTATGAAGTATAAGCTTAAACATTGGAATAATCAAAGCTTTGGGAATATTTTTCATGTTAAGGCTAATGCATAGGCTAAGCTTGATGGTATCACGAGAACAATTAGGGAGGAAGGATTGACTGAAATCTTACTTCAAGATGAAGCTCAGGCTGTGAAAGACCTAAAGGAATGTGAGCTACAGGAGGAAGTGTTTTGGAAGCAAAAAGCTTAGATAGAATGGCTCCAAGGTGACATAAATACTTCTTTTTTCTTTCAATCATCCAAAGCCAGGAGGCATGGCAACTCTATCTTGGTCCTGGTCAATGAAAGAGGTGAGCAGTTTAATTCCTTTCCTTCAATGTCAAAGGAGGTGGTGTTATATTTCTCTACTCTTTTTAGGGAAGATGAAAATGAGGAATTACTAGAAGAAGCATAGGTTCTCTACTACATTCTACCCTTAGTGACACGTGAAATGAATGAGAATTTAATGAAAGATATCACACTTGGGGAGCTTGAGGTGACTATTTCCTAGATGAAAAAGGGGAAAGCGGTTGGTCCTAATGGCTTCTCAGCTAAATTATATCAAGAATTTTGGGATATTATCAAATTGGATCTCTTATTTGTTATTCAAAAATCTTAGTGGAATAAGTAAATGCTTAAGGCTTCAAATTCAACTTATTTCACCCTCATACCAAAATGTGAAGGAGCTGATAAGCTAAGTCAGTTTCGGCCTATATCTCTTTATAATGTTGTTTATAAAATCATATCTAAAATCATTGTAGAAAGGTTAAAAATTGGGCTCAGTGATGTGATTTCTAAAGAACAGAGTGGTTTTGTGGAAGATAGGCAAATTCTTGATGGTATTGTTATAGCGGTTGAGTCCATTCACTCCATGGCCAACTCTAAGGATAAGGTAATGTTTATTAAGCTGATATGGCCAAGGCTTTTGATAGGGTCAGATGGTCATTCCTATGGAAGGTTCTCAAATCTTTTGGTTTTGTGAACGAATGGACCCAATGGGTCATGATCTGCATTTCCTCAATTTCTTTTTTGGTGCTTATCAATGGGGAACATACGGAGTTATTTGGTGCCTCTAGGGGGCTGTGACAAGGAGATCCCTTATCTTTGTATCTCTTTCTTCTTGTTGTTTAAGGCTTGGGGAGGATTATCAAAAGGAATAGAGAGGATGGGCATATTCAAGGTTGGCAATGGAGGGGTGAACTATTGGCGCAGTCTCACTTGCAATTTGCTGATGACACTATTCTGATGGGCATGGCCACAATGAGTGAAGCTGCCAATTTGCACAGGATGTTGGATGTTTATCCAATGGCCTCAGGGAAAAAGGTTAATAAAGATAAGTCATCCATCTTCTTCTTTAATACACCAGCTCCCATATAGTAGCAAATTTCTCAGACTATGCATTTCCAGATTGGGACTCTCCGCTTGATTTATCTGGGTATTCCTATTATAGCTAGCCGTATACACAAAGAATCTTGGTAGAATATTTTGGATAAATTTTAGGCAAAGGTGAATCATTGGACTCATAGGTGGATTTCTTTTGTGGGCTGTGTTCAATTAATTTAATCTATGGTGTAGGCTTTGCCCATTTATAGATGTATGCTTCAGGTTGCCTTGGTGGGAATTGTTAAGGAATTTGACTCAGTTACTAGGCAATTTTTATGGGCTGGTACTTTGATGACCTCAAAATGGAGCTTAGTTAGATGGGAGATGGTCTGTAGCCCCAAACAACATGGGGGGCTTGGCCTAAGGTAGATGGACTTAAATGGAGTTGCTTTGGTGGCTAAGCATTATTAGCGCTAGTATAATGAACAAGACAAGGCTTGGGTTAAAATTATCTCTCAAAAGTACTATTTAGGGGCCACTCAAATTGATATTCCTCATTATTCACTCATTGGGAAAGGCTCAGTGATATGGAGGACTCTCAAAAAAGGGGCTACTCTTATTAAGGAAGGCTTATTCTAGATTTTTAAGTGGGGATCCAAGGCTCTCTTTTGGACTAATTCTTGGGATGGTAACCCTCCCATTATTTCTCAATTCCCTAATCTATCAAACCTTTGTTAGAGATTCCTTGATGCTGGTTGGTCTCGGGTGAGTGACTTTAAATCATACATTTCCTACAAACAGTTGGAGGTGGCAAAATGGAAAGCACCTGAGGTTTGGTCAGTTGTTAGAATGCAGGAGGAGCATTATGAGCTACTGAACCTCCTTTCTAGATGTCGATGTAGCTCCCTCCAAGAGGAAGATGAGTTTCCTTGGTCTCCCAATCCTAAAGGAAATTACATAGTTGCTTCTGGATATCAAGCTTTTTTATCTCAGAGATTGGGCAAGGGAGAAGTTCAATGGTGGAGATAGGTCTAGAATAAATTCTCATGTCCAAAATGCAACTGCTTTGTTTGGTTGTTGGCTTGGAACAGGTGCTTGACCTGGGACAATCTCCAGAAAAGAGGCTTCCAAGGCCCATTCATTTGTGTTATGTGTGGAGTGGCTGAGAAGGATTCTGCTCACCTATTTTTTTGTTTCTCCTTTGCTTTGCAACTCTGGCATTATTGGTGGGACGTATGGTAGCACCCCTGTCTCCATGTTTCATCCTTGGTCAATTTTTGGAGTGGCGTGGGAGAACCCCCCTCAAGGATGGCTTTTCTATAGAATTTTTGGTTAGGGGGGCCCATCTTTTTGCTGTGGTAGCTCTGGTTGGATAGAAAAAGGTGGATATTCTAGAATGAGAGGATTATGGTGCAACAAGTATGGTATAAAGTCGTAGGGATGATTTAGGAGACTATGTAGGCTGAGAGTGAGGTTTGTCTCCCTTTATCCAAATAGGATGTTGAGGTGGTGGTGTGCTTAAGATTCCAGTAATTTGTAGGTAATTTGGCCTGTGTCAAGAGAGGTTGATGGGGAAAAGAGAATATTCATCAGGATGGTCAGTGGCAGTACCCTTCTAATGGGTTTCTCAAGATCAATATGGATGGCTCTTCCAGGGGAAATCCCAGCCTTGTGGGTACTGGTGGGATAGGTATAGACTCTAAAGGTATGGTGATTTTTCTCTTTGTAGTCCATGAGGGGACAATAACCAATAACATGATGGAAGGCCAAGTTATTCTCTATGCTCTTGAGAAGGCTCAGGTGTTGGGTTGGTGTAGGATCATTTGCAAATTGAATTTTCAAGTCATGATCAACCTGCTTGTTAAGAGGAAAGTGTTGGATGTCAATTGGCAATTAGTTGGGATTGTGTAGCAGATTTTGAGGATTAGCTCACTCATGGATACAATTAGGTTTGTTCATATTCCCCTTGTATGGAATAGAGCAGTGGATTGTTTGGCAAAATGGGCATCTGATCATTTAGATGGTGGTAATTCTGAGGATTGGGAGTCTCTCTCCCTAGAGCTTCACTTTAATCTGGAATGTATTTTGGAAGAAGATAGGAAGGCTCATATCAACATATAGGTGGGCTCATCCCTAGTTTTTTTGTGCTTGTTGTTTTCCTTTGGGGATTTCGGTCCCCCGTTCTTGTAATGCTCTTGTTCTTTTATTAATATATTTTTACCCTTTTTATTAAAAAAAAGGGTTCCCAACCATTAGAAATACTTAGTCTAAATTCAAATATTTTATCTATTAAGAATTTTTAAAGTATTAAATAATTTTTAATTTATAACCGTGAAATTAATTAACTTTTAAAGTTAATTAATAAAGTTGACAAATAACTAACTAAAGTTAGTTATAACTTCTTTTACAACTAACTTTGAAAGTTTAAAAGGATATCAAGGATTCATTTGAAAGAGGAGGAACAACACATGTATTGAAGGCTAGTATTTCTTAAATTCAATCACTTATCTCTCTCTTTTATGTGATTTCTCTGAGATAGTATGACTTTTGCAAATAGACAAATGGTAATTTCCTTGACAATTAAGTATACTGCTTAGACAACGTAGGTATATCTAATTTTATATTGTCATTTATAATTGATTATCTAAAGATTGTCAAGTTTAATATCTCTCAATGATTGTAGCTTGTAGTCCTATGTGCAGAACCCAAATATTCAACTTGAATGATAAAAAAATCACTATTTGTGATAAATTGTTGATCTATTTGATTATAAAAGTTATCTTTTAAGGATTTTTTATATGAAGAATGTTTATTTCTTAAATGAGATGATCTTATTTGCTAAGTTGACTCTCTTTTATTGGGACTCGCATACCTTTGTCCATATTTTATTTTGTTTTAATTTAATTTCTAATTTAGTTTAAATATAATTTTAATTTAGTTCTAATTGATTTAATTTTTATTCTGTTTATTTTTGTTTTACTAATATTAGTTAGTTTAATTATTACTATTTATTTATGATTATGTTAGTATAGTTAGATTATTTAGGTTTACTTAGTTTAGAGAGTTTGTTAATTAGTTTTCTCTTGTTAATAGTTAATAGTTTTTTAGAGTTTGTTTGCCTTCTTGGTTGTCATCAATTACTTTCATCTTTATATTTGAACATGAACATAAGATACACCTTTTAGCAATCTAATTTTCTATCATTAAAGATATCATCTAATTTATAGACTTTACTCTATTAGATATGTTAGATGATAGTTTATAACAAATTTGAGATTGAATTATATAATATTAAAGGAATGATTAGCCTATTAGATCAAAGCATTGTGTATGAGTAATCTTCTTGACACAATTGATTTTCATGTTGTGTTTGACCAATTTAGTAAATGTTTGTAAACTTGATTTAGATTTATTATTGAATATAATAATACTTAAAACTTTAAAAGACCCTTTTGCGTGTCTTGGGACTAATTTTCAACCATAGGTCCCTTATGATTAAATTGGTATGATTCCATCTTGACCTTCATGATAAATAAATAGGTTGATTCATTAGAATGACATTTTTCACCATCAATAAACATGAAAAGACACTAAGTGAATAGTGACCATCAATATACAAAGGATACCTATTCATTATAGGCACAAATTTATGTAGGAAAATAAGTGTGTTACTATGATCAAATCATAAAAATAGTTTTGAACAAGAAAATTAAAATGGACATACCTTCTCACAACATGTTCCCCATTCCTCAAGACCCCTTATAGAGCTAATGGTCTACTACAAAGATTGGGTAATTGTGTGAGAAATTAGGTAGCGCTAAAAGATTTTTTTATTCTCTTTGTCTAATTTATTGGCATACCTCACCCCAATGGACCTTGGCTCTACCATGAGGCTATTTATGCAGTTTGAGATTTGATTAGAATAAGGAGATGTGCTTAGAATCATAACTTTAGTTTGATTTTATTTTTGAGAATTTTTAATGTTGCCATTTAGATCATTGTCTTTTGTTAAGTAATTTGGATTTTGAATAGTTTTTATGGCTTTTTTGACTCCTCTTCCATATAGACTTGGAATGACCAATCATGAGAGATAGAGTGATACACAAGAATGAGATTTTAAGATTTAGCTAAAGAAAGTTGAGTATCCAAAGACAAGATTGACTATAACTCTTAAGCTTAACTATGAGCCAACATGTTATCTCAAGTCTCAACCATGTATATGTTACTTTAGTTTTTGAAAGGGAATAAAGGGGACTAAAATTAGATCCAAAGTGGACTAGTAAAAGGATATTATAATGAGATGAATTATTTCTTAACTGATCACATGGTATAAAAAAAACTACTAATGGATTAAGGTTTGTATAACCAAGTCATAATAACTATTATTCGTGATTATAGAGATAATATAAAAAACAAGCATGAATAAAAATAAGGGAGCCATAAGAAATGAACTCATGAATAAAAATAATGCAATGATAAATAAATAATCCAAAAGATAACATAATGACATCATAATCAATATAAAGTGATAAACCAAAGTCATCATGTAAGATAGATAAAAATTTGACACAATGTCAATTGATAGAAAATAGATAAATGTAAAGTTGGAGCACACATCCAATCTAGATAAAAATGTAAGAACACCATGCATGTGTTCATAATTACTAATATATTTTTCCACACACACTATCCATAACATCTGATAAGTCTCTATGACGTTGAATGTGAATTGTAACTAACATCTCATCGATCTTCAACAAAAGTTGGGAAAATACTTCACGTTAAATCTCCTCGACAAAAAATGTAAGAATACTTGAAGGATCATGCTGATGAGGGATATTGTGTAAGGAATGATTAGGAGAATGTATGGGAGTGGTTTTTATGGGAGATGAATGGGTCATCAGTGGGAAAGGAGACATAAATGAGGAACTCATGGGTGGAGAAGGATCTACAAGTGAGGGAAGGTCCATGGGTGAGGGACTCACAAGTGGAGAAATAATAAGTGAATAAGGGACCATAAGAGGATATATAACTATTATGACCTAAGACTTCACCCTTATGAAGGATTTATTTAATATCCCCCACTCTCAATCATAATATTTGAAAAACCCTAGGCTATGGGTATCTTATGGTAGGGTTAAACCTCCAGAGAAGGTTGGCTTCCTCTTGACAGATCACCTAAATTAATGCTATTGTTGAGAAAATGATGAGAAAAGGGGAATATCTATCCTAAAATTTTTAAAAATGTAATGCACCAAATTTAAATGAGTATCTCGTATGATTTAACCCACACTTGATCAACATAAGACAATACTAGCTCACACAATCTCATAATCTAGCTAACTGCATAAGTATTTCATAAACTAGGTTCAAAAAGCAATGAAAGAAAACAAAGAGGTGTTATAATAATCACACTAAGCTCACATCAATGGTAAAAATAAAACTAATTCAAACCTACAACTAAATTGAAAACACTTTAAAAGAGGTAAGCGATAAGGACAATGGATATGGAAGAATCTCCTTCACAAGGCCATCATGCACAAGTCATTAAACATTGATTCAAGGCAAGAAATATGTAAAGAAAGTCCTTTATAGCATAAAGAGGTAGTTATTATAATTTTTTATAGGGTCTATAATTATCAAATGAGAGTCTTTAATCTTCCAAAATTGACAGAGAATTTATTATCAAAAGTGAGAAAGAGTTTATAATGTAGAAGAAAATAAGAGACATAAGAGAAAAGGGGGGAGAGGGGGAGGATGTCATCTGAGATAATTAATTGAGATACCACCTTTATTGAATTCTAAACCATTTTTTATCTAATCAAGAATAGAAATTTATCAATAATCTAACCTTTATTTCCTCTAATAGTCTTCAAGCTCTTCTCATTGACTGAGAAATACACTAGAAGATAAGAATCTATTTTGTAGATGATGAGTCATGAACTATTAGGAAGTAAAACCTTAAAGAATCTATAAAGAATTAAATGATACACTATACTATTTGATCCCCAAATCCCCTTTCTTTTATCTTATATTTCATTTCCCACTTACTTTCATTATGAGGACAAAGTCCTCATATCCATAGACTTGACAGAGCCATGCTTAAGTCTGCTTTTAGCAGATGTAGGTACCTATTTATCAAATATATAGCTTTTTATAAATATGAGACACTTTAAACCTACCCCTAATCTAACTTGAACATAGGTCTTTACTTTAGATTGAAAACCAAACCAATTATTGGTTTTCTTATAGTTATCATGTCAATGAAAAGCCTACAGGATGCATAATGTCATTTTGAAGTATATTGGTTTTGACCAAACCTATTCTATCTAATAAATTTAATGGAAATAGATATTTACCATTAATGAACCTAGCTATATGGATATGTCTACTTAATGGTTATTGAGATCTAATGGTGGCATGACCCTTTGAAATATTTGATTTTGGTTTAACCTAAGTCACATTTGACCTCTGCTCAAAATCTCCTAGATTCAAATTTTAATCTTGGCCATTAATCTTGATTTGTGATTCCAAAAATGTGCCATATATTAGTTCCTAATTCATTATATGGGCACTACACTCTGTCCTAGTAGGTTCCTATGCTCACACCATGTGGCGGCCTCATGTTCATCCTCAAGAAAATTAACTCTTTGACCTTACGTACAGTATCAATCTGCTTTTGCATAGATTGAATGCACTTCATTAATTTATTTGGTAGTTACCATGGTCATGAAACTTGATATCTTCTCATTAACTTTCAATATATATTGACCTATTGACTTCTTGTTTGCCATTGATCTATTTTGTTATGATTAAACATGTTCCATTGATCTATTTGGATCCACTAGCCTTGTCAGTCAATGCACACTGTTAGATATTCATTCAAGCACCTGACATCTTGAAATTTTTTAGCTACACACTCATCCTTAGGAAATTTTGAATTTAAATAGTTATTTTATGAGGTTTAAACTTGATGTTTATGTTCATGTCTCATTTTGCTTGTTTAACATTGAACACTTATATCTTGAGATAGATAACTCATCAAGATAAAAAATTTGTAAAAAATGTTTAAGGCATGAAAAACATCATGCCCATAAAATAATTTAACTTTGGTTGACTTCCCAAATGTATTTATGAAATGTGTAACCAGACTAACCTAGTTGTTTTAGCATGATGTGTTGTGACGGTCTGATCCTTCTAGACTTTCTCTTGTCATCTTTTGAACTATCAAAGCTTTGAAGAAATTTTGAAACTTAATGATAAATTGATCTATGAACTTTAAATGTCATGAAAACTATAGAGACCTACTATATATTCTTCCCTTGTAAATCTAGACCTATTTCAAGACTTGCTTCTCAAAGATCAATAAAACACACTTTATAGATTAATTAAAGTGTTTCAAAAGCTTTGTAAGTGACATTTGATCTTATTATTAATTATTTAGTCACCCACTAAATAAATAACTCCATTCATATTATCATTCCATCCTGAAACTTCCAAAAATTGATTTATCTAGGTAAATTTCTATATGTAGGCCAAAATTGGTCAACATTTTTGGTGACTTCCTAGGATTGCATGCCTACTATGCAAATACTAGTAGCTTTGAACTAATCTATTGGTCATCGAATCTCAATATTTCTTCCAAAATAATTTTTTTTTGAGACTAATAGAAGACCAACCCTTTCTAAAACTTCCTCTTGAAGCAAAAATGAACAAAAGAGTAAAACAAACAGTTGTGTTGTAGGCACTTATTAAAAATAAAACATAGGGCTAAGGGAAATGTGTATAAATCACTTAGAATAAGGCATATAAATATACTATAATATTCTATAATATTGTATAGCAGCTCCAAACTCTTCTGATAACAAGGCTTTAAATGAATGTTAATGACTAAGATGGGCAATACCTCTCCATCCAACTGGGCAACCTGAGAAGCATTTATGTTGTTTGCATCCATGGATCAAATAAAGAACACTATAAAAACTATCAAACTTGGTATGGTTGCTTGGATTGGATTTATTTGAATCCCATTTAAGGACTAGGTCCTTCTTTGAAGTCCCTTGTTATGGCTCTCTTATCAAAGGCTTTCTTGACTTGAGCTTTATGTAACTCTAATGTCTTCATGTCAAGTTCCCTAGTCTCTTCAAGCTCCATGATATTTGTCATCCTCATATTCATATGATCACTCTCCATCAACTCAAATTGGTGATCTAAATCTAAAGAAGATAGTTTAAGATAAATGGGCAATTTGGCTTCCATTCCATATATAAGGAGATATGGAGAATTACCAATGGAAACTATGGGAATCACTCTATAAGCCCATAGGGTTGGTCTTAGTTTTGTATACCACGTTATTTGATTTTACTCCATAGTTCATTTGATAATCTTTATAAATTTCTTGTTTGTGGACTATGTCAGTTCATTACCTTAGGGGTAGTATTTGGAGAATGTGCTAGGGTAGATGCCTAACTTGAATACCCATTCACTTGTTTTCATACTAATAAATGCTAATACATTATCTAAAAATATAGTATGTAAGACACCAAAATTGGTTACTATGCTATCATAAAAGTCTAATATTGTTGTCTCATTGGCTTCTTTCAAGGAAATTGCTTCCACCCACCTACTAAAGTAGTCATTTGTAGTGAGCAATCATTTATGTCCTATACTTGAAGGTGGATTTATCATTCCTATAAAATCCAACCCCCATTGAATGAAGGGTTGATCTACCTAAATTGGGTTGAGTGGAAGAGTTGTTAATCTTTGGAATATCAACCTCAAATGATCTAAGTGTTTGTTGGCCTTCTTGGAGAAAATTTTGATGTCATCCAAGTAGACCAATTTTGTTTGATTTAATAACACTTGGAAATACATGTCCATGGATATTTAGAAAATTTCCCTAGCATTTGATAACCCAAAAGGAATTTTTTGGTAATCATATGTGCCCCAATGAAGGTAACCTTATATTGATCTTCTTTACTTACCAACACATGACTATATCCTAAATACCCATCCAAAAGAAATAAATGTTTTGAACTATTAACTATCTAAAAGAGTTTATCCATGGATGGTAAGGGGTAATGATATTTTAAAGAAACCCTATTCAAATCTTTGAATTCAACACACAATCTATTTTCCCCACTCTTCTTCCTCATAGGTACCAATTGGATACCCATGAGGAGTGCTTAATGGGAAAGATGATCTTGGATTAAGTTAATTTGGTCAATTTTTTTCTCTAAACTCTTCAATTTTGGGGTTTATAGGCCTCTTCTTCTCCTTGATAGGTTTGGCATTAGCCTCTAGTTTTATAGTGTGTTGGCAAGCTTGGGATCAAATCCTCTCAACTCACTATATTCTCGAGTAAATATTTTTTCATATACTCTACAAAATTCTATGAAAGCATGCCTCTTAGCTTTAGTGCTTACCTTCCCAAGCTTGAGGAGCTTATCCTTGAATATAAGGACTCTTTCATAGTTCTCTTCATTTGTTGACATCACTGACTTGTATTTTATCATATGATATCCCTCATAGAAAAGACATTCAAGGGTGATCAACCTTTAGGAATATTTTTGGATTTTAAATAAACAATTTGCTCCTTTTATTAATGTTGAAACTTTTTCACGTATATTGAGGATAATTTTGCTTCCTACTACAAGAAATAAGTAATTTATTTGTCATTTTCAAAGACCTACCATTGATTTTCATTATTTGACACTAATGTTCTTACTACCACTTTAACTTGTGGTTACACTTTGGTCTTCTACAACTCCTTTAGGATATCAAATTGAGATCCCATAACTACCAATCTATTAGTATGTTGATTCTAGTCCCTTGGCATTGCTTAGATGTTAAAGACCTCAAAATGCTCAATTAGGTCCCACACTCTATGTTTATAATACTTCACCAAGGGATTTTTGGTGAAATTCTAGCCTATCACTTAGTGCACTATCAGCTCATTATCCCCATAAAATTGAAATTGTTTGATACCTCTCTTAATAGCCCATTGGAAACCCTGGATAAGATCCTCATATTCTACTACATTAGAAGATAAATTTAATTGGAACATGTAAAAAGATAAATACTTGTCATTTGAGGGGGATACCACATTGCACATACCAACATTACACATGTACCCACTCCATGTTTACTCCTTGAACTCTCAAGGAACAATTTCCATAAGCCACTAGGATATTTTTGAGGTCTAATAAGGGATGGCATGGACTGATTCTCTTCATGTAAGTAGTAGAGACCCATGTTCCTCTCTTAAAATCCTTCTAAGGGATCAACCAAATGATTACCATTCCATAGTTCATCCAATAACATGTCTGGTATCTCCTCAAGGTGAGTGTTTAATTCTTGATCAACCATATGTTATTCCTCATCAAGAATGGTGTAATTAAGGTTTATGTTATTTGGACCATAAGGCCTCATGTGGAATTGTTTTATGGGATCATCCTTAATAGATACCTTGGTTTCATATCTTGTTATGAAAGCCATGTATGATCAATCTACTACAAGATAACCTAAAAGCTTTGTAGTGAATTCCCTAGATATGAATATGATAAAACAAGGAGGTACATCTAGGATCAACACATCTTGAACCATTGAGACTCTATTACAAGCATGTAGGGTCAAGTTGAGGTATTTTATGATACCATATGGCTTGGTGGAAGATTCATCTTGTTGTAAAACTCCTTTAGATTAGGGATCATACTTTAGACTAAGCTAGTCTATTATAGACTTTGGCATTATTACAGTGCTAGCCCCACTACCAAGAAATTATGCACTAAGGAGTCACCAATGATCACTAAAATGTATAATGAATGAGGTTTGAAAATCTTACCTAATTGACCTTCTTTATATCCCTTGGTTGCATTGGTAAGAACCACATTTTCTTTCTTCTTAAAAACCTTGATCTTTGATAATACTTATTGAAGGATATATATCTATCCAGGTATGGAAGGCATGTCTCACATTGATTTTTATAGGTAAAATCACTGAGAGGGGGGTGAATTAGTGATCCTAGATATTAAAATTTCAATTCTAATACTATTAAACAATCAATATATATCAACTTGATCAAGCAATATTAATAAGAGAACTCATTTATTTAATTTATACATAAGATAAAAAAATATAACACATAGTTCCTATGGGAAACCCTCATGGGGAATAAAACCCACTCTCAAGCTTGCAACATAATGGACTACTTGTCCTATAATAAATTATAAACAATATACTGGTCAACTCTTTTAGACTATAAAACCTTGATCATATCCTCCCAACCAAAGGATTTTAGTGAAACACTAGTTTCATAAAGAATAACTTCCCATAAGGAATATCAACTCCTTTAGACCCTCCTTTGAAGTGAACAAATATAAATTATAAATTATGTCTTCAACACATAATGATGGATCTTTATTTATCTAACCCCTATACAAACACTCTCTCTATCTCATGTATGTCTCTCACATAGGCATGTCACAATCTCTTTCTTTCTTAACTCAAACTATCCTCATCTGCACACTCAAACCTCTTCACATATTCATAAACTACAAGATAAATATTATAATATCAAAAATATGACCTATAGGTCATATACATATTCATCAATATACTTTTTTTATCAACTCATCAACTGGGCACTCTACCTCTCCTTCACTCCATAATTCTCACACACCTTGTACTCAACTCTAAAAAATCTAAAAACCAACACATTTGGTTTAAAAATTCATAGAGAAACCATTAATTAAAAATATCATAATATTTCATTTTCATCCACAATACATTATTTCACCCTTAAGACACCTCACATGGGTCACACTTAAGCACAACATACTTTCAAATAGCTCTAAGTCACTTTTAAGTCCTATGGAGACCCATTCAGATATTTAACACTTATCTAAGAAAAATATAAGTAAGGGATCACTTTAAAATGTATTTACTCATTCCAAATTATCTATAGTTCCTCCTTAAGTTCCAAAAACCATCAAAGTACTCTTCTACTTAAGCATAATTTACTCAAACAATATTTTGTGTACGTATTCACTATGAATGAACACACAATCACCTTATAAACCATTGTTCATATTAAAATGATCAATAAAAAATTCATAATTCACAAATATCATCCTCATGGATTTTAAAAAACTCCAAAATATATAATTCATCATGATATATCAAAACAACATTAGAACAAGCTCAAATACCCTTATCATGTTACTTATAGAATATGCATGAACAAATAGTCAAATTTGAACCTTCATAAATTTGAATTTACACACGTAAAGATATTAAAATTAATTTTATTATATTTACCATGGCTTCCTCTATAGATTATCTTTTTACACCATGAGTAAATTTTGTATAGATCGAAATATATGGCCAAAATATAAAGCATTGATTTTTTCCTTTGTTAAATTCAAATATTCAAATGCAAACGGTCATAGTTAAACCTCAATCACTTTGCTTACATATAATGTCCTAAATTCTTAGATCAATCATGAAATATCAATCTAATTTTAGATAAATTTAACTTTACCTTTTAATGTTCATCATTGGATCTTCATCTTGGTTATTTGACTTAATTTACTCTGTCGATCTCTGAGCTCGATCTTTATCTTTGCTTGATGTGAAACATCAAAAACTTGTCATTATTTCATATAATATTTATATATTCAATTAAATGTGCTCTGTTTATGTTTCTTGAACTTTACCTTGTGAAAATTTGACTAAGTATGGGAACCATTGCTTATCTACCCATAAGGCTGACTTTGCACCTCCATATCTTTTACTTCATTCAGGCACATGTTCCAAAATTTGGACGATATGATCTCTTCACATAGGATAATCCAACCATGTGTCAATATTATCCTATAACCCTCACATGTATTAGATATAATTACATTAAAATTCTCACTCAATTTATTTTGCCACAGAGCCAACTATGTCAAAAACTTATTTGGAAGGCCAACTTTAAACATGCATATCTATTGTTAAAATTTGGTACTTGAATTGAAAGTAAGTGAAAATAAAATAATAATAAAATTGAAAAAAACCATATGATAAATTTCTCCTTAAATTTCCACACATTATAGATATTCCACCATCAAAATGCCTACTCACATTTTCTTGCCACGTAAATTTGACTATGGGAAAACACTGTCAAAATGCTTAAGAGCCCAACTTTTCATTTACATATATTTTGTCATGATTAGGCACATGACCTAATAATTTTTGAATAGAAACTAGGGATTAATTTTATCACAACCATATGACCAAATCCCCCTGACTCATCCACACATGATAATGGTGATGTCAGCAATTTGCCTACTTAGATTTTCTGCTACTAGACCCAGACTATCTAAATGAAAACTATGGACTACCAGATGAATTACACTTATGAAAAAAATATTTTTAGGAATATAAAACCTCTTATAATACCCATTTCACATGATTAATTCTTCATACTCATCCTTTAATATCTCAAACCAATCCAAAATTGAAGATCAACCAAGCTTCCTTCAAGCATACTAGGACAAGCATATTACACACTTTGTCATTGTCACTTTGGCTATCAAATCACTTCATCCACTCACTAATAAAACTACATGACATCACCATGACATCATTGAAAACTCTCCAAAAATATCCCCCTTTATCATTGATGTTAATAAACATCATTCAACTCACCTTCCTTCTCTCTCTTCAAGAACTCTCACAATAGGAACTTTCTCCCCCTTTGACACAATGAAAAAATGGGATCCAAATGATTTTTATGACCTAAAAATTCTACCAAAAATAGATGACCACCTTATAAATATGATAAAAACTCCCCCTTAACTTGAGCCTACCTCTTGTTTTCCTGACAACTTCCTCTTACTCCATGCCAACACTCTCTTCAACCAAGCATTGCAACCAATGAAGCAACAACACAAAAAAACATTTAAATATAATGTAACCTACTAGGAGATATTTTAGAGGGACTCACCCTTTGAGTTCTAAGTAATTTTACCTTTTGTGCATCTTTAGATCTCCACACATCATGAAGAACCACAACATAACTTACTAGCCTCCTTTCTTAAGACACTTCCATGACCACCAATAAAACTTCACGCCACACACCAAATAGGAAACATGATCTAAAAAAACCTAAGAAATCACCTTGAAATACTCATGCCTTGTTATTTTGGAGAAACTAAATAAAAATCACTCTTCTGATTACTAGGCTTGTATAGTCTCCTTATAGCCCTATCTAAAACTTGTAGAGCCCATAAATTTTAGTAGACACACCATCAAGACATAAATATTATATATATATATATATATATATATATATATATATATATAACTCTAATATTCCCCCTCAATCACACCAATTTAAAACAACTACCTCAACTTATGAAACATACTTCCTTCACAAACCAACTTTCCAATTAAGCCTTCATCTTGACAAAAACATTAATAATTTGAAAACCATAAACCTTCATATCTTTGTGAATATTGATTTGACAACCCATTTGGATCATTCATCCTATTAATAAGACTTAGACCTTAAATCAAAAATAAAACCACTTTTCTAGTAGAGCCCAAAACCCTCGAATCTCAAAAATAAATAGAGTCAACAAACCTCCTTTTGGTCAATACCCATATCTAAAACTTATTGCACACTTAGAGACTAACATTACACATTTTTAGACCAAAATTTGAGATTCCAAACCTTTGGGAACCCATACATCTTATAACCCATTTTTAGGCTTGCATACTCTTAAGCATAAATTGGGAAACCCAAGAAAAAATAAAAATCTCCAATTCGACTTCAATGTACCTTCAGGCCACAAAACCACCTAGAGCATGCTATAATAAGGTAAATAGAACTTTATAAGTAAAAATATCATCTTTAAAAATTATAAATCCTCTTTTTACACTTTAAAAACTTCAATCTAACCCTACATACTGATCATATACAGATATGACATCACTTTTACATTACCACAACAAATCTTCTATTTGGACATACCTTCTCTAACTAAAAACACTCATCTTTATCCTTTGAAGGCTTATCTAAAAAACACCACAACAACACTTGTTTCTCTACTAAAAGGAGTCTCTTAAGAAGCATAAACAAATACATCTTTTGCACCACAATGCTCTAAAACAAAGTTAAGCTAGGAGTGGCCCACATCTCCTTAGTAAAAATTGAAATCCACTTGTAGCTATAAGATTTATTTCCTTTATTATTCTTCTTCTCAGTCTAAACTATTAAAAATCATTCCTTTTCTAAATCACTCTTTTTCTCTTCTAAGATTGGATTGAAAATATAAGGAGATAACATGATTCATGACATACCTTTTCATCTGAAGAATCCACCTTATAGTTAATAACCTCATCACTAGGCACTAAAAATTGATTTTATTTATATGAATCTTGCTCAACAAAATCATGATGTTCACTTGGATCCATACATATCTGATAACTTGACTCAACCAATACCTTGGTCTTCTCCTTGAGTTTGGTCTCTTCATTCTCAACATAAGCAGACAATGAGAACCCTTGGAACTCTTCAACATTTGTAGCATTCTCCACCATATCAAATAGATTACTTGGACCTTTAGACTCATAATAATTATTAATTACCACCTTTGGTCTCCATGAGTTCACTTTATTTCTATCTTACACTCTAGGATCCTAATAAAACCTATTCTCTCTTGTGGCCTTTACTTGCAAAATCTAGCAATGTGACCTCTTTATTCATAGTTATAGCAAATAGTATATTTTAAAGGAAAATCAACTTGCCTTACCTTAAATGGAAAATGTTTTACAAAGTGTCCCACATCATGAAAATTGTAAAACTCAACCTTACTCACACCTTTTGACTGATGAACCCATTCATAGCTCCATGCAAACTCATTTCTAATAGGCCTTCTGCATTCACTAGCTCTATGACCAAATTGATTACATGTGTAATGATAACCATTGAAACTTGCATACTTCCTAGAATTTGGATATATAATTTGATTTTTATTCATTATAATAGTACCTTCATTCCTTATCTAAATATTTTTCTTCAAAGTTAGATCATTTTTGTTCACATTAGTGTTCATCTTGTCTTGAGTTGTAGTCTCTGGTTCTTCTTTATATCCAAGACTAGTATTATCACTTTCATGATTTTGATCATTCATAATTTTGTCAAGATCACTTGAGCTCTTTTAAAATCTCTCAAATTCCATTACCTTACTAGATATCTTCTCTAACTTAGATCTTAATGACTCATTTTCAACTACATACCTTGAACATTCATCTTCTTTAGCTCTTAGGATTTGTAGATAGGACTTTAGATTGACAACTAAGATGCTTAACTATATGTTCATCCTCCTTGGTGTTTTAATATATTCTTGCCTCATACATTTTGATTTTTTCCTCATAGTATTTGAGTTTAGATATCATCTTCTTAGTGATCTTATTCTCAATCTTAAGTTCTTCAAGAGCATTCATCATTTTAGTCTCGTAGTCCACCATATCTTCATCATCATCATTTGAATCACTCCAGGTAGACTCCTTTTGATGTGAGAAACTACCTTCCTCATCCATGAATAGATATTCATCTTCATTAAGACCATCATCTTCATGATCATATTCTACGTCACTAATTTCACTCTCATGTAATGAGTTGTAATCTTCTTTGGTGTATAGACTCTTCTTATCCTTGAAGTACTTCTTATTGTCAAACATTCTAAATCCCTTTTTTATTTTATTAGACCTAAACGATCTCTTTTCATCATCATGACATTTATTATGATCTTCATCATCATCCTTATTATACTTATGAGGGTGCTTATTAGCAAAATGTCCTATCTCATCATAATTGAGGCATGTGAGGGGTAGTTTATCTTTATACTTTCCTGAACCTATTCTCAATTTCCTTGAAATCAAAGCAATTAGTTCATCCTCATCTATATCAGAAATATCACCCTCTTCAGATTTCTTACCTTGGAAATTCTTCTTTGTATTCATTTTAGTATTGAAAGTTACTTCTTTCTTTGGTGGTCTATCATCATTCTTCCTCATCTCATAGGTAGTAAGGGTACCGTGCAATTGATCCATCTTCAACTAAGTAAGATCATGACTTTATTCTATAGAAAATACTTTTGAATAAAATTTGGGAGATAGAGACCTTAATTCCTCTTGAAAAATAGTAGCCTCTTCAAGATTTTATCTAAGACCTCTGATGATGTTCACAATCTCATCAACTCTCTATAAAAAGGATGGCATAGAATCTTCTTCCTTCATCTTGAGACTTTCAAATTACCTTCTATGATTATATAAATTAGAAAGCTTAACCTTTGAATCTTTGTCATAAATGATCTACATTTTGTCCCATATCTCTTTAGTTTATTTACAATAGATTACCTTGGTAAACTCAAATTTTGTAAGACCACATGTGATGGAATTCATTGCCTTAGAATTATTCTCAAACAGCTTCTTATCTATAGCACTAGATGGAGGAGAAGTAGGAATAACATAACCATCCAAAATAGATTTCCATAGATCAAACCTTAGGGAAATAATGTATGTCCTCAACTTTGTACTCTAAAAATCATAATTGGATCCATTAAACATCAGTTCTTGATTAGTAGAGAAACCTCCTTAATGAATACCTATATTTTACCTTGGATCACCTTCAAGTTGTCAAGCCTTTAAAAAATTACCTACTTTGATACTAATTGTTATAGGTATAATCACTAAGAGGGGGTAAATCAATGAGCCAAGATATTACAATCTCAATTCCAATCCTTCCAAACTATTAGAAAATCAGCGTATATCAACTTGATCAAGCAACATTAACAAGAGAGTGCATTCATTCACTACATACACAAGATCAAACACATAACACATAGTTCATGTTGGAAACCCTCATGGAGAATAAAACCTACTCTCAATCCTATAACACAATAGACTAATTTTACTATAAAAAATTACAAATAAGAGACTGGTCAACTCTGTTAGACCAAAAAACCTTGATCATATTCTCTTGACAAAAGGCTTTTAATGAAACACCTATTTCACAAGGAGAAATTTCCCCTAAGGAAGATCAACTCCTTTAGACCCTCCTTTGAAGTGAACACCTACACCTTCGAACTGATGTCTTCAACACTTGATGATGGATCTCTATCTATTTAACCCCTACACAAACACCCTCTCTATCTCATACAATCCTCTCACATACGCATGTCAAAAATATCTCTCCTTCTTAACCCAAATTGTCCTCATATGCACACTCAAACCTCTTCACATATCCAGAAAATACAAGAGCACTATTCTAACCTTAGAAATATGACCTATAGGTCATACACATAGTCATGAATCTACTCTAGTCATCAACTTATAAACTAGGAACTCTACCTCTCCTTCACTCCATAAAATCACATACACATTGTTCTCAACTCCAAAAAATCTCATAACCAACACATCTGGTTTCACCATTTATATATCAATCATGAATTAACAATATCACAATATTTCCTTTTTAGCCACAATGCATGCCTTCACCCTTAAGGCATCTCACATGAGTCACACTAAAGCACAACATACTTTCAAATAGGCCTAATTTAATTTTATTTCCTATGGAGACCAATTCAACTCTTTCCACATGATCTATATGTCCTCCTTAATTTCCAAAAACCATCACAATACTCTACTACTTAAGCACAATTCACTCAAACAATATTTTGTACACATAGTCACTATGAACAAACACACAATCACATTATAAATAATTTTTCATACTTTATATTATTTTTAAGACCTTTATAAAGCACATATATCACCCTCATGTAGTCTATAACACTCCCAATTATCTAATTCATCATGATATATCAAAACAACATTAGAACAAGCTTAAATACCCTTCTTGGGTTACTTGTAGAACATGCACGAACACATATTCAAATTTGAACCTTCATAAGTTTGACTTTATATACTTATATATCTTTAAATAAAGTTCATTTTAAGAGGAATTTATTCCTCTAAAAATTCTCTTTTTACACCATGAGCAAATTTTACATAGATTGAAACATATGGTCAAATTATAGAGCACTAGTTTTTTCTTTTATTAAATTCAAATATTCAAATGTGAACAATCATAGTTAAACGTCATTCACTTTACTTTCATCTCATTCCATTTATTATTAGATAAATCATGTACCATTTACCTAATTTTAAGTAATTTTACCTTTACCTTTTAGTGCCCATCATTGGATCTTCATCTTGACTAGTTGACTTAATGTACTCCATCGATCTCCTATATGGAGCTCGATCTTTATCTCTACTTGATGTTAAACATAAAAAACTTATCCTCATCTTGAAATATCCTAACATCTTGTAATAAACATTCTCTATTTATGTTACTTAAACTTTACCTTGTGAAAATTTGACTAAGTATGGGGACTATTGCTTATCTGCCTAGAAAGCCAACTTTCCACCTCCATATGTTTTGCTTCACTCAATCACATGTTCTAAAATTGGACCAAATGATATCCTCACATAGGAAAATCCAAAAATGTGTCAGTATACTCATGGAACCCTAACACATGTGAGATATAACAACATTAAAATGCTCACTCATATTTTTCTACCATAGAGCCAACTATGTTAGAAACTTGTTTAGAAGGCCAACTTTGAACATGCATATCTATTATCGCGCTTTGGTGCTTTCCCTAAAAGTTAGTGCATATAAAATAAGCACAAAAATAAATAAACCCATATGATCAAATTCTCCTAAAACATCCACACGTTCAATATATTCCACCACTAAAATGCCTACTCATTTTTTCTTGCCACATTACAAATTTGACTAAGGGAAAACACTGTCAAAATGCCTAAGAGCCTAAATTTGCACTTGCATATCTTTTATCTCACTTAAGTGCATGACCTGATATTTTTATTAAATAAATTAGGGACTAATGTGATCACAACCATATGAAAAACTCCCCCTAACTCATCCACACATGGTAAAGGTGACATCAACAATCTGCCTACTCAAATTTTCTACTACTAGACCCAAACTATCTAGATGAAAAATATGGACTACCAAATGAATTAAAATTATTCACACAAGTTAACCAAGTATATAAAACCTCTTATAAGACCCCTTTCACATTCTCAATACTCCATACTCATCCCTAAACATCTTTAACCAAGCCTCCTTCAAGCATATTAGGATAAGTATATTGCACACTTTGTCATTGTCACTTAGGCTATCAAATCACTTCATCCAATCATTAGGAAACCTCCATGAAATCACCATGAAATCATTGAAAACTCTCCAAAAATATCCCCCTTTATCATTTATTTCAACAAACATCATTCAACTCACCATCCTTCTCTCTCTTCAAGCACTCTCATAATAGGAACTTTCTCCCCCTTTGACATAATGACAAAGTGGGTACCAACTAATATTGAGGACTTGAAAAGACTACCAATAGGAGAGGACCACCTTATAAATATGACACAAACTCCCCCTTACCTTGATACTACCTCACTCCATTCCAACACTCTCTTCAACCAAACACTATAATCAATGAATAAAAAACACACAAAAACACTAAAATCTTATGGAACTTACCAAGACATATCTAAGAGGGACTCCCCCTTTGATTTCTAAGCAATTACACCTTCTGAGTATCATCAAATCTCCACACACCATGAAGAACCACAACATAGGCTTACTATCCTCCTTTCTTAAGACACTTCCATGACAACCAACCAAACTTCATACCACACACCAAATAGGAAACATGCTCTAAAAAAACATGAGAACTCACATTTAAATACTCATGCCTTATTCTTTCGTAGAAACTAAACAAAAATCACTCGTCTTCTTACTAGGCCTATCTAGCCTCCTTGTAGCCCTATTTATAACTAGAAAAGCCCATAAATTTTAGTAGACACACCATCAATACTTAAAAATTCATATCTAGAGCACTTTCATATTCCCCTTCAAGAAAACCAATTTGAAAAAACTAGCTCAACTTCTGCAACATACTTCCTTCATAAACCAACTCGCCAATCAGGCCTCCATCTTGATAAAAAATTGAATAATTTAAAAAATGCAAACCTTCAAATCTATATGAAGCTTGATTTGATAACCCATTTGGCTCATTCATTCTATAAAAAATCTATAGACCTCAAATCATAAGGCAAACCACTTTTTTGGTAAAGTCTAAAACCCTAAAATTTTAAAAATAGACAAAGTCAATAAACCTCCTTCTGGTAAACACCCATCTCTAAAACTTCTTACACACATAGAGACTACCATTACACACTTTTGGGCAAATATTTTAGCTTCCAAACCTTTGGTATCCCATACATCCTATAACCCATTTTTAGACCTACATACTCTTAAACACAAATTGGGAAACCTGAGAGCAAACAAAAGCCTCCAATTCGACTTTAACATACCTTAAAACCACAAAATAACCTAGATAATGCTATAATAAGGTCAAAAAAACCTTTTTGAGAAAAAAAAACATATTTAAAAATCATAAATCCTCTTTTTCCACTTGAAAACCTTCAATCTGACCCTATAGACTGACCATATATAGATATGACATCACCCTGACATTACCACAACTCTTCCATTTGGACATACCTTTTCTAACTAAAAACACTCATGTCTATCCTTTTAGGACCATCTAAATAACACCATATAAACACTACATTCTCTACTAAAATGAGTCTCTTAAGAAGCATAAATGGAGACATCTTTTTCATCACAATGCTATAAAATAAAGTTAAGCTAGGAGTGGTTCACATCTCCTTAGTAACCATTGAAATTATCTTTTAGCTGTAAGATTTATTGATTTTATTCTTATACTTCTCAGTCTAAATCATGACAATTAGTTCTTTTTATAAATCACTCTTCTTCTCTTCTAATATTAGATTAACAATACAAGGAGACAACATAAATTCATGACATACCTTTTCATCTAAAGAATCTACCTTGTAGTTAATAACCTCATCACTAGGCACTGACAATTTATGTTTTTGCATGAATCTTTATTACTAAAATTAATGTGTTCACTTGGATCCATACACATCTCATAACTTGCCTCATCCAACACCTTGGTCTTCTCTTTGAGCTTGATCTCTTCATTTTCAATATGAGGAGAAAATGAGAGCCCTTGGCACTCTTCAACATCTATAGCATTCTCCACCATATAAAATAGATTACTTAGACCTATAGACTCATCATAATTCCTAATTACCACCTTTTTTTCCATGAGTTAAATTACCTTCTATATTGCACTCTAGGAGCTTGATAAAACCTATTCTATCTTGTAGGCCTTTACTTATAGAATCTAGCAATATGACCTCTTTATTCATAGTTATAGAAAATAATATCTTTTAAAGGAAACTCAACTTTCCTTACCTTAAATGGATAATGTTTTTCAAAATTTCCCACATCATGATATTTGAAACACCTAACCTTTCCCACACGTTTTGATTGATGACCCCATTTGTAGTTCCATGCAAATTTCGTTATCTAATCTAATTTGTCTTCATTTTTCAAGTACCTTCATTCCTTATATAAATATTTGTATTCAAATTTAGATTGTTCTTATTCACATTAGTCTTCATCTTGTCTTGATTTGTAGTTTCCAGTTCTTCTTTGTATCCAAGATCAAACTTATCACTTACATGCTTTTGATCATTTAGAATGTTGTCTAGATCATTTAAGATCTTTTCAAGTCTCAAAAATAACTTTAACTTACTATATATCTTCTCTAACTTAGATCTTAATGACTCATTTTAAATTACATACCTTGAACATTCATCTTATTTAGCTTTCAATCTTGTAGATAGGACTTCTAACTGACAATTGAGATGCTTGACTATATCTTCATGCTCCTCGATATCTTCATTTAGTATTGCCTCATACACACTTAATTTTTCCTCATAGTCTTTGAGTTTATATATCATCTTATTATTGATCTTCTTCTCAATCTTTAGTTCTTCAAGAGCATTCATCAATTTAGTTTCATAGTCCACCTCATCTTCATCATCATTTGAATCTCTCCAAGTAGAATCCTTTTGATGTGAGCAACTACCTTCCTCAACTATGAACATATATTCATCTTTAGTAGGACAATCATATTCATGATCATACTCTGAGTCATTGAATTCACTCTCATCTGATGAGCCATAATCATCTTTGGTTTATATACTCTTCTTATCCTTGAAGTACTTCTTCTTGTTGTCAAACCTTCTAAATCCTTTTTTGATTTTGTCAGACCTAAATGATCTCTTGCCATCATCATGATCTTGATCATGCTCTTCATCCTCATCCTTCTTATAATTATGAGGGAACTTATTAGCAAAAATATCCTATCTCACCACAATTGAATAATTTGAGGGGTAGTTTACCTTTATACTTGCCTAAACCTGTTCTCAATTTCCTTGAAATTAAAGTAATTAGTTCATCCTCATCTATATCAAAAATTTCATCCTATTTGTATTTTTTACCTTGGAATTTCTTCTTTATCTTCATTTTAGTCTTTAAAGTTGCTTCCCTCTTTGGTGGTATATGATCATTCTTCCTCATCTCATAGGCAGTAAGGGTGTCATGTAATTGATCCATCTTTAACTAAGTAAGATCATGACTGTCTTATATAGAAACTAATTTCAGATTAAATTTTGGAGATAGAGACCTTAATACCTTTTGAACAATAGTAGACTATTCAATTTTTTCTCCAAGACCTTTGATGATGTTCACAATCTCATCAACCCTCTATAGAAAGGATGCCACAAAATCTTCTTCTGTCATCTTAAGACTTTCAAATTTGCTTATGTGAGTCTACAACTTAGCAAGCTTGACCTTTGAATATACTTCATAAATGATCTACATTTTTTTCCATATCTCTTTAATAAATTTACAATGGATGACATTGGTAAACATAGTTTCTATAATACCATAGGTGATGGCATTCATTACCTTAGAATTATTCTCAAACATCTTTTTGTTTGCAACACTAAACAAAGGAGTAGTAGGAATAACATAACCATATACAATAAATTTCCATACATGAAACCCTACGGACATAATGTATGTCATCATCCTTGCACTTCAAAAAAAAAATTATATTGATTGAACATTTGTGCTTGCTTAGTAGATAAACCTCTTTAATGACTACCCGTATTGTACTTTGGATCACCTTCAAGTTGTCAAGCCTTTAACAAAGGACATGCTCTGATACCAATTATTAGAGGTAAAATCACTAAGAGGGGGGTTGATTTAGTGAGACTAGATATTACAATCTCAATTCCAATCCTTTCAAACTATTATACAATCAACATATATCAACTTGATCAAGTAACAATAAAAAGAGAGCTCATTCATTCAATGCATACACAAGATTAAACACATAACACATAGTTCCTGTGAGAAACCCTCATGGGGAATAAAATCCACTCTCAATATTACAACACAATTTACTACTTATCTTATAATAAATTACAAACAAGATATTGGTCAACTCCTTTAGACTAGAAAACCTTGATTATATCCTCCTGACTAAAGGCTTTTGATGAAACACCTATTTCACAAGGAGCCACTACCCCTAAGGAAGATCAACTCCTTTAGAACCTCTTTTGAAGTAAAAAACTCTACCTTAAAACTGATGTATTCAACACTTGATGATGGATCTCTATTGATCTAACCCTTACACAAACACCCTCTCTACCTCATATAGGCCTCTCACATAGGCATTTCACAATCTCTCTCCTTATTAACTCAAACTATCCTCATATTTACACTCAGAACTCTTCACATATCCAAAAAATGTAAGATCACTATTATGACATCATAAATATGACATATGGGTCATAAACATAGTCATCAATTTGTTATCCTCATCAACTCATCAACTAGGCACTATACTTCTTCACTCCATAATTCTCACACACCTTGTACTCAACTCTAAAAAATCTAGAAACCAACACATTCAGTTTCACCATTTATAAATAAATCATGAATTAACAAGATCAAAATATTTCATTTTTTTCCACAATGCATTCCTTCACCCTTAAGCAATCTAACATGGGTCACCCTTAAGCACAACATACTTTCAAATAGGCTTAAGTCACTTTTAGGTCTTATGGAGACTCATTCAACTCTTAGACACTTCTTTGAGAAAAATAAGAACAAAATAAAACTTTAAAATGTATTGACCCATTCCACATGATCTATAGGTCCTCCTTAAGTTCCAATAACCAACACAATAAACTTCTACTTAAGCACAATTCACTCAAATAATATTTGATGCACACAATCACTATAAACAAACACACTATCACGTTCTAAATCATTATTCATATTACATAAAATTCATAAAACTTTAATAATTCAAAAATATCATCCTCATGAAGTCTAAAAGACTCCCAAATATCTAATTCATCATGAGATATCAAAACAACATCAGAATGAGCTCAAATACCCTTCTCAAGTTACTTGTAGAACATGAATCAACACATATTCAACTTTAAACCTTTATAACTTTTAATTTAAAAAATTATATATATTAAAATTAATTTTATTATACTCAACATGGATTCCTATACAAATTCACTTTTAAAACCACGAGCAAATTCTACATAGATCGAAAGATATGGCCAAAATATAAAACACCTATTTTTTCCTTTCTTGAATGCAAATATTCAAATGCAAACAGTCACAATTAAAACTTGGTAAATTTTCTCACATCTCATGTCATATATGATTATATCAATCACACACCATAAATATAATTTTAATTAACTAAATCTTTACCTTTCATCACTCATCACTGGATCTTCATCTTGACAATTTGACTTAATGTGCTCCATTGATCTTCTATACATAGTTCAATCTTTATCTCTGCTTGAAATTAAACATAAAACACTTTTCCTCATCTCATATCATCCTAAAATCTTGGATTAAATGTGATCCATTTATTTTTCTCAAACTTTACCTTATGCAAATTTGACTAAGTATGGGGACCATTGCTTATTTGCCTGGAAGGCTAACTTTGCACCTTCATATCTTTTGATTCACTCAAGCACATGTTCTAAAATTTGGACCATATGATCTCATCACATAGGATAATAAAACCACATGTCAATTTTATAATATAACCCTCACACATGTGAGATATAATGAAATTAAAATTATCACTTAGATTTTTTTGCCACAAAGCCAACTATGTCAAAAACTTGTCTGAAAGGACAACTTTGAACATGCATATCTTTTGTTACACTTTGGCATTTGACCTAAAAGTTAGTGAAAATAAAATAGGCAAAAAATTGAATAACTACATATAATAAAATTATCTTTAAATGTACACACATGAAAAATGTGCCACCATCAAAGTGCCTACTTAGCTTTTCTTGCCACATTACAAATTTGACTATGGGAAAACTCTATCAAAATGGTAGAGCCCAACTTTGCACTTGCATATATTTTATCTCAATTAGGCACATGACCTAAGACTTTGTCAATAAAAACTAAGTACTAATGTGATCAAAAATATATGACTAACTCTCCCTGACTCATCCATAAATGGTGATGGTGATGTTAGTAATTTACCTACTCTAATTTGTTGTTATTAGACCCAAACTATCTAGATGAAAACTATAGACTACCAAATGAATTTAAATTATGATAACAAGATATCCAAAAATATAAAACCTCTTATATGACCCCTTACACATTATCAATTCTCCATACTCATCCCTTAACATATCTAACCAAACCAAAACTAAAGATCAACTAAGCCTCCTTCAAGCATATTACACACTTTGTCATTATCACTTAGGATATCAAAGCACTTCATCCACTCACCAAGACACATCCATGACATCACCATGACATCATTGATAACTCTCCAAAAATTATCATGCTTACATTGGAATTTTTCATTTGTTCCATAATGTTGATGGGTACACCACCATACTTTGGTTATGCTTTGGGAGCCACAACTGTAATTTGAACTTGTGTGTTTTAGAGAATAAAGGAGCCCTGTTGATTTTGATTATTTGGAGAAATTAGAACCTTTAGAGCTATAGTAGGTTAATTTGGATTTGAAAATAGTGGATTAGTAGTAAGAAGCTCCTTGGCTGCTACCTAAATACTATCCATATTGCTTCTTTTTAAACTTGTATTTATTACTACTGGGATGTATACCTAGCTAGAACTAGCCTGATGATTGAGTGCATAAAACTCTTCTTGATGATAGTTAACCATTGTAGCATCCAAATTTCTTGGTCCTTGATTAATCCCTTGACTTTTTTAAGACTATTTTGGTTTTTTCATCATGGGTACCTCTATTTTGAGCCATAAGAGCTTGATTGTACCCATAATTAATAGTTTACTACCATTGATCATTGATAGTTTAGTTGAAGTTAGTATTTGGGATAATTATTTCCCAAAAGATTAATTCTAGGGTATGGTTCCCTTAACCTCTTGATCAATATTATTTTGAATAAGAACTAAGGTGTTACATGTGCTTGTAGTATTTGGATTATAATTACCTTGTCTATAATATTTAGGCTACCCTTGTCCCTAACATTGACCTTGGAAGTCTCCTTTGTAGGGTGGCCTAATTGCTTGATAAGATTGTTGTTGAGGCTGATATGAGGCTTGGTAAGGCCTATTGAATTGGTCTTGTTGTATTTTCACATTCACTAATTCATTTCCAAAGGATTGAAACATGTTCTTAAGATCTTGAAAGTTTTTATGTTCTTGGGAGTCACCAGATTGGCTTGTGGAAGCCTTTTATTGAGTAGGTGAAGCTATGGCAGCAATTATAGGTATAGGAGGAATGACAACAAAGAGAGGAATAGAAATATAAGGTGGTCTAATATCACGGAACAAAGACATTAGTGGTCTAGGTGTAAGCTTTCCAGCATGTACCAAATAATTTTTTGCTCTGATTGCCTCCTCATATGTATTTGGTAATGTATTCCCTCCCATCAACTAAATCATTACTACAATGTCACTATTTAAGGCCTTTAAACAGTAAAGAAATGCAAAATTTAAGGGTATGCCTAACAGAGACAAGGATTATATCCTAAGTCTTTTGAAACCTTATGTTAAAGTCTTGCATGACTTCATGAGGGGTTCTTTTAATTGTGGTTAAATTAACTACAAGTGAAAAATGGTCACTTTTAACTTCAAATCTCTTACTCAATGCACCTGCTAACTGATCCCATGTAGAAATGGAATTAGTAACAAGGTTTATAGACTAATATAATCTAAGGATTTAAATTTGAAAGAGATAGATAATAATCTAATTTCTACATTTTCCTTATTGGCATTATGAATGTTGCATAAGTTAGATATATCTATGAGGTGTTCAGAAGGGGTTGTAGCTTGGCCTCTAGCAAAATAAGGGACACTCTTAAGAGCTGATACTAGAATAGGATTATATTGATGGAGGTATAACATATTTTAACCATTAAAATCTATAAATGGAAAATATTTAGGGGTTATCATGGCAATAAAAGGGTTTAACAAAGATTTTCTAGTTGAAGAAGGTTTGGGAAGAAAATTGCCTTAATATGGGTGTATAATAGCAAATCTTAATCATTTTACTAAGTTTAAATGAAATTTAACAAATTCAAAGGAAATACCTCTAAAAATTGAACTTATAGTCACCTTGGCATGAGATGTATTTATTTCTCTACTACCCAAATATTGGATCTTATTTTGAAGTCACCATATGGTGTTTTTTGGAAGCTATAACTGCTACAAATTGATCAAATTAGCATCAAAATTTGACCAATCTTATTTAAAAGTAAGTCTCACCAAGTGTGCAAAAAAATATTATGATGTGAGATTACACCATTTTAGATTATTTTTTAAGGCTCCCCCACTCCCATTCATAATATGGGAACAACCCCAGGATGTGGGTATCCTATGGTAGGGTTAAACCTCCAAAGAAGGCTGACTTCCTCTTGATGAATCACCTAAACTAATGATAATATTGAGAAAAGGGTTAGAAAATGGGAAATATGGATCCTAATAATTTTAAAAATGTGTTTCACCAAATTTAAATGAGGCTCTCATATTATTGAACCCACACTAGATCAACATAAGACAATACTAGCTCACACAATCTCATAATCTAGATAACTGCATAAGTATTTCATAAACTTGGTTCAAAAAGAAATGAAGGAAAATAAAGAGGAGTTTCAAGAATCACATCAATATCACATAAATGGTAGAAATAACACTAATTAAAACCTAAAACTAACTTTAAAACACCTTAAAATAGGTAATTAAGAAGGACAATGGATATGGAAGAATCTCCTTCACAAGGCCATTATGCACAACTCACTAAACACTGATCCAAGGAGAGAGATAGGTAAAAAAATCCCTTTATAGCATCAAGAGGTAGTTTTTTTCACTTGGATTTTCACCCTTTGAGGATATGGAAAATATCTCCTCATCCAAGTGGCATAATAGAATCACCTCTAGGCTTGTGGGCAACCTAAAGAATGAGGTGAATCTCTAGATAGGGCTAGCTCCCTCGATGTAATACTTTAGATTGAAACTACTAAGAAGCTTGGGGGGTGAAAAGAGAGAGACCTAATTTAAAAATTATATTTTAAGGGAGGTCATACACTAAATATATTGGTGACTTCCAACCATATGCATGTTACACTTGGAATCAAAGGAGAAACTGAACATACACTTCTCCAATCTTCATCTTCTCACATCAATGTTACATTGTGAGGTTATTGATGAATGAACAAAGATAGGAGGAATAAAAAAGAGGAATATAAGGGAAACAATGAATAGGATAAATCACTAAATCTTATATATTTTTTATAACAATTAGCATGCCCTGCAAGAATAATCTTTCCAACTGTAAATAGATGATATAATGAAATAACATGCTACGGAATCCATAGTCTTCACTTATACAAAATCAAAAATTACAAATGAACACATTAATAAAATTCATGGAGGAGGTAAATATAAGTATTATTATTGATCAAAAGGTATACATTTGATTATGGATTTTCCATACTCAGGCAGAGCATAAAAAAATAATGACCAAAATGGCTAGTTCTTATAGAACTTGAGAGAGAGAAGAGAAGAGATAATTCAAAGGGTCACAAGGACACTTATAAAGCTAATAAAAAAAGTTATTTATGTGTGATAAGATGATTTGGGATGAAAAATTAAAGGTTAGGAGCTACAAGTGTCAATCAAAGTCATAAACTTCATGAAAAGTGGAAAGAAACTCCTCATTCTGGCTCAGAAAAACTACCTACATAATTAGCTCTATTTGAATGAATTATAACTGATTAGGACTATGTCTAATTATTGTAATTAATTTTAATTACATCATAAATTCCCCTCCATATATTGATTTTAGGCTTGGCCATCTATAATCACTTGGAAAGGAGTAATCATCATCTGCTATCAAGAAAATTGCTCTTCCATCCACCCTACACACTTTTCCTCAAAATTGGAATTATTTTATAATGAAAATATATTATAATGAGTTTAATATAATTTTAAATACCCTACATAGACTTATGGTTATCAATCATGATTTACAATTAGCTCACATAAAGCTTTCTACCCTTCTCACTAGCTTGTCCATTAGGCCAATTTTGATGGGCTGAGTTGAAACACCTGGTTTGGACACTTAGAAGTTTCTTCAAGGAATTAAATTTCAATATTTAGTTATAAAAATTCTAAATATTATTCCCAAATTTTATGTTATCTTAAAACTATTTCTGTAACCTACATAATAAAAAAATGGTTAAAATAGCCTGTTTCTCACCCCATCCTACAAGTCTATACAACTAGTTGGCATGTGAGGGATATTGAGTGATACATATGGAAGGTTACATAGGTTTCATGATAAAAAAGTTCCATTATATAATATTTATATATCCATTTCTATCATCAAGTCTTTGCAAGGGTTTTAGGCTTGTTTGAACCCTTAAGCTTTGTTCATAAAAAATAGACATCTAAATTGAAAATAAATTTCACAAACATGTCCTTAAATACCCTTTATAACATATTTTAACTCCATATATAACCTTCAATAAGATATGAGCATCACAACTTGACCTATCAAACTCCTTTCCTCATCTTGCACCAGTATGAGTGAGTTTTCTAGTCAAAAGTGGATCTTTTATGGTTTATCCTATATTTTAAAGTATTTAACACCTATTTTTATACCCCATTAACATTATAAAATGGGTTTTAATTCTCAAATAATTCATAAAGTGGAGGTGACCATCTATTTGGTGTCTAAGCCAAAACCTTCCCTTTAAACCTACCTATAACCTAGAGCTCAAAATAACCTTTGATGACTTTATTTGTCTCTTTATAGTTCAAAAACATATATAATTCCCCAATATACATTTTTAAATTCACTAAAATGTCAACTTAGATCTATAATTGAGGATGACTTCTCAATTTGCTCCTAGGCCTTAAAGTGTTCCATAAGCCTGCATATACTTTAGAGAATTTTAGACCTCCGTATTAGATCACACTCTTTTTTGAGTTTTTTATTATCTTATTTTATATTAAATTCAACCTATCCCACATTATTTAAGTTTCACTATATCTCTTGGTTCACTAATTCATCATTCTTCCCAAGATTGCAATCTTTATGCATAAAGGGAAGTGCCTTCTATCTGAAACAAAATAAAGGGAGCTTCCCCTATTTTATCATACTAATTGAGTGGTTGAGGAGATTATTAAACTAATAAAAATGTTTTTTTACCAATTTTTATCCCTTTTTAAGGTCTTTATACCCTCCAACTTTCCAAAAAACCAAAATAAAACCTTATTAAGGTAGACTATATTTTTGACAGTCATAGATTGACTATGTATTGTTTTCTTGAGATCCTTTTTCTATTTGATGTCTATCATGATGATCCAATGATATTATTATAATTTTAAATAATGTGTTTCACAATAAATTTATCCCTCAAAACTCTCACATATCTCCAAATGCTCCTGTATGCTCAAAATTGTGTGTGTCCTTATTGACTGGGACTATGTTTTGCTTGAAAGCATCATACCTATAGATGACTTTCACACATTAAAAGGTTCACGGATATCTTAATAGTTTTTAAAATGTTTTAATATGGTTTATTTTTCATGTTGATTCACCCTTAAATCTCACCTACACTTGAATTTCACCAAGCTGAGTTTCCCTTAAATGACTGAGAAACCCTACTTATAGGTCATTATTAGTCCATTTAAACCTTGGAAATGATTATTCAAGACCCCAAATGAATAAATAAGTTAATTTATTAATTATTAAAACTTATTCATTAAATTAAAAAAAAGATAACACACAATAACTATCACCTCTCATACTCTCTACCAACATAGTCAGAAAGAGTCAACTGAACAATGAGATCCTGTAGGTGTTTATACTTAGTTTAGGTTTTAGCTATGGTGTTTTTAAAACTTCCTTAAATATTTATATTTAACATAGTATAACTATAATTTTCATGTTTTATGAGATTAAAACATCATCACAACCTCCTATGCCAACTCACTATCTTAGCCAGATTGCATACATAGTTTTTTTGACTGTATTGGCCTATAAGAAGGTACCTATAGATGTATGAATATGATATAGGATTTTATTATTATGTTTAGAGGATTTTTTTGAAACCTAAAATACACATAATATTTTATTTCTACATCATTCACTTGAATTGTCAGAAAATTCTCAAAAACTCCAATCTGTGATCACTATTCTCATTCCCAGCTATATGTGTGCTTTCCATGGAGTTAGAACCCTATAGGTGTTTTTATAGGGTCTAAAATGTTTTATATTATTTTTTAAAATTAAATAAAATAATAATGTTATCTTCATCATATAACCATTTAATCATGGGACAATATTTCAAACTATTACTTTTGGGAAAGAGTCTCATTAGAGTTTCAAGGCATGTAGACATCATTGTCAAAAATTAGTGATGAGAGGTGCATATTTAAACTTCACCACCAAGATTAAAAAAGGGGATAAAACACTTTATAATTTTTGAAATTTGATCCCTTATTTGAGAGATACATGATACTCTCACTTGGGTACATCAAATTGTTATAATCCTATTTCAATCCTTCAACCAAAAGTTTAGGTGCTCTATTTTACACCTTTAGGGATTTGATATCTAATACAATCATCTCTTTTATTTAAAGGTGACCTTCATTACTTATTTTGAAATATACCCTTACAAACAAGTCTAATATGCTATTTCACCATATCAATATAATGATTAAGGTTCATTAGATGTTTCAAAATCTCCATATGACTTCTAAACTCTTTGTTCAAGCCACCTGTAGGTGGTCATATAAATGTGTAGGCTAATAGTGGGGAAAAGTATAGGTAGTGAACATTTTTTTGTCATCCCATGAATTTTATACTTGTCAAAATACCCTCAAATTCACCCATAAAATTCAAAATGATCTAAAATAGGTGTTAAGACCTCATCTTCAATGTGGATTCTTCCATAATAGCACTAATACATGCTCATCAACGGCTACTAGACTGTGAATATTGCATATGACTGAAAATTCATGAAAAATACCTTGAATACTGAAGTTTGGAATATAAAGGGGGAAAAAATCATGTTAAAAACATGATCAAGGACCTATTCTAACTCACTAAAACCATAAACAAGCATGAAGATATAGAATATGGTGAAAAACTACCAATAACACAGAATGGGATCAATCTATAAACTTGAGGTGATTGGACCTTAAAATCAACTCTAAAATTGAAGAAAATCATAGGGAACATTATAAAAGGAATTTAACATCATTTGGAACCAACAACAAGTTTATTTTATATAAATTCTCAAACCAAGGTGAAACCCATGGGGTGCACATATTAGTAGGTAGACTTAGAAGGTCAACTTCTTAGGGATGGTTCATAAAGCTTAGGTCACCATTCCTCTAAAACCAAACACAAAATTAAATATTACTGAGTGTATAATATACCCCTAAAATCATTTTTCTTTAAACCTCTTATTTGACCATACCAAGTACAAAATTGTAAGTCACTTCTTTTTGCCAAGAAAGGTGAAAAGGGAGAAAAATGGTTTTGATCAAGAAATGGCATTTCTAGATCAAAAAAAAATGGAATTAAGATCTGATACATTGAAAATTCATTGCCTAACCATTTACCATGTGGCACACTTCCCAAGGAGATTGTACAAGTGCCAAACTCTTTTTCCCTTCAAGAAAACTACCCTTTCTTTTGTATAACCTGACATCTTTCAATTATTTCAGTTGATTAAGACTTAAGTGGACACATGGGGTATTAAATAATCTTTTTTAACCTTCACATTTCCAAATAAACCTATAAAACTCAATAAATACACCTTTTTAATGCTTAAGATAACCCAAAATGACTAAAAAGATTAAGAAAACTAATGACCAAGTCTAATATAACACCAATTGACATTAACTAACATATAATATACACCATGCCACTCATATTACACCCCTTATAGACATAAAAAGTCAAGTTTTTACCTATAAGATCCCTGATTTGACTTAAAAGTCAAATTTGGTCAACAAATTAGTGACTTATAGGGGTAGTATGCCTACTATACTATCTAGACCAGTAGCCTTATCAGTCTATTGGGCTTAGGAGTCATCTAAAGCTTGAGACAAACAAGGAAACCTTTGACTATCTATGATAATCTTGACTAAGACAAGATAACTAAGGACTTCCTCTACCACACACAATAAAGAGATAAAACACACACACACATGTGCCAAAAGCACATAGGGGAATCTGAAAACAACCTATTATATACAACTAACAATCAATCATACCTCCCTCTTAGATAAAAAGGAAAGTTTGAAACCTTATTTTCTTCATGACATGATGGATTTAGTGAGGCATGTAGTATTTTTTCCTTTAGCATTGATGTCTCCATCTTCTTCATGGTGTTTGCCAACTTCATTGGCATGATGTTTAAAGAAGACCAAATATCTCCATATAAGTTAACCAAGGAAATGAACTCCTCTTGCATCCAAATATCCTCAAACTCTTCATGTGTATCCTTAATTACAACCTCATTCTTGATTCCCATAGGGCTCTCAATAAGATTGGATCTCTTTTCAACTATAAGTTATTCAAGATCAACAAAGAGCTTTGTAAACTTTATCCAATATTGATCATTCTCCACCATGGAAGACTCCTCCTTCACCTTGTCATGTACTTGACCTTAAACTTGACAAAGCTCTTCAAGCTCTTCAAATAACTTAATTTGTAGCTGTTAATCATCCTTGTTAATAACTTCTTGTAGACTAGCATCACCAAAAGGATTCATGATAGTAGGTTCTTAACCAACATGAAGAGCTTCATCTTTATGTTTGATTGAATAGTCAATATCATTTTTAGACTCATCAAAAAGCTTGTCATTAGTCATGCAATCTTTTGGAGAAGGAAAAGCTTTAAATAACTCATTTAATTATTTGTAAATAGCACTAAAAATCTACCATAAATTTTTTTCTTCTTGAATTCCATATTTAAGAACTATTTTCTCCATCTTAGTCTCATGAAACTCTCTTAGGACTACCAATTATTGAGTGATGACTTGAAAGTGTTCTCCATATTTGATAACACATTCCACTACATGCTTGAGATGGCCATTCACAACTTCATGATTAGACATGGAATCTTCTTGAAACACCACTCTCTTCAAGTCTTGGCCACATTCTTCATGGACAGTAATTCCATCTAAAATTAAATAATTTGAGTATATTTCATGAACAAACATCCCTTCAAATATGGGGGTAAAAACTTATGAATTATCCTTTTGTTCACCAAGGGGGTCCCTATGGTAATATCTTCCTCATAATAACTCATGAGATCCTCTTGATCAGCCATAAACTGAGTTTTATCTTCTTCACTTACTTCTATCAAGATAGGATCTTCATCAAGAAGGGGTGAGGTGGAAGGTTGAAGGATAGGCTCATGTGAAGATGGAATGTGAGGTATATTGGAAGGTTGATGAGTTGGAGATGGAGGTGTAGTGAAAGGTGAAGGGGTTGGAGATGGAGTGAGAGATGAAATAGAAGAATTATGAGTGGGATTTGAAAAGAGAAAAGAAATAGTAAGCTCATATGGAAGAGAATTTTTTTGTTGATTAGAATGAGTAGCATCTACACAAGTAGGAGCTTCACTTTGCCATTGATATCCTATGTATAATATATGGAAACATTTGGTTTCACATGACAAGACTCATAAGAGTATTATTATGGCTGATAGGAATAATAATATGGAGGATAGGGCTCATATTGGGACTAATAAAGAGGTGATTCTTGCTAGGTTTCTTGATAGTTATCCACATAGGCTTGTCCAACAACATGGTGTCCATATGAGGAGGGAAATGAGGTGTTATAGGGCTAGCATGGATCATAGGATTGATAGCCATTTTGATGGGATTAATAAACTTATTGAATGGGTTGACAAGGATAATATTGGAGCTGATGATGGTCATATTAATGTTGGTAAGGATCATGACAAGGCTAACCAAGGACTTATTCATATTGATGGGGAACAATACAAGCTTGCAATGTGTCACCAACTTGTAGAGAATAAACCACAACACCAAAGTCAGCCATGAAAATTCATTAAAAGAAAGAACATAAATAAATACATTTATAACAATATTCAAATGATAACCTAGGATACTTGACCAATTGATGTATCTTCAGAGTCACCATTGATGCTTTGATAGATGCCTCCAAACACTGATTGTTGAGAGATAACATCAAAAAATTCTCAAATTATTAGAATAATAGTCCCACTGGACATGCCAAAAAATATTGTCACTTAGATTTTCACCCTTTGGGGAGATGAAAAATCTCTCCTCATCCAAGTGGCATAATGGAATCACCTCTAGGCTTGTGGGTAGGTTAAGGAATGAGGTGAATCTCTAGATAGGGCTAGCTCCCTTGATGTACCACTTTAGATTATAACTACTACTAATCTTGGGGGGTGAAAAGAAAGAGATAACTAAAAAAAACTATTATAATGGAGGTTATATGTAAAATATATTGATTACTTCCAACCATATGCATGTTACACTTGGAATCAAATGACAAACTAAGCATACACTTCTCCAATCTTCATCTTCTCACATCAATGTTACATTGTGAGGTTATGGATGAATGAAAAATGTAGTAGGACTAAAAAAGAGTCATATGAGGGAAATAATGAATAGGATAACTCACTAAATCTTAGACATTTATTAGAACACTTCACATGCCCTGCAAGAAGAAACTTTCTAACTGTAAATAGATGATAGAATGAAATAACATGCTAAGGAATCCATAATCTTCACTTATCAAAAATCAAACATTCCAAATGAAAACACTAAGAAAAATCATGGAAGAGATAAAAATAAATATTATTATTTATCAAAATTTATACATTTGAGTATGGCTTTGCCATACTCAGGTGGAGCATAGAATATAATGGCCAAAATGGCTAATTCTTATAGAACTTGAGAGAGAGAAGAGAAGAGAGAAGTCCAAGGGTAAAAAAGACACTTTAAAATATGATAAAATTAGTAATTTTTTCATATAATTAAGATTTTTAATGAACCATTCAAGTTTAGGAGCTACAAGTTTCAATCCAAGTCATAAACTTCATGAAAAGTGGGAAGAAACTCCTAATTCTAGCTTAGAAAATTGCCTACATTATTATCTCTATTTGAATGCTTTATAACTGATTGGTACCAGGTTTAATGATTTTAATTAAGTTTAAGGACATCAAAAATTCCCCTCCATAAATTGGTTGTAGGGTTGGTTATTTGGAATCACCTAGAAAGGAATAATCATCATATGTTGTCAAGAAAATTGCTCTTCCATGCACCCTGCACACTTGGCCTCAAAATTGGCATCAATTTCTCATTAAAATAAATGTTAGGGAGTGTATAAAAAGTTTAAATACCCTAAATTTACTTATATGCATCATAAATTCTTTAAAATTATCTCACATGAAGCTTTCTACACTTTTCACTAGCTTGTCCATTAGGCCAATTTTGATTGGCTGAGTTGAGACACCTAGTTCAAACACTTAGAATTTTATTAAAGGTGTTAAATGACCATAATTAGTTATAAAAAGTCTAAATATTCCTCCCAAACTTAATTTTATCTTCAAACTCTTCCTATAGCCTCCATAACGCAAATAATGGTAAAAAATAACCTATTTCTCACCCCATCCATATAAGTCCCTACAACTAGTTGGCATATGAGGAGTATTTAATGATTACTATTCAAGTTAAAATATTTTTAATGAGAAAAATATTCCATTAGATCATATTTATATCTATATTTATATCATCAGGTCTCTAGAAGGGTTTAACAAGGTTTTTAGGCTTGTCTGACCTCTTAATCTTTGTTCATAAAAATTATACATCCAAATTGTAAAAAAAAATAAAAAACATGAAATTAAAGATCCATAATAATTTACATAAACTCCCTTATCACCCATAAAAAATCTTAAATAAGATATGAGCATCACAACTTGACCTATCAAGCTCCTTTCCTCATCTTACACAAGTTTGAGTGAGTTTTCTAGTCAAAAGTGTCTTTTTTATGATTTATCATGTATGGTAAAGGATTCAAAACCTATATTGAGACCCCATGAACCTTATAAAATGGTTTTTAATGATCACATCATATAGAAAGTGGAGGTGACCATCCATTTGTGGCCTATGCCAAAACCTTCCCTTTAAACCTGACTATAACCTAGAGCTCAAAATGACCTTTGATGATTTTATTTACCTCCTAATAGATTAAAAAATTATATTATTCCAAAATATACATTTTATAATTCACTAAAATGTCAACTTATATCTAAAATTGAGGATGACTTCTCATTTGGCTCCTAGGCCTTAAAGTATTCCATAAGCCTGCATGTACTTTAGAGAATTTTAGACATGCCTATTAGATATACCTCTTATATGAGGTGTTTAATATGTTATTTTATATTTAATTTAACATATATCACCTTATTTAAGGGTACCTATATCTTTTAGATCACCACTTCATCATTCTTCCCAACATTGCAAGGTTTATGCATAAGGGCAAGTGCCCTCTATTTGAGACAAAACAAAGGGAACTTACCCTAATTTTTCATACTACTTGAGTATTTTAGGATCTTATTAAAATAATAAAAATGTTTTTTACCAATTTTTATCCCTTGGTAATGTCCTCAGACCCTCCAACTTTTCAAAAGACCAAAATAAACCCTTAGTAAAGCAGACTGTGTTTTTGACAATCATATATTGACTATGTATTATTTGCTTGAGATAATTTTTTATATTTTATGTCTATCATAATGACACAATGAGATTATTAAAATTTTAATTAAGGTTTTTCACCCTCTATTTATCCCTTTAAACTCTCACATATCTCCAAATGCTCCTATATGCTCAAAACTGAGTGTGTCCTTATTGATTGTGACTATGTTTTGCTTGAAAGCATCGTACCTATAGAATAATTTCACATATTAAAAGGTTCATGGGATAATAATATTTTTAAAAAGTTTTTCATATGGTTTATGTGTCATGTTAATTCTCCCTTAACTCTCACATTCACTTGGATTTCACCGAACTAAGTTTCCCTTGAATGATTGAGAAACCATGCCTATAGGTCCTACCTATAGGTGATTATTAATCCATTTTAACCTTGGAAATGATGATTAAAGACCCAAAATAAATCAATAATTTCATTCATTAACTATTCAAAATTATTCATCTTATTTAAATAATTATAACACATACTCTCTACCAACACAGTCAGATAGACTTAACTGAACAATGAGATCCTATACATATCTATACTTAGTTTAGGTTTTGGCTATGGTGTTTATAAAATTTCATTAAATATTTATATTTAACCTATTATAACTATATTTTTCATTTTATATGAACTAAAAACATCATCACACCCTCTTATGCCAGCTCACTGTCTGATCTAGATTGCATACATAGGTTTTCTGACTATATTGGCCTATAGGAAGGCAATTGTAGATGTATGAATATGATATAGTATTTTATTATTATGTTTATAGGATTTTCTTGAAACCTAAAATCCACATTTTATTTTATTTCTCCCATATTCACCTTAATGGTTAAAAAACTCCTAAAAATTCCAATTTGGGATCATTGTTCTCATTACCAATTGTAGGTGTGCTTTCCATGGAGTTAGAACCCTATAGGTGTTTGTATAGGGTATAAAATGTTGTATATTATCTTTTAAAATGAATTAAAATCATAATTTTATCTTCATCATAGAACCGTCCAATTATGGGCCAATATTTCAAACTATTACTTTTGGGAAAAAGTCTCTTTAGAGTTTCAAGGCCTGTAGACTTCACTATCAAAAATCAAAGATGCGAGGTGCATATTAAAATTTCAAAACCAAGAGAACCAAAGTAATAAAAAACTTTATAATTTCTTCAATTTGATCCCCTATGTGATATATTTATGATATACTCACTTGGGTGCATCAAAAGTTTTTATAATCCTATTTCAATCCTTAAACAAAAAGTTCAGGTGCTCTATTTTACAACTTTAGGGATTTTGTCTCTAACACAGTCATCTCATTTATTTTAAGGTGATATTCATTCCTTATTTGTAAATATACCATTAAAAATAAGTATACCATGATTTTTCAAACTCTCCATATGACTTCTAAACTCTCTGTTCAAGCCACCTGACTTCTAAACTCTCTGCTTAGGCCACCTATAGGTGGTCATACAAATGTATAGGCTAATAGTGGGGAAAAGCATAGGCAGTGAACATTGTTTTTTCATCCCATTAATTATACAATTTTAAAAATACCCTCAAATTCACCCCTCACATTCAAAATTATCTAAAATAGGTGTCAATACCTCATCTTTAATGTGGATTCTTCCATAATAGCACTAGTACATGCTCATCAATGGATGTTAGACTATGAATATTGCATATGACTACAAATTAATGAAAACTACCTAGAAAAATTAAGTTTTTAAGGTTAAGGGGAAAAATAAAATTTTAAAAACATGATCAAAGACCTATTCCAACTCACTAAAACCATGAACAAGCATGAAGATATAGAACATTGTGAAAAATTACCAATAACATAGAATGGGACTAGTCTGTAAACTTGAGGTGATTGGACCTTCAAATTAACTCTAAAATTGAAACAAAGAATAAGGAACATTAGATAATTAAGTGAAAATAATCTAAAACTAATCTCAGTAATTATATTGTATGAAACTACTCAAACCAAGGTGAACCCATGGGGTGCACTGATTAGTAGTTTGATTTGGAAGGTTAACTTCTTAGGGATGGTTCATAAATCTCAGGTCACCATTTCTCTACAAAATAAAATAAAATGGAATTTGACTGAGTGTATAATACACCACTAGGGTAATTTTGAATGAAACCCCTTATGCTGACTGTACTAAGTACAAACTTGTAAGTCACTTCTATTTGCCAAGAAAGGTGAAAAGGGAGAAAAATGGTTTTGATAAAGAAGTGGAATTTATAAATACAAAAATAAAAATTAATTGAGCTTTTTAAAGCTTAATATACACTATAAAACTATTTATTTCATGGCACACTTCCCAAGGAGGTTATACAAGTACCAAACTTTTCTTTTTCCTTCAAGAAAACTACCCTTTCTTCTATATAACTTGCCATCTTTCAGTAATGCTAGTTGATTAAGACTTAAGTGGACATATGGGGTATGACATAGTATTTATTAACCTTCAAATTTCCCAATAAACTTGTATAACTCATTAAATGTAACCTTTTGACACCTAAGATGACTCTAAATGACTCAAAGGACTAAGAAAACTAATGACCAAGGCTAGTATAACGCCAATTGACATTAATTAACATATAATATACCCCATGACACTCATATTACACCCCCTATATACCTATAAATTTAATTTTTTACCTATATTTTCCCTAATTTGACTTAAACATCAAATTTGGTCAATACTAGTTCTTACAAATTTTGACAAGGTCTAGCCTTATAATTGAGAGTCTCTATACTTCTAAAATTGAGAGAGAATTTCTTATCAAAAGTGAGAGTTTTTAAAATTTAAAAGAAAATAAAATATATAGGAGAAATGGGGAGAGAGGGGGAGCATGCCATCCAAGATCATTAATTGAGCTGCCACCTTTCTTGAATTCTAAACCATTTTTTATCCAATCAAGACTAACCCTTCATCAACAATATAACCTTCATTTTCCCAATAGTATTCAAGCTCTTATCTTTGGTTGAATAATACACTATAATACAAGAATATATTTTATATATGATGAGTCATGATCTATTAGGAAGGGAAAACTTAAAGGATCCATAAAAGAATTAAATGCTCTACTGTACTCTCCAATCCCCAAATCCCCTTATTTTGATCTTCTATTCCAACTCCCACTTACTTCCATTATGAGAAAAAGTCCTCATATCCATGGAATTGATAAATCCATGACTAATTCTACTTTTAGTGGAGGTAGGTACCTATTTGTTGAATCTATAGCTTTGTATAAATATGAGACACTTCGAACCTACCCCTACTCCAACCCAAACATAAGTCTTTACTATAGATTAAAAACCAATCCATTTATTGGTTTTCTTATAGTTATCATGTCAATGAAAACCCTACAGGTTGTATAGACTCATTTTGAACTATATTATTTTTAACCAAACCTATTATGTCTTAGAACTTTAATGTCAATAGAGCTTTATCATTAATAAACCTGGCTATATAGATGTCTCTACTTAATGGATTTTGATTGAGCTTTAATGGTGGCATGACCCTTTGAAACATTTGATTTTGGTTTAACCTAAGTTGCATTCAACCTTCACTCAAAATATCCTAGATTCAAATTTTAATTTTGTTCATTAATCTTGATCTGGGCTTCCCAAATTATGCCATCTATCAAATCATCATTCATTTTGTGGGCCCTATAGTATATCCTGGCAAGTTCTTGTGCTCATGCCACATTGTAACCTCACATTCATCTTTAGGAACATTGAATATTTGACCTTATGCATACTATAAATCTACTTTTACATAGCTTGAATGCATCTCATTGATTTATTTTTTAGTTACTATAGTCATAACACTTATTAACTTCTCATTTGCTTTCAATATTTTTTGACCTGCTAACTTCTCACTTGTCATCGATCTAATTTGGTATGATTAAACATGCTCCATTGATCTATTTGAGCCCATTGGCCTTGTCAATCAATGTGGACCATTAGATATTCATTCAAACACCCAAGATCTTGACACTTGTCATCTTCATGTTCTTCTTTAGGAACTTTTGAATCCAAACAACCATTTTATGAGACTTAAACTTGACATCTACATGCACATCTCATTCTAATTATTCATATTTGAACACTTATATCTTGAGATAGATAACTTTTCAAGATATAAAATTTGTATAAAATAATCAAGGCATGAAAAATATCATGTCCATGTGATCCTTGGACTCTGGTTGAATTCCCAAGTATATTTATGAAATGTGCAACTAGAATAACTTATTTATTTTTGCATGATGTGTTGTGATGGTCTAGTCCTTCTAGACTTTCCCTTGTCATATTTTGATTTATCAAAGATTTATAGAACTTTCAAAACTTCATACCAACCTAATTTATGTATTCTGAATGTCATGAACACTATGGAAACATGTTGGATCTTCTTCTCTTGCAACTCTAGATATATTTGAAGACTTACTTCTCAAAGATCAATAAAACACACTTTAAGCTTTCTTAAACTATTTCAAAAGCTTTGTAAGTGACATTTGATCTTCTTATTCATTATTTGGTCACCCACTCAATCAAGAACTATGTTCAGCTTCTCATTCCATCCTAGAACTTCCACAAATTGATCTATCTAGGAAAAATTTTGTATGTAGGTCAAAATTGGCCAACAAGAAGCATAAGAGGTAAAATCATGGGGAAGAAGGGGGAAACTTCTTATGAGAATGACTTATGGGAAGAATGGTAGAACGTATATGAATGGTTAGGAGGTCATTCTCAAGATGCTATTAAATAATGTGGCAAAGATCAATGTGATGTGTGCCACATTTATGCCAAAGACAATATACATCTCCATACTTAGGAAGATACTCAAATAATAATTTCTGGGTAGGTATGGGCTTGTCTAATGACTAAGGAATGGTGGGAAGAAAAAGTGTCAATATATTGTTATAGCTTGCGATAATGCATGGATGAATGATTATATGTGTCATGGAATCAACAAATATTCCTGTGAGTAGTTTGGTTAGGTGTACTCATATGAGGAGGTGTAACAGAAGTTGAAGGATCTTGGTATAGGGAGAAATATATAGTCCAGTGACTAAAAACTTTATGAATCTCACAATAAGGCTGATTGGCTCATCTGGTGGATAAAGGATCCAGCTCTAATAAAGGGAGAAAACCATCATCAAGATAAGGTGGGGATGATGGATAGATTATACAAGGCTCGATTAAAGGAGAAATAGGGTAAGAAGTGGGAAGAGACCTATTTGGAATGGGAATGGGAATGAGATCTGATATGGGCTTTGTTAAGGAGTGGTAGGGTCCACAGAAGGCTGAAGGATAGTCACACACGTCTCAGGGATAAGTAGGCTATAGGGTTCATGGTATCTAGTAAATTGATAGGTACCAATCATATCAAAATCCATAATCATACTCCTATGAGGTTATTCAAAAATTAAAGGTGTCTATGTATGCAATCATAAATGCATCATGTATATAAATTAATCCTATCTCAGAGAAGATAGATCATATCTACACTTATAATTGTGGATACATTTGTTAATTAATGGCATGACCAATATATGGATCTACTAAACCCAACTAGGGGATCACTTATCATAATACACCCTGCTAATAGGGGTTTTAAATCTTACAATCTAATATAATCATCAACAACCCTAAAAGAGTCTTAGGTTTAATGTTCACTTTATATCTAATAAACAAGAAAGTAAATATAATCTAGTGCTCTAAAACATGTGGCACAAAATGGGGATTAAAAAAATACTAAACTAAACATGAATATAATACATATACTCATGTCAATGTTTACAAAATCTTAATGCATAAGAGAGAAACACAAATGCATTATTTATAGTCTTACAAAGGAGAAATGAAACTAGTAATAATTACCTTTGAAGATGAACCCACCAAGCCTCAATCTCTCCCTAGCCAAAGTGCTTAGAAATATATTGTTGTGGTATGTAAGGATAAAAAAGACAAATCAGCTCTAGGCTACACAACCTATTTATGCATCTAAAAAACTTTGCCATAAGATAAGATTTGTATTTCTAAAGAATGTATGGAACCTTAAGCTTTATTCCTCAAGTATAATGGTCAATAAGAAGATGTTTGTTTGAAATTATTCTTATTCACTTATATTTTTACAAATGGTTATAATGAACATGTATATATAGGTAGATCTTACCCTAAATCCTTTTGAATATTTTAATTGTACAAGGTTAACCTAGTCAACCCTATATATTTTAAAGAGATAATTCACTAGATCTTGAGCTAGGTTGTTCAAAGGGATAACAAAGATCCTAATGAAAGATACCCCTAAAGACTATAGGTTTAACTCTAATGACCCTCTATAATAATTAGAGGCCAAAAAATATATAGGGTTGACCTAATTGGCCTAGTATAATCAACTATTGAAAGGGGGTCAAGGAAAGAGCAAGGAGGATAAAGCATGAAAAATGATTGGAATGGGTGAAAAAAATAAGAATAATCTTAGGGAAAATGGATTTATGAGACAATTTTTTAGATTTACTATGGGAAAAGGGACAATAATCTTATGAAGCATCAATGGTTTGCCAACCCCTTAAGGCATGCACTCAGAGAGATTGAGACTCGGCAGGTTCTTGAAAGATATAAAGTATTAGTAATCAATAAAAGTTTGAAAATATTGTGTATACATAGGCCCCACTTGAATCTCATGACATGTCATGTAAGTAAAACATGGGATGGTGCTTTAGGAAATAGAACATTGTAACACACAATGCTGATGTTAAGTAAAGTATAGTAAGTAGCAAATAAGATAAAGAAAAGAATAGAATTGAAAAATGCATACCTTTACTTACCTTAGTGATATAGATAAATAATTAGACTTAAATAGAAATTGAAGGCATCCAATGTGAATAACGCCAGGCAAACATGTAGAAGTTAGTGCAAAAAATAGCCAAAATTTTGAATTTTTTGGAATATAGGCATATAATAGTGAAAATATATGAGGGTATTAGTAAAAATGGGTAAATCAAGATTGTTAAGTCAAGGCTAGAGTATTTAAGTAAAATTAATGACAAAATGATGGAAAAATAATGACAAATGAGTGTAAATGAATGACAAATGATTGTAAAACACATTAAATAATGTTGTAAATCATGTAAAACATAAATGACAAAAAGGAATGTAGAACATACTAAATCATGTTGGGAATCATGTAAAACATGAATGAAAATGAAATATATCAACGCAAGAAAATTTGAACAAAGATATGTAATAAAGTGAAAATTAAGCTCATGTAAAATAGGCAAAAAGAAAAACATGAAAGACTAATAATTAAATGTAATTAAAGATGTGAGACAAACATGAAGAAGACATACATAAAGAGAAACATGTAATAATGGAAAATCTCATATGTAAGATAACTGAGTCCATAAAAACATGACAAGAACATGATGTATAAATGAAAATCAAAAGCTCTTAAGGATGAAAAACTCAAACTTAGTGCTTGTTCTAAGATTCAAGGTAAGAAAACACAACCACCTAATGACATGACTAGTATGACAATGAGATGGTGTGTTAAATAAATGGTTTAAGAGTGTAATCCATAGTTTCTCAAACATGTTTTACTCTAGGGATAGATAAAAATGAAACAAAGTAATTCTAACATGTTTTTGAGAGGTGAAGAAGAAGGAATAATAGAGGAGGGAAAATAGATTTGGAATCATAATTTTCCTATCAAGTGGGGAAATGAAATGGGTGGAGGGGATAATGAAGGAAAAACCAAGGTAGATAAAATCTTTATCAAAGTATAGACACTCAAATTAGTTTTGTCAAAATAATAATAGTTTCAACCTTAAGGAATATGGGCTTCTCTTGGCCACACAAGTCTTAGGTCAATAAATGCAGTATATAGATCATCCCATAAAGGCTATATGCATGAAAATTAAAATGGACTTACCTTCCCACAATGTGTTTCCCATTCCTTAGGACCCCTTATAGAGGCATTGGTATCCTAAGAATATTAGGTACTTTCATGAGAAAGTATGTAACATCATAGAGTGTTTTGAATTCTCCTACTCCAATCTATTGGCCTACTGCACCCCAAAGGACCTTAGCTCTATGTGAGGCCAATTGTGGAGTTTGAGCTTTGATTAGAGATAGGATATGTGTTTGGAATCATGTCTTTTTGTGTGATTTTAATTTTTTATATTTTTTTGTTTCCTTTTGTTTCAAATTATTTGGCTTTTAAATTTCTTGATGGCTTTTTTATTCCTCCTTCATATGAATTTGAAAAACCAAACATGGGTGCTAAAGATGACTTTCATTTGAATACTTGGGACAAGGTTTCTAAGAGAGATAAATTCAAAGAGAATGGCATCTAAGAGTATTGTAAATCTAGGTGAAATAAAAGTGTTATCTTGACTTTGACCTTGTTTTATTCAATGTGGAGTGAAAGGAAAGGGGAAATCAAGAGGAATGACACATGGAACAATCTGAATTACTTCAAATTAAAAAAAAATGAGAAAAATGGATAGAATTATAGTAAAGTGTGATTCCTTATCATAATAATGAGGTAAATGGAGGAAAACATGCTAAAATAGTTTGTTTGTGTAAATTCCATCTATCAAATGAAGTAAAAACTAAAGTTGAAAACAAGAATCAATAACATTTTCTAGAAAAGGACTGACAAGATGGTAATTTTATGAGGAGGGCTAGGTCCTATCCATGGTCTTATACTATAAACTCATAAAAGATAAACCCATGGGGATAAATTCTAAATAAGGGTGAAAATAATATTAAAGCTACTAAGGCAAAGAATAACATGAAAAGACAAAATTAAAAGAAATATATGAGGACAAAAATGAATGAAAATGCCAAATGTAATGTGTAATAAAACCAAAGAACATAAAATAAAATTAATTATACTTATAAAGTGAAATTAAAATAAATAAAGTGCATAAAAACAAAGAAACATGAGACAAAAAGAACAAGTAAGATCTATATTAACATCTATATCAAAGATGAACATGTGAAATACATGTCTATAAGTCTCAAAAGGTTTCTTGAATCTGAATGTGTTTATTATTATGCATTATAGAATAAGAGTGGGCATCACAAGATGCCCCAAAGGGTAATTATATGTAGGGATGTGCATCTATTATGCATTATAGAATAAGAGTGGGCATCACAAGATGCCCCAAATTGTAATTATATGTAGGGATGGGCATCTTAATATGCCCCAAAATCTAAAGGGACATGTGGATGGGCATCATGCGATGCCCCAACATGTGAGTTAGACTGAGGTAACATTAAACCATCAAAATGATTTGCAGTAGGTTGGTAGGTGCATTTGGAGATAGGTAAATGTGTTGGATTGTTAGATTTTAAGGATGTTAAATGTGGCATATGATGTGTAGGAGAGGTATGAAGAGGTAAAGGAGGACCATGTATGATATGCATTAGAGTAGGCATTTGAACTAGGTACTCTTATGGTTCATGTAACCTAAGAGGTTGAGGTTCAATGGATGCCATAATATGTTTAAAGTTATTCATGTTAGTTATCCTTTCCTTATTGGTGTAGGAATAAATATCAACTATGGTTTAAACAAAATTATCAGATGAGAGGTGGGTATGAGATAATTATTATTATTTATTAGGTAGTTGATGTTGATGTGATTTTGGTTCTTGAGATTGAATTTGAGAATCTTGAAGATAGTCTTGATAACATTGTTTTGTTAGAGTATCAAGATTGAAATGAGGACCACACAAAGAAGAAATAAGAAAATAGTGAAGATGACAATAAGCCTCATGAGAATGACTTATAGTAGCATGCCACCAATAAAACTTATCAAGTTGTACCATTTTAGAGGAGGTCTGGAGGATCAAAGCTTATGGGTTTAGAGGGTGGAAATTTCTTCTTAAGTTGTTCTAGACTCAAGGGAAGGTGGGTTGGGTTAATATTGGTTGAATTGGATGATCCATTTTGAGTTTGGTGAAACTTGGATAAATTAATGTTATGAGAAAATGATTGAAAAGGTGCTTTGATATTTGTTTAAGATGGTTCAAATTGAGTCATAATAAATTCTTGCCTTTTTGCTTAGTCTAAGGCTTCATCTAAAGTTTGAGGTGAAAAGATTCAAACTTTGTATTAAAGGGGAGGTTTAAGAGTAGTGACAAATAGTTTTAAAAGAGTGTCATCATTCATGTTATGACCCACTTTATGAGAAAAATACTTCCATCATTTGATGAAAGTATGATCAGATTCATTAGGAAGTTGTTTGGCATTGATGAAATGGCTAAGGTAGTTTTTAGGAAGGTCATAATGTTGGAATTCCTTAACTAGAGCATTGACTAAATCTTCTAGTTGTGAGATGAAATGTCTAGGAAGTTGGTTGCACCATTCAGGTGCATCACCAAAAAAGGTTTTAGATAAGAGATTAGTGGTATCAAAGGTGTTAGTTTAGACCCATTCCTTATAGAGATTACCAAAAGACTGAAGAAAGATAGTAGGGTCCTTAGTCCCATTATATGTGATAGTTGGAGAAATGTTTCCAATATCTATGGATGTAATGAATGGGGCTAAAGGTTAATTTTGAAGATGTTGAAGCATTTTATTATTCATTGGACGTTGAGGAATGGTATTCCTATTGGCATCTCTAAGAGGAGGAGGGACAAAATTTTTATTTGGTTGAGACATGATGACATGAGGTGGTTGACTATACATATTTAATAAATGTTGTTGCATGTTCATCATTTGAGATTGATTGGTTTTTTCATGATGTTCATTTTTTTATGAGTTGTGAAAGGAGTTGATTTGTATCAATAGGTGTGTTGGTGTTTTTAAGAGGGATATTAGTGTTGATAGGAAGAGGATTATTAGTAGGTGGGGGATTCCTAATATTAGTATTAGTTTTGATAAGTGTGGTAGAAGAAAAAGGAGGCTTGGTAAAGCCAAAATTATTGGTAGGAGTGTAAATAGTATTATCATCAAGGTTTTTGAATAATTGAGAATAATATACATTATCAATTTGAGTGGTTTCAACCATGTTACTTTAGAAAGTGATAAGACTTGGTGATCTTGTTATGGGTGTAACAGGAGGATTATGAACTTTTATTATAAGGGTATGAGTGTTGATAAGAGAGGGATAGTTGGTGGAAGATTCCCAAAGTTGATATTTGGAAGAGGATTAGGATGAATGACCTCAACTACATTACATTGTGTAGTGATTAGTTTTGGTTTAGGATAAGAGGAATGAAGAAAGTGGATAGTTTCATCTGAAGTAATAAAATAAGTGAGGTTATTATCCAAATACTTAATTATGTAATTTTTTTGATTAAAATAAGGATAAATAAATGTCATCATGATGAGATAAGACTACATATCCATAGAAGGAAATAGGAAGTGGCAGGAAACTATATAGGGTTGACTAGGTCAACCCAACATAAAAAATAGGGCCTATAAATAGTATAGGGTTGACTGGGTCAACCCAATATAGTGAATAGAGGTTGGAAAAAGAGTGAACAAGGTATATAAATAGTATAGGGTTGACTAGGTTGATCTAGTATAGTGAACAGAGGCTAAAAAAAGGTACATGGTTGACTAGGTCCACCTAATACAATAGAGAGGGAAAATTAAGAAGCATATAATAGATTTATGGACTCAAAAAAGATAAATTTTATAATAAATTTGAAAATAAATAGATGAAATGAAACAAAATATCAATTGGATTAAATTTTGACAATCCAATTTAAACACATAGCACAAAACCTTGTACCAACACTAACTAATGCAAGTTTTTGCAATACAAAATACAATTAAGTAAAGAGCAAACAATCAACTAAGAAAGTAAATAACTAACTAATTGGTCAACCTGAATGATAATTAGATTATTAAGATATGATTTTAAATGTGATGGGAAGTTGGTTATAAGCAAGGAAATATAATGGCAATCTAAGGATGGTTTCAAGTAGTTTGGGTTGAAAGGGACTATAGTGGAAATGATATAGGCTTGGTATTGGGGCCTGTTAGTGTCCAAATTTGCACTAAAGTAATTGGGCCCCTATCAATAAAATTCCCATGTCCAAATTAGATAATTTTCAATGTTTTAATTATTTTCCTCATCCCATCAAAAGATCAAAATACATATTCATAATTAGTCATGTACATGTGTTTGCTTTCACTAAATGGTAAGTATTCTCTCACTCCTTGACAAATTCTTGAGGGCTACTTTCTAAAGATGGAGGTTACTCTTTATATATCTAAAATAATCACAAATTTTTGATTAAAATTCCCATGGTAGGAGAATTTATCATGAGAAGACAAGGGTATGACCAAGCTTTTCTCTGTTCTTGGATTGGATGTTGTATGCTCAAGAGAGAGGTTTTCAAGACTTCAGATGAAATAGTTGATTTAAAATTGATGTATTTTGATGATTAAAGTTTGAAATAACCTGATGAATTTAATGAGGTTTGTATTTATCTTAAGAGACTTTTCATAAGTGTTTTCAGGGCTCAGGGAGATCTTGCACCTTTCCCTGAATAAGGAAAACTAGTGCAAATTGAAAAAAGTGGTTGAGAAGTCCAAACTCACATCTAAATTATACATGTGGTATATTACAAAGGCTTTAGACGTTTTGGGATTTTTCTAAAATTTCCCCTCTTACTATGTTTGAGGCAAGGTGTTTAAATTCTGTAAGGCTTGAATATCTAAACTTGTAGGAAAAGGTGATGCCATGTGGTAGATCCTTAGAAATTTTTTAGTTTCAATTTTTTTTGAAGATTGCCCCACTTACTTATTGGTGGGAATAATCCAAAAAACCCTCAAAGGCCTGAACTCCCAAACTTGTGAGATAAAATTATGACACATGTTGTTCTTGGTCCCAGAGAGGGTTCAAAGCTTATTGCATTTCTGCACCTCTAGAAAGTAACAAGTGAAAAGGTGTAAACATCCCTAGAGGTCCAAAAATATTTCATAAATACATTTCCCACTCATGTCACTCTGTGCCCTACAAGGAGGACTATTTGGTGTAATAGGGTAGCATTTTTGTTTTCCCTATCTTTTCTGAATAAGGATTAAGAAATTAATGAGAATTAGGTGGTAGTTAACCATTGAGATTTGGTGCATTAATGGTATCCCTAATATTGAGATGCAAGGGAATATAACTTAGGTATTTGTCTTCATTCTAAAATTACCCTTTGCATCTAGAGATTATGTCCATTCTTTTGAGTTATGCGTGCCTGAGCTAAGTGTAGTGTGAGAATGTGATTATAGAAAATTCTTCATAGACTTTCAAATTCTAGTGTGTGTAGCCATCTAAATTAAATACTAAGTTTCCCATTTTATCCTCATGTTGTGTTCTTTGAAGAGAGTTAAGAGGTAGTTGAGGGTTATTCGAGTGAAGATTTTGTCTGGTATAGAAACATTACATTTAAGAATTGGAAAAATGGTAGTGTCTTCTATCATAATAAAAGGCAATGTTGTTTCAATTTTGGATTAAATTAAGGATACTAATGTTATGGGGATGGATTTTAGGCCATATTGAATTTTTTGCAATAACCTAACCCCCTAATTAATTACCAATATTGGCAATAGTTACATTTCACCTACAACAACATTCTTTTTGGCTACCTCGTACCTAGAACTCATTATTTCATGTGTTCAAGCATACCAAATAGACATAAGGACTATTGTTGATGGTGGTCATTCTATTGTATTATCCTTCACCCCTTCAACCCTCAATGACATGTTAAGAATTCCTCCCTAACTAGAAGGCATTTTAATCTCCTTGGAAGAATGCTAAAAATATGTAGAAAAGAAGGACAAAGATATCTAGGATATCGTCAATACTTGTTGTCTAGCCAAGAGGAGACAAAAGGTCTCTAAAATGTTTAAGAGATTAAAATTAACATAGTTTAATGAACTATTCCAATGTATTATTTCCATGGCTACCAAGATTTATGAGGCACCTGCCACAGAGAAGTTTGAGCCATGGATGTTCCTAATTATGAACTACATGTTGGAGGGAAATAAAAAGCTGGACTAGGCCTCCATACTCAGTGACAACCTACATATACAAATGATGCATATCTAAGATGAAATTCTTTCTAAAAAAGCATTTACAAGTACCTTTTATATGTCTTGTTATTTGATGTGTAACCTTGTGCACAATAAGACTTTCCAAGGGCTCACCAGGGATCTTTCAAGAATGAAAATATATGAGGTATATCTAGAGGTTAGCCTAGAAGGATTCAAGAATAATTTATATAAAGTTTATAACTATTTTTTCAATATAATGATGAGTGTCTTCTTCCCATTAAGAAGACTAAACAAAATGTTTTCAACTACCAAGCAAGTAGTTGAGAAGCATGGCACCACATATAAATAGTTTAAAACATTCACATACATCAAGGTAAGTGTCTATTCTAGATGCCCACTCAAATTTCCCAGGTAACTAGATGATAAGTTGGTAGTGATGGAGCTAAGCTAACAAATGGTACCACCACATGAAATGATTGCTGCAAAAAAGATAAACAATCCTTTTAGGTTTCTTATGGTAATAGGGTTTTATTTGTGTCTTTCTATTGCCAAGGCAAATGGGTTGGAATAGGATATGAGTTCATATGCACTTGATAAAATGCCACCCCAACCTAATTTCAACATCAAGTGGTTGGTAAACATGGCTACTAATGTAATATTGCATAAGTCTCACTATGAGGACATTTGGTCCAACTGCACCATGGAGGAAGATGTCTAAAAATTAGAATTTATAAGGCTAATTATGCAGGAAGTCATAGCCTAAAACATTGTTCTCATCCCTAAAGACATGGTGGATGATAAATTAACATTGTCTTCATTATACAACACTAATAATATTGAATCCCAACCCATTTCTTAGTTAGATTTTAGTACTCAAGAGGATGATTACATCCCTAGAAGATTAGTGTGAATTATGAAGAGAACCTTCAGATGGCTTAAGGAGCATGGGGTCAACCTCAACACATATGACACTCCTACTTTTTAATAATTAAGGCAAATTAAGGATTTGAAGGCCTTTCTCCCAAGATATAGTGATGACTCTACAGTTCCATCTTTAGCTGTAACTAGTAAGGTAAAATGCAAGCTTGGGGATACCAAGTGTTGTCCCCCAAAAAAATGTCACTCCTTTTAGGACAACGTATAAGCCATTTTGGTCTTGCAAGACCAAATTTGCCTCTTCCCTTTTCAAAATTTCTTCTGAGCTTTCAAGTTCCTCACTTTTCAAGATTTTCCAAAAATCTACAGACTCAACATGCTTAAAATTAGCATTTTCAACTATTTCAATGGCTTCTTTGGACGAGTTCAATCAAAAGGGGCAAGTTTCCAACACTTGGGCATTTTTAGGATTGGTTCAATGCCTTGGTTCAACCAAAAAGGGGCTTATCAGCAAGCTTCTAAGCAAAGATTGAACTGTTGAACCTTAAACCACTTTGGTTCAATGGTTTAATGGGTTCAAGGTTCAACATCATTGATAGGGTTAAAAGAGTTAAGTGCTTCAGCTAGATTGAACCATTCAATGTCGTTACTAGGACACTCAACCACTTTGGTAAGTTCATCAGCTTTCCAAAAGACTAAGCTTCAAGGAAGGAAGGAACTATTGAACCAAGGTTGGTTCAATCGGTCTGTTCAAATCAAAGGTTTAAAGTTTCAATGCAGTTATTTCAAAGCAAAGGTTCAATGTAGTTTAGAAACTATTTCAAACGATCAAGACTTAGCCAAAACAAAGACATTAAACCATTGAACCATTGAACCAAAGTTCATTCAATCGGTCGGTTCAATCAAAATGGTTCAAAGGAGTGCCCTGAAAAGAATGAGTCAAGTAGAAGCCACCACATGTCATTTGTTGAGGACCATTGCACTTTATTTCTAATCACAATGGAAGATGCCACTTGTCCCTACTGAAGCTTGTTAGAAGCCTCTAAGTGTCTCCATCTAAAGCTTTAAAGTTTCAACAGTTTCAAAGTTTAACATGTAGGTATTTCTTTTTTACACAAGTTTTTGTCTAAGTCTCAAGAAGCCACAAAACATGCCATGTGTCCCTTGCAAAAGTTTGGTGGAAGCCAACATGTGTCAATCTCTACAATTTTTCCCTCCTGCTTCTTGTTTTCATAAAGACTGTGGTGGACCCCCAGTGAGCTACTGAAGAAAGTGGAACGCACCATGTGTCATCATCCACCTAACTCTCCAAAGATAAGCGGAAGCCACCACCTGTTCATTTATAACTCCATGAAGAGTGACACGTGTCTGTGTCTGAGTTTCAAACAAGTTTATAAGCTTCTCTTAAGCATTTTTTAGAGCACAGTGGAGACCACTACGTGTTATCATCTACATGAATCTAAAATAAGTTTCGAGTGTTTTTAAAGGCTGATAAATCATAGCAGAGACTGCCACATGTCATCTTCCACCAAACTCATTAAAAAATGTTTTTAAAGCCTCTAAGAGTAGTAGAAGTTGCATGTCCTCACCTGTTTCAAAGTAGATGCTGCCATGTGTCAATTTCTTAGTGGAAAGTGACCAAAGAATAGAGAAGCAATTTAAGGACCTAATTCAACAGCCAAAAAAGGAGTTACCAAGAAGGATGACAGACCCATAGATGTCAAATTAGGGGCAATCAATTAGCCATTAGATTTCAAATGATGGCAAACTCGAGGATGCCAAATTGGTGGCAATGCAGTGTCTATTGATTTTTGCAAACTTAAGTGTAAGAGCCCTAATTGTTGTGAAGCAAAGGAAACAATATGAAAGATATGGAGTATCAACACAGTGTTTAGATCTGATAGACCTCTTGAACCTATAAACATGGATGTGGATTTCTCAAACCTTGAAAAGACATGACTTGTTCAAGAATAAAGGCAAAGTGAAAAATGGTCTAATCAAGAGAGGAAACTAAGAGGATCATCTAGGTCCAGGGGATGACAATCAAGTTAAAATATAGAATTGAAAGTGCATTCAAAGCATGGCATGCACAACATGAGTTGTTCCATGGGATAAACGTGCCAAACCTTTCTCGACCTCTATATATTGTAATCTCTCTGATTGTTATGAAGGATATTTTCCTGCTATAGAAGTAAAAACTTTGCCCAAATTGAAAGGCATTTATTGAGACTTTGAGCTCAGATTGTTAATCATTTTTCTTCATTTGAATAAGAAAGCAAGTGACCTTTTAAGACTTTGTGCTAGAAATAGCTTGTGTTATTTAGGAAATTGTTTGTATAGCTATTTCCTAGAAGTGTTCTTGTTTATCTAATCTAACAAACAGAACTAGTGGAAGTGGTTAGGAAGGTGTCCTAAAGACCAATTGTGGGATGACTTTGTGACCCCACAAGTACTTTCAGTGTGTTTGTATTTTCTTTTTCCTATGTAAAAGACCTTGGGATGACTTTGTGCCCCCATTATTCTTCGTATCTCTCTCTTGGGTAGTTAAGGTGGAACTTTGTGCTGCATCTTATATTGCTGGTTACTTTGTACTTTGGTTACCAGTTACTTGTTCCTTGAAAGGACTCTTACTATTTCCTGCAAGAATACTTCTGAAAGAAGAGAAGTGCCTTTAGTGTTTCCCAAGATTTTTCCTCTATTTTTTAGCATCATCTCTAAAAAAAGAGAGATGGATGGTTTGTCCTACCCTTGTGTCTTATTTTTTTCATATATATATATATATATATATATATATATATATATATATATATATTATATAGCTCTGTATACTTAATAGGGAACCTCCCCTTAATGAGAGGAGAGATTTATCCCCTTTTGATGTAGTAAACCTGCACATTTGGCCAATCAATCTCCCTACTACTATGGTGATAGGACCTATTTTGCTCACCAATTAGCAGGTCAAAAAAATATTCACCCAATAGTTTTTGGTGACTCCGTTGGGGAAAGAGTGCACAATTTGAAGCCTCAAGTTTCAAGCTAAAGCAGAACCGGTTCTTTCCTATTTTTGTTTTACAATCTGGCAACTTCACGCTGTACTAAAAGCTAGAAAGCCCAAGGTGTTGTTGACCCTATTTTTGAGTTGGTGCAATAGAGTAATTTTGAGTTGTTTCCTCCACAAACTCAACTCCAACAAACTAGGAGTCTTCCTCTTACCAACACCAGGTCACTAACACAAGGCAGAGCTACTTTTTCTACTATTAGTAGAACTTTGCCTATATATACACCACCTGGATTTGTTATCCCTACTTTTAATAATCCACTTATGGTAGTTCAAGGCCCCTGGGGTAACTCTTTTGGCCCATGCAATCTTACTCCACCCCTACATGAGCTTCCATGCAGTTTAAGGAAGAATTTTCCCAAATTCTTTGGTGATGGAAAGGTTCACCCTGATGAACACATTGTAGCCTTTAGCATAGCCTACAGTGTGATAGGCATGGAAGTTGAGGACGTGGTAGTCAAATTGTTCATGGAGATGTTGCAAGGTACTGTTGTAGATTGGTTTTACCATCTACATGCTAGATCAGTGACTAATTGGGACACACTCAAAGCCAAGTTTGAATCCAAATTCAAACCTATAGAAGATTTCACATGCCCTTCTAGCCCAACTCACACAGATGAAGAAGGAACCTCATGAACCAATGAGGGATTTCATATCCAAATTTGATATGTTGAGGAATAAGATCCCTGCAATCACTCAGCCAACCCCTAAAAACCTCAAGTGCTTCTTCATCAACTCATAACTGCCTGAAGTGAGTTTTCTACTGAGATGCACTGGCCAGATAGACCTTGTTGAAGCTCAAGACTTGGCTACTGAGATAGAAGATGACCTTATCTTGGCTGGGAAGATAAGGAGAGATATAAACAGAGGTAAATCTTCTTCATTTTCTGATTACTCATCTATAGCCACTACTAATCCCATGGTGCAGAAGCTGGCAAATGATATATTGGCTCTCAGAAGACAAATGGCCCACGGGATGTCATCTACTCTTGCATATAGAGATATCCCAAGGAGAATGTTCCAGAATTAGACATACCAAGGCAATGTTTCCAGGGGTCAAGGGTAGTCGAATTATCTTCCTCCCCCATAGAGGAACCTTGCCATTGAAGCACCTCCAACCAACTTAGTGGTTGGATATCTTAAAGCTGACTCAGGTTTCTCATTCTAGCCTGCATTGAACTCTAAAAATGATGCTAATCTCTTCACTGAGGAAGAAGAAGAATTAGCTGGTGACTCCAACATTGGTTTCTTGAACTATCAAGATGAACCCAAAAGTGAAGGTAATGCAACAAAGGGATCATATGCTATGTTCACTTGATCTAAGAATCAATCAGCTCAAGAAGCTGATAAAGAGAAGATAGAGGAGCAACCTCAATCGGTAATCTCAATTGCTAAGTGTGGAAGTACTCTACCCTTCCAACGAAAAGATCTGATGACAATAAAAAATCTAAGTACACCAAATACCCCTGCACCTTCTACTTCAAATTTGCAGTCTAGTTCTCCCCCTGCCAAGAATCAAAAGGATGAGCTCCCATCCTCTATTCCTAGTTCATTTCAAAAATTTGACATTATTGATCATATAAAGAAAGCCAAAGTTCAAATGTCTGAATTTGAATTCCTGTAGTCTAACCTTGATCAGTTGGATAAATTGGTTCAATGTGTGAAGAACCAAAATGTCCTAGCAAGACAAGAAGCTAAGAAAGCAACTCATGATCCCCCAAGGAACATGTCTATTCCAAATTATATTGTCATTGCTCCTCTTACTGCTCTAGAGAAAATAAAGCCTTTCTATGTATCCCTGTTAATAAATGGATATCATTTGAATAATTGTATCATTGATTCTAGAGCTTTAGACAATGTCTTGCCTACCAAAGTGGCTAAATCCCTTGGCCTTACACTAAGCAGGACATTTGGTAGATATTTCTCCATGGAAAATAAGCAAGTACCATTGCTAGGGCAAATTAAGGACACCCAATTTGCATTTGCAGCTTTCCTAGACAAAAGAATCAAGATGACTGTCTTGGTGGCCGATGTCCCAACATCTTATGGCATCCTTCTTGGCTAGAATTTTTGCAAAGATGTTGGTGGTGAATTAAACATGGACTTATCTAAGGCAAGATTCCCAGTCAAAGGCATCATGAAAATATTACTTCCTAAAAAGAAAACAAAGTATGTGGTCACCCAATCATCAACACCTAAAGCTCAAATTTTATTTGAGTCTTCAGGCATGGGTAACTACTTTTTGTCCACTGAAGAAGTTCATGAAACACCTGTTGAAGCTCTCAAAGGTGACAACCTAAAGGTTAGTTCAACTAGAACTATGGAAGAATCTCCACCTCTAAATGAGGAAGAATCTAAAGGAAAATCAGTGTCTAATGAGGTATGGATCTTTGAATTTGATGGTAGATATTCCTCTATCGATTCAGGACCTCGGGTTGTGTTGATATCTCCTCAAGGAGATATTTTTCCTTCATTCTAAATGCTGCAATTCAGCAGCACTAATAACATAGCTGAGTATGAGTCCCTATTGCTTGGATTAAAGGTTGCTCAGGACAAAGGTATCAAGCTTCTTCATGCTAAAGGAGACACTAAAATGGTGGTTTGTCAAGTAAGAAACCTATATCAGACCAAAAATGAGAGATTGTGCCATTACCATAATCTAGTCTGGGACCAAATTGAAAACTTTGATGCTTTCAGCATCTCTGCAGTCCCTAGGGAATTCAATGATAGAGTTGATGCTTTGGTTGTCTCGAGAACTCTTCTAGTTCCCCACTCAAACTTCAAAGGAGATAGGTACACTATTAAACTAGTCTCTTGACCAAGTGTACTTGATAATGCCAGTCATTGGCAGGTGTTTAACAATGACAACCAAATCATTACTTTCCTAGAGTAAAAGGATAGTTTTAAATGGTTATATTTTGAAGGCAGTGAACCTTACAAGCCTGAACTGACCCCTAAATCAAGTTCAAGCATAGATGGAGAGTTCATGCAACTTAAAGGGAACAAGATTCCCAAAGGCTTGGTCTCCCTTGAGAAATTGTTTGATAAGCATGATAGATTCATTAAATAGTAGTAAATAGAGGCAAGCTCCTCTCAGGGGTTTGATCAAGTAAATCTGGGTACCAAGGAAGATCCCAAGATGGTGAACATTGGGAAGTGCTGCACTCCTAAGGAAAGATTCAAGTTCACTTCTCTGCTCAGATAGTAAATGGACATTTTAGCATACTCCAATGATGACTTGAAGTCACTCAGGCTGGATGAAATCCAACATGACATTCCTCTGAAGGCTAACTCAGTGCCTTACAAGTAAAAACCCAGGCATTACAATCCAAAGATATCAAGTACTATTTTATCTAAAATACAAAAGATGTTAAATGCTATGATCATTTTCTCAATCCATCATTCCACATGGATTGCAAATGTAGTGCCTATGAGGAAGAAGAATGGCAAAATTCACCTTTGTGTGGATTTTAGGAATTTGAATCAATCATCCTTAAAGGATAACTATCCTTTGCCAATCATGGATCAAGTGCTTCAAATAGTGACTAGTTTAGAGATGTTATCAATGCTAAATTGTTTCTCAAGATACAATCAGGTTGAATTTGGTGAAGCAGACCAGCATAAAACTATGTTCACCACACCTTGGGGCACCTTCACCTATAAGAGAATGCCTTTTAGCTTGATAAATGTTGGCACCACCTTTCAGAGAGAAATGGACCTCACTTTCAAGGATGAGATGGGTATGTTCATTATAGTTTATCTTGATGACTTAACTATTTTCTCTAAGCATCGCCCAGATCATGTGTGCCACTTGCAACAGGTGTTGGAATGCTACCATTAGAATGGCATTTCCTTGAACCCCAAAAATTCAATTTTTGAAGTAACAGAGGGAAAACTTCTTGAACACATTGTGTCCAAAGGAGGCATAAAAATTGACTCAAATAGAGTCAAGTCTATCCAAGAGCTTAACTTGCCTACAAGTAAGACTGTTGTTCACTCTATCTTTGGAAAGGTGAATTTATTACAAAGGTTCATCCCCAAGTTTGTTGAGAAGACTAGACATATTTTAAACATGATGAAGGGAAATCCCACCTTCGAATGGACTCATGAAGGCAAGTCAGTGTTTAAAGATATCAAGACTGCCATTGCCCACACCCCAATTCTAGTTTATCTAAACTATAGCAAAGAGTTCACCATGTACAATTATGCTTTAGAACACATGCTTTCAGTGATTCTGGTTCAATAAAATAAAGAAGGTATGGAGTCTCCCATTTCCTTCATGATTTGTCCTCTCAAAGCTCATGAACTGAAGTACTTGAATATGGAAAAGCATGCTTATGTAGTGGTGAAGGTAGTAAAGCATTTCCACTTCTACATCTTAAATTCACATACTACTACCTTGGTTCCTCACACAACAGTCAAATTCATACTAACTCAGTAGGAGTTTGGGATGAAAAGAGGCAATTGGGTTGTAAAGATTTAGGAGTTTGATCTGCTCATCAAACCAACAAAGTTGGTTCAGGGAAAAGGCTTATGCTAATTAATTGCCGACAATAAGGCAGAAGGAATAGAGCATCAAAAATTAGAAGAAGTAGAAGTGTCAATAGTCCTCTTTGTCTCTACCACTGATGAGTGATATTTGGGTATTACTCATTTCCTTATTTATGGTGAATGTCCTGCTCACATATCTTATAAAGAGAGAAGGACTATCAAGTTGAAAGTGGCAAATTTCATCCTTTGGGATAATGGCCTATATAAGAGGGGCCTTGATGGAGTGTTCCTTCGCTGTGTGGACAAGGAGCAACAAAGCCAACTTTTGAGATCCTTCAACAATCAGGCCTGTGGAGGACATTTTTTGCTCCTATGATTGCCCATAAGATCCTTTGGGCCAAATATTACTAGCCTACTCTTTTTCAAGATGCGTACAAGTGGGTAAGGAAATGTGAACTATGCCAATAGTTTGTTGGAAGACCCAAGTTAGTTGCCCTGCCTCTCAAGCTAGTAGTCATAGAAAAACCATTTCAGCAATGGGGCCTCAATTTTATTGGTGTTGTAAACCCATCTTCAAGCATTGGCATGATTATGTCCTCATAGCCATAGACTACTTCACCAAGTGGGTGGAAGCAATTTCAACCAAACATGCTACTTCAAAAGTAGTGTTCAATTTTCTAAAAGAGAACATCATTTCCAGGTTTGGGGTCCCAACTAAGATTATCACTGACAATGCAGCTTGTTTCACTTCCCAAGAGATCACTCAATTTTGTTTCTACTATGGAATTACACTCTCTTGCTCATCTGATTACTTTCCACAAGGGAATGGACAAGTTGAATCAAGTAATAAGAAACTGGTGACTATCATCAAGAAGCTAGTTGATGACAACCAAAGAACATGGTACAAAGCATTGGTTGATGCTTTGTGGGCAAACAAAATTACACCCAAAAAGGTAATTGGTATGTCTCCTTTCCAACTACTTTATGGTATCAATGCTGAGATACCAATCACCTTGGAATTTTTGGCATTAAAATTGGTCAAGGCAATTGAAGATCAAACATATGAAAGCACCCTTGATAAGAGAATCATGTGCCTGACTGAGCTAGAAGAGTAGAGAATTGCAATGGCAGACCCAATCATAGTCTATCAAAGCCTAGTGAAGAAACTCTTCAACCAAAAAGCAAAGAACTAAGATTTCAATATTGGAGATCAAGTCCTACTATGTGACAAGAGAAGAGAACCAAAGGGAATGCATGGAAAATTTGATTCCTTGTGGAGAGGCCCTTTTACTATCCATGAGCTCAAACGTGAAAACAATTTCCTGTAGAAATATCAAAATGGCACACCCTTTTCTCTACCACATAATGGGCAGCATCTAAAACACTTCAACTCTTGAAGTATCAGATGAAGTTGTCTGTACATATGTATTTTTGTTTAGTTTTTGTTTCTTTTTGTTCTTTTTGTTGTTGTTCATTTTTGTCACCTTTCTTTTTGGGTAGCATGACTCCATATCCCAATGGCACACTTCAAGGCACTGGAGATTTTAGTTTCTACTTCCCTCAGCTATTCCAAGTTCTCATCTGAAGGAAGTTCCCCAATAAGAGCCAGCTATTTTCCCCCCCAAAAAATGTCACTCTTTTTGGGACAATGTATGAGCCATTTTGGTCCCACAAGACCAAATTTGCCTCTTCCCTTTTCAAAATTTCTTCTGAGCTTTCAAGTTCCTCACTTTTCAAGATTTTCTAGAAATCTATGGACTCAACATGCTTAAAATTAGAAGGTTCAACTATTTCAATGGATTCTTTAGATGAGTTCAATCAAAAGGGGCAAGTTTCCAACAATTGGGCATTTTCAAGATTGGTTCAACGCCTTGGTTTAACCAAAAAGGGGCTCATCGGCAAGCTTCTAAGTGAAGATTGAACTGTTGAACCTTAAACCACTTTGGTTCAACAGTTCAATGGGTTCAAGGTTTAACATCATTGATAGGGTTAAAAGAGTTAAGCACTTTAGCCAGATTGAACCATTTAGTGACATCAGTAGGACACTCAACTGCTTTGGTAAGTTCATCAGCTTTCAAAAGACTAAACTTCAAGGAAGGAATGAACCATTGAACCAAAGTTGGTTCAATCGGTCAATTCAAAGCAAAGGTTCAAAGGTTTAACATGGTTATTTCAAATTAAAGGTTCAATGTGGTTTAGAAACTGTTTTAAATGGTTAAGACTTAGCTAAAACAAAGACATTGAATTATTGAACCGTTGAACCAAAGTTGGTTCAATCGATCAGTTCAATCAAAATGGTTCAAAGGAGTGCCCTGAAAAGAATGAGTCAAGTGGAAGCCACCACATGTCATCTACCAAGTCCCATTACACTTTGTTTCTAATCACAATGGAAGATGCCACCTGTCCCTACTGAAGCTTGTCAAAAGCCTCCAAGTGTCTCCATTTAAAGCTTTGAAGTTTCAATAGTTCCAAAGTTCAATGCGTAGGTATTTATTTTTTACATAGGTTTTTTTCTAAGTCCTAAGAAGCCATAGAATGTGCCATGTGTCCCTTGAAAAATTTTGGTGGAAGATGACAAGTTTCAATCTCCACAATTTCTCCCTCCTGCTTCTTGTTTTCATAAAGACTGTGGTGGACCCCCAGTGAGCTACTGAAGAAAGTGGAATGCACCATGTGTCATCATCTACTTGACTCTCCAAAGACAAGTGGAAGCTACCACCTATTCATTTATAACTCCATGGAGAGTGACACATGTCTGCATCTAAGATTTGAACAAGTTTATAAGCTTCTCCTAAGCATTTTTTAGAGCACAGTGGAGACCACCACGTGTTATCATCTACGTGAATCTAAAATAAGTCCCAAGTGTTTTCAAAGGCCACTAAAGCATAGTAGAGATTGCCACATGTCATCTTCTGCTAGACTCATAAAAAATGTTTCTAAAGCCTCTAAGAGCAGTGGAACTACTGCATGCCCTTGCATGTTTCAAAGCAGATGCTTCCACATGTTAATTTTTTAGTGGAAAGTGACCAAATAATAGAGAGGCAATTTAAGGACCCAATTCAATAGCCAAAAAAAGAGTTGTCAAGAAGGATGATAGACCCACAGCTATCAAATTAGGGGTAATTAATTAGCCATTGGCTTTCAAACAATGGTAGACTTGAGGATGCCAAATTGGTGGCAATGAAGTGTCTGTTGATTTTTGTAGACTTAAGTGTGAGAGCCCTAATCACTGCAAAGTGGAGGAAACAATATGAAATATCTAGAGTATCAACACAATGTTTAGATCTAATAGACCTCTTGAACCTATAAATGTGGATGCAGATTTCTCGAGCCTTTAAAAGACATGACTTGTTTAAGAATAAAGGCAAAGTGAACAACGATGCAATTAAGAGAGGAAACTAAGAGGATCATCCAGTTTTAGGGGATGACTATCGAGTTAAAATACAAAACTAAAAGTACATTCAAAGCATGGCATGCATAGCATGAGCTGTTCCATGGGATAAATGTGCCAAACCTCTCTCGACCTCTATATATTTTAATCTCTTTGATTGTTATGAAGGATCTTTTCCTGCTATAGAAGAAAAAACTTTGCCCAAATTGAAAGGCATTTACTGAGACTTTGAGCTCAAATTGTTAATCATTTTTCTTCATTTGAATAAGAAAGCAAGTGACCTTTTTAGACTTTGTGCTAGAAATAGCTTGTGTTATTTAGGAAATTGTTCGTATGTCTATTTCCTAGAAGCATTCTTGTTTATCTGATCTAACAAGCAGAACTAGTGGAAGTGGTTAGGAAGGTATCCTAAAGACCAACCGTGGGATGACTTTGTGCCCCCACAAGTACTTTTATTGTGTTTGTATTTTCTTTTTCATATGTAGAGGACCTTAGGATGACTTTGTGCCCCCTTTATTCTTTGTATCTCTCTCTTGGGTAGTTAAGGTGGAGACTTTGTGCTGCATCTTATATTGCTAGTTATTTTTTACTTTGGTACTAGTTGCTTGTTCCTTGAAAGGACTCCTGTTATTTCTTGCAAGAATACTTCTGAAAGAATAGAAGTGCCTTTAGTGTTTCCCAGGATTTCTCCTCTGTTTGTTAGCATCATCTCTGAAAAAAGAGATATGGATGGTTTGTCCTACCCTTGTGTCTTATTTTTTGCTTATATATATATATATATATATATATATATATATATATATACATGTATATATATATACATGTATATATATATATATATATATGTATATATATATATATACATATATATATACATGTATATATATATATATATACATGTATATATATATATATACATGTATATATATATATAATATAGCTCTGTATACTTAATAAGGAACCTCCCCTTGATGAGAGGATAGATATATCCCCTTTTGATGTAGTAAACCTGCACATTTGGCCGATCAATCTCCTTATTGTGTTGGTGATAGGACCTATTTTGCTCACCAGTTATTTGGTCAACAAAATATTCACCCAACACTAAGTTCATCAAATTAATAGACATGAAGAAGATAACAGTGGCACAATCCAAGGTTGGGTTATCTTTTTAAAAAAGAACAAGCTTGGTAGAGAATTGGGATAAGGTTCTTATAAGGAATGTCATGCTAGCTAGCGCTACCCCCATCTCCATTTTAGTAAAGGGAGCCCCAACAATTCTAACCATTCTAGTAGCTACTCCTATAATTACCCCATCTACAGTCCCAAACACTCCACCCACATAATAAGTAGTAGTTCATCCTCCCTTGATAACATATGTAATAAAAAGAGGAGGGGAAGATCGAGAGGAGTAGCCAAGGCCAAAAAGAGTCAAGAAAGGTCTGTAGCCTCTAAGTAAATCACCAGTAAAGAAAAAAGAGGTTACATTCAAGGACCCTCTCTCCAAAGAAATCCCTATGAAAAGAAGAGAGGACTAGGCCTCATATGCCCAAAGAGTGAGAGATATGAATGAGGAGGAATATTTAGATGAAGTCAAACCAATAAATAAAGTAATGAAGAAACATCATGCCTTCACCCATCCCCAAGTAAAGACTGGGCAAAGGACTCATAGGGAGAGGTCAAAAACCCTAGTAAAGGCCCTGAAATGGGACTGGTCCATAGAAGAATAGGTCTTGGTGATAGAAATCAAAGGTGATGAGGAGGGTACCTTAACCTTAGATGACCCTTTTTCATTTGATGAAGTTGTATAGGTTAGAGTAGAGGCATCCACATAGGCCCAAGTCCTTCTTGAGAAAGAGGTAGCCTTCAAAATATACAAGCATTTTCTGAAAATATCATCTCCTTGTCACCTGGTTAAGATAGGTTTCATGAAGGTGAGGACAGTCAAGGCCCTGATGGGGGAGTTGAGAAAGAGCTAGAATGTGGTGACCAAGTCCCCACTAATAGTGTATAAGTAGAAGAAGATGGGGGAACAAACCTATAAAAGGGTACCCCCACCCTTTCAGAGTAAAATAAAGAGTTGCATCCAATAAATAAATATTTTGAGGAGGATATCTTGGGAAGTGATACTTCTATTGAATTACCCCAAGGTATCCTTCCTCTCATCAAAGTTCATGATCCAGCCCAAAATAAAGGTGTAGACACCTAAAAAGTGTCTAACCCTTTGTCTTCCTCTCTCCCCTTGGTCCCTTGCCACTTCGACTATCCCTAACCTACCTAAATCTTATTAATTGAAAATAATTATCTATTTTTAATTAAATAAGTCCATTCTCCTTCTCCTTGCCACCTCGCCACCCTAGGATACCTTCCTTGGATCCCCTTTATTCCCCACATGGCCATTTAATGCCTAAGACTCCCATTCCAATCTCTTCACTCGCCCATTTAACCCCCGTCGACCGTTTTTGCATTCATTTGACCCGGCGGTTGGGAAACGGATGAAAGGCTATTTTTAGCCTTTCTCCAGCCTTTTAGCCACCGATGTCGGTCAACTATCGACCGACGTTAGTGATATTGCCGGCGTCGGCACCTTTCATAATGGCTTCTTCACTATTATCTCCTGCTCTAAGCTCTCTGCGTCTCTCTCTCTGGTATCCCAGCTCTTGAATCTTTGCATCAGACCCTTGTATCCGTCCTTTCACTTGACCTCTCTGCCAATCAATCTGACTCTCTCCCTTAGGTACACAGCAAGCTTCTGCAAGTGAACAACAGGGATTCTTCATCAACAACAGGTTCACATCTGACATCATCAACAACAAGATCAACACCTTCTTCAGCAGGGCACAGGTAAGTACTCTGTTTATTTTCTTTATGCTTTCTAGTCATCTGCTTTTAAACTAGATTTAGCACACCCTCAGACCTGACTGTCACCCAGACCTAGATTCCTATCTCCTAGATTGGCTTCCTCTATCTCTCTATCCCTCTCTGTCCTTTTGACCCCCTAACTGACTAAGACCATCATCAAACCAGACCCAGAGCAGACTCAGACCTTCGTCCACAGAGCCCTCAAATAGAGACAGACTAAACTCTGTCCAGCCTTGACCAAGACCCTGACCAGACCCATCTGGAGGCCATTGCCCCGACCGATGCCGGTCATTACCCCGACCGACATCAGCCACATAACCGACATCGGCACCTTTGACCACCGACGTCGGTAGGACCACCGACGCCGGTGACTGTGACTAAGCCGACAGCTTCTTCCAGGTAAGCCTTTGCTTCCTTTTTTCCTTTCAGTTTGCTATCATTTCAGTCTATTTTAGCATTCTGTCATTTATCAGTCATTTATCTTTTATCAAAATAGTGGGTTGACCTCCCTCAAGGAAGTTCTCATACTTCTGGGAATAAGCTTTCGCTTGGCAACCCACCGCCTATCCATTTAACGCCTTTTTGTCCAAGTTTTCTTCTTTGCAGGTGTCATTCCTCCACAGCCAAAGAGGAGTGCTCACAAACATCTGGATTACGGTGCGCGATCTTCATCCAGGTACTTCACATGCCTTGTCCATTACCTCTTTAGTTTCTTCTCTCTTTATAATCTGAAAAAGCAAAATTTGAATAGAAACATTCTGGCACGCCCGGTGGGACCCTAGGTTCCTCCTGGGTTCCTTTTCTTCTTCATTCATTTAGGAGCATTAGGTTCTTACCTTTTCTCCTCCTTCTTTTCTTCTCAATGACACTATAAGCAGGACTAAAATGAATCTTTCTTCCTTGCATTTCTAGACTAGTCTAAACATCATACTCTCAACCCTTTCTCAAACTTGTCTTCATAACAAACGTCACATTTCGACTTGGGCATTAAAACACTTTGCATTCATTGCTACTTGTGCTTGCATCTTCTTAGTCCACATCTAGTAACTTAGATGCATATTGAATAAACCGTAGACACTTGATGTTACACTACCAAACCACATGCACTAAAACGAACATAAAACTTACTTGAGACAAGGCCCGACTGGGATTTCATCCCCCAGCGGATACCTTACCTGTCCCGGTGACCCTACTTGGATTTCATCACCAAGGGGGAAGCCCACTCTGTTCTCTGGCGGAGGATAAACTCTAGGCAAGGTATATCTTGGCTAAGCGAGACCAGCTAACCACTGGAATCGTGAAGTGAGGGGAGCTTGCTCCTTAGCACCAGGCCACGTACCAGACCCTAACACAGATTTTTGAGCACCTAAAACAACACCTAAAACCATCTTTAGACTGCCTTCTTTTAGGACCCTTCTTGCAGCCAATCTCCCCAAACATTTATCTAAGGCATAAGCCACAGCTTCTAAAGTTAATTCCTAGGATTTATCGCTTAGGCTTGTCTGTCGCTCTCTGTTTTTCTCTTCTCATCTGTTTGTTTGAGTGAGTGAGGACGCTTTCTTCATTATTTTTCCAAGAATCTTCAAATCTTTTGGTTCTCTGGAAAACACAGTCACTTACATCAGTTCTTCCACCGACGTCGGCTTTCCCCATTTATCGGCATCGGTTCTGTCACCGACATCGGCTTTCATCTATTACCGACATCGGTTATCTAACTGACGTCAGTTATCTTCCTTACCGACATCGGTTTTTAAACCAACGTCGGTCTCTGTCACTGTCCTTTTTCTCAAAACCAGTAACCTAAAACCTGTCCCTTCTCTGTCAAAAACTCCATTCTAAAGTCTCTATAACTGCAAAAACATAGTTTCTGGAATCTGACCCTCCTTTTTGACCACGCTCCCTCGTCCCTAACCAGTCCTATCATGGAGTTCCTCTCAGAGACTGAAAGAACTCCTACAGGACCGACCCCGACCCCGACCCCGACTAAAATTCCCATCATCCCTGAAGGGGACCTAGATTTTGAGAGATTCTTGGACCTCAATACCGCAGCCCTCCAAAACTATCTCGCGAGAAACCCAACGCGAGACCTTTCGGGTAACGTGGCGATGACATCCACACCATTCACCACCCAACCCTTTATGACTCAGCCTTTCACCTCAACTATTAACCCAGCCATGGCCAATACGCAAAGTTTAGCCTCCCCATCTATTTTTAGACCGACCTCCATCGGGGTTCCATTACCCCCTCAACCACCTGCAATTCAACCAAGTTCTATATCATATCAGAACTTGATTGTCTCGACCCCTCATACTCTTGCGCCCACAAATGTAGGAGTGCCAACCTATCTTTCTACCAGTGCCGCCATTCAACCACCTTTGGTGGTGCCCAGTCAACTTATACCTTTGACCTTCATAACGCAACCACCTTTAGCCTCCACTTCTACCCCTGTGACTAGTCATCCGTACATTGTACAACCGACTATGTCGCACGCCTCCTCTAGCCTCTTCCAAGCACCTTACAACCTAGGGGGCGCTCAACCCGCCAATCCATCAGCAGACATCATTAAGATGCTGATGGATAAAATGTCCAGTCTCGAAGCCTCCATTTTCGGCTCAAGCAATGTCCTGTCTTATGACCAGATTTACAACGAACCCATCCATCCTTCCGTCCCTATTCGACCATATCCTAACCATTGGGAGCTTCCTAAATTCACTCAATTTTAGAGTAAGGAAGACCCACAACAACATCTATGGGCATTTAGACATGCCTGTTATCTTATTGCCTATGATGATGCGTTACTTTTACGCACGTTCCCTATGTCACTTTCTGGCCCAGCCCTTGACAAGTATAGTTCTCTTGCCAGACACTCTATCTTTTCATTCATCCAACTCGCCAAACTATTTCTTGACCATTTCTCAATCAACATCACCAAACAAGTCTCAATCACAGACCTTTACTCCATCAGGCAATTTGACGATGAATCTGTAGTCAATTTTGTCGCTCGTTGGAGGGGCCTGATTAACCAGCTCTCCTTCTCTTTGCCTCAACCTGAGCTCATCGAGCTCTTCTCTCAAGCATGTGCCAGACACATCTCTTCTACTTTGCGGATTCAGACATTTCGCATGTTTGACGAAGCTTTCATCATGGCCCGAAAGCTCGAACTCCGTGCCCTTGAAGAAGATAAGGTCAAATTGCGTAATACCAATGCAAAATCTACTAGCCATTCTTCTTCCAGACCCTCTTCTTCTGCCAATTCTGAATCCAAAGGAGTGGCCAACACTGTGGTCGTTAGATCACCATCCTTAACAACAACGAATTATTCCCAACCTTTGACATCTTCTAGCATTACCAAACAATTCCAACAATGGTATATCCAGCGTTCTTACACTCCACTTGGAGAACCATACGCTTCCATTTTGGAAAAACTACTCAAGCAGGGGGTCCTCAATATCCCTCCAATCTGACCACCTCAATTTGACCACTCTAAAGCCCTCCCTACATGGTATAGAGAGGCCGACTTCTGCCACTTTCACCGCATCCAAGGCCATGACATTGACAACTGCCGAACTTTCAAAAACATCGTCCAAGACATGATCGACAAGGGGGATCTTATTTTAGATAACCCGAATGCCCCACCCAATCAACATATTGACATCTCCAAACACCCTTTTCCAAATCATCCACCTACTCAAAACAACGTCCAAACCATAACCAAAGATTCTCATGACCATGACATTCACACGATTAACACTATCTTACCTCTTGTCTCTGACCAATCTCTTTCACAGGAAGAAGAGTCTTCTTCTCCTATTCGTCTATCACAGGATAAAGAACCCTCTTCTCCTATTAGTCCTCCATTTATTTCTCCTATATTAGAGGACACCTTGACCACACCTACACCATTAGCCCCACCTTCATCCAATGACCATACCTTGCCTACTCCTCAAGCACAAGCAGAAGGCACAATCATCCCTGCCTCCTGCCATCTGGAGGAGCCACACTCTCCTATTTCTTCTCCACCCAGAGAAGAACCAGTCTCTCCACCCATTTCAACCAAGGAAGACCCAGCCACGATTTCCTCTTGCCCTTTGCGTGAGATTGTTACATCTCACTCACCTTCGTCCGCATCCAAACCCAAACCTACATCTAACCTCGCCTCACACAATAGTGGCCCTCGACCCAAACACGCGAAAGCTACTAGACCTCACCGGAGAATTTCTCCCCCACCTTCCTCATTGCCTTCAATCTTGGGCCCGCATCCATCCACTTTAATAGGAGTACTGCCTACTCCCATCCTTCACAGAGACACATCACCTCCATTACTCCCTCAACCCATCAAACATATATCTCCCTCAAACCATCGACCAATGCCTCTTATGCCTCTTAAACCAAAGTCATCAACCCCTACTGCAATAAGACATCCCGACCCGCTAATAGGTTCATATGCCTTGCTCTTATGGCAATTGTTGCAGTCCTCTCGTATCGACCTCCCGCCTCTCAGACCATATCAATCTCTCGAACCAAAACCACCCTGGTTCGATGACACTTGCATTTGTGCATATCATCGCACACCTGGACACGACACAGAGCATTGTTGTGCCCTCAAGGTTGCCATTCGCCAATGTCTGGCGAATGACACCTCTCTTCTCGACCATGTTATCAATAAACCCTCAACACTGCCTCTCTCATCGACTCTCAGATCAAGACCCTCTTGGTTCGACAAATCTAAATTTTGCAACTATCATCACACTCTAGGACATGACACTGAGCATTGTTGTGCTCTCAAAGCTGTCATTCGTCAACAACAGAGAAATGATTTCCTTCTCACCAAGGATCCTCTTGACCACCTCTTCGACAAAACATCAACCCCGACTCATGCCTCTCCAACCTCATCACTTAAATCAGGATCCCCACGCCAGACTGTGGTCCCTTTGCCGCCTTTGACCCCCTTATTCGACATTAATACCATCCATCTGACCACTAAACCTCAACCGACCTTAACCAATCTTTCAAACATTCTCCCTACCCGCTGGGGGAATTCATCCTTCGTCCAAACCTCGACCAACTTTTCAACCCAGTCTCTACCACATATCAATCACTCATTTAATCTTAAATCTCGACCAAGTATCCATCGACCTAACCCCCAACCAATTATTCGACCAGTCTCAACCAAACTTCAACCAAATATCAATCAACCAGACCTCTCGACCAAACATTCAACCTTTTTTTAACCAACCAACGACAATGTCAACCAACTTCACATCCATCAATCAACCCCTGACCAATCTGGAAAGAGGTAAATGGGGCAGGCTTGCTCCTAATTGACTTGGACCTCAACGCACTAGCATGGCCCAGGGACTTATCAGACCTTGAGCCCCCCATTCTGTCTTGCATCTTTGACCATTTCTACTGTTAGTCGAGTGTTCGATCACTTGATGTTTTACTTGAGCTCATCCCTTGAGCAACCCCTTGTCATTGTCATTCCTTTTCCTATCAACCCTGCTTCTTAACACTTGTCAACCCTTTTTTGTCAAGCAGTAATGCTTTTCCCTAATGAAAGGGAGTCCTTAAACCTCTACAGGCTCGTCCATGGCCAAACTTCAGTCAACAATTATGTCAAAAATAATATATCATACCAGGGCATAAAACACTCTAAATGTAGACTGCTCCCTCGAAGGACAGCTACATAATTGCTATATTACTAGACTGATCCCTTGAAGGACAGCTAGGCCAACTTATCAAATATATAAAGCAGAAATATAGACTACTCCCTCGAAGGATGGCTATGACTAAATCTTGCTTCAAACAGCAACCTTTCTTAGAAGCTTCCCGCATTGATCAACTTCGCAACATGACCACAACATTAAAAGACATCTCTATGTAGGCTTCCCGCATCGATCAGCCTGCACCTAAAATTTAAAAAAAAAAAAAAAAAGAGTCATGGACTTGGCTTGTAGTTGTCTCAGGGTCTCCTATAAAAAGGGGCAAGGTTATTCCTACTCTTAAACTGGGTTACCCTATCCTCCTCCTATCACCTGCTCAGGGGACTTCGAGCTCACTTTAATGTCAAAGTGATTCGATTACCGTTCTAACACAACACTGGTCCATGACGCAACGCATACACAGGGCTTTTGTTCTAACAACCCCTATCCATGCTATCCTTTTTGGTCTTTGTCAATGAAAGAACAATTTGCCTTTCACTTATCTTTTGCTTTGGTCACATTAAACCAAACCAACTTCAACATTTTCAAACCAACCTCAACATTTTTAACATGACATCAGGGATCGCCTTGTCCTTTTCCCATAGTTTCCATGGACACCAATACACATGGAAACTATCGACCAGACCCAATTTATGTTAGGCATAAACCAATACTTGCTGAAGCATAAATCGACTTCCATTCATTTTTAGCATACATCCATCACGACTATGGAAACCTGCTAGTGATGAAAGACCTTTCGACCAATGTTACAGAATACACCATTTGGAAAAGGCTGCAACATCTCTTCCCCTCATCATTTCATCATTTCGACACTCGACCAAACTCATCATCGACCATTTTGACCCTTTTGTCTGAACTACATTGGTCTAAGGCCCTATGACCAGGGCTATGTAGGCAGCACTCAGATAACACATCCTCTGAGGTTAGCTCGACCACCCCCGTTTGTTCGTCTCTATGATGGACAAACCTTCTCTTCTTTGACTTTTATCACGCCCAACTCTGTTGACTTTGACCAAGACCAATCATTTTCTTTGACCAAGACCAATCATTTTCTTCGACCAAGACCAATCATTTTCCTTGACCAAGACCAATCAACCTCTTTGACCCTTCTTCCCTTTTTAGGGAGAACTACATTGGCCTGAGGCCCTTCACACAAGGGCTATGTAGGCAGTACTCAGATCACATGACGTTTTCTAAGGTTAGCTCAGCCACATCCTTTCGTCCATCCATCCCCTTGACCAATGACCATCCTTTGACCTTCGGCTACTTCCAAGCCAATGTTGTCTTGGTTGTTTTTACGTGTATGCTACCTCACGACTGGTTAGCAGAATTGTCCGCAGACCCTATTTTTGACCCTTCGCAAGTATAGGATCACAAGCCGGTTGATCCCTACTACTTGTGGCCTTTTTGTGTCTCTGGGAGCACTTCCTGAGCCTGGGATACCTAGAACACGATGACCATTTGGAGCTTCAGCTTAGATTGAGTGACCCGATCAGCAAACGACTAAATGCTGGGGCCCGATTACCTCAATTTTGGCACTCCTTGACCCTCGACATGCGACAATTTGACCCGACCCTCCCATGAAGTGGACTACATGCAATCACAACTACTGCAGCGTCTTCACTCACTCTCTTCTATCCATTTCTCTATCAAATCGACACTCGATCTTCGGTTCCCTTCTCTCGACTATCACTTTGAGGGGGGAACACCTCATCCTTTTCTTGGGGCAACCACCTCCTGTTTTTGTCTTGCAGTTCATCTAGAACAACCAACAAGACAAAAAGGGGCAAATGTAGACACCTAAAAAGTGTCTAACCCTTTGTCTTCCTCTCTCTCCCCTTGGTCCCTTGTCACTTCGACTATCCCTAACCTACCTAAATCTTATTAATTGAAAATAATTATCTATTTTTAATTAAATAAGTCCATTCTCCTTCTCCTTGCCACCTCACCACCCTAGGATACCTTCCTTGGATCCCCTTTATTCCCCACATGGCCATTTAATGCCTAAGACTCCCATTCCAATCTCTTCACTCGCCCATTTAACCCCCGTCGACCGTTTTTGCATTCATTTGACCCGGCGGTTGGGAAACGGATGAAAGGCTATTTTTAGCCTTTCTCCGGCCTTTTAGCCACCGACGTCAGTCAACTGTAGACCGACGTCGGTGATATTGCCAGCGTCGACACCTTTCATAACGGCTTCTTCACTATTATCTCTTGCTCTTCGCTCTTTGTGTCTCTCTCTCTGGTATCCCAGCTCTTGAATCTTTACATCAGACCCTTGTATCCGTCCTTTCACTTGACCTCTCTACCAATCAATCTGACTCTCTCCCTCAAGTACACAGCAAGCTTCTGCAAGTGAACAATAGGGATTCTTCATCAGCAACAGGTTCACATCTGACATCATCAGCAACAAGATCAACACCTTCTTCAGCAGGGCACAGGTAAGTACTCTGTTTGTTTTCTTTATGCTTTCTAGTCATCTGCTTTTAAACTAGATTTAGCACACCCTCAGACCTGACTGTCACTCAGACCCAGATTCCTATCTCCCAGATTGGCTTCCTCTATCTCTTTGTCCCTCTTTGTCCTTTTGACCCCCTAACTGACTAAGACCATCATCAAACCAGACCCAGAGCAGACTCAGACCTTCATCCACAGAGCCCTCAAACAGAGACAGACTAAACTCTGTCCAGCCTTGACCAAGACCCTGACCAGACCCGTCTGGAGGCCATTGCCCCGACCGACGCCGGTCATTACCCCGACCGACGTTGGCCACATAACCGACATTGGCACCTTTGACCACCGACGCCGGTAGGACCACCGACGCCGGTGACTGTGACTAAGCTGACAGCTTCTTCCAGGTAAGCCTTTGCTTCCTTTTTTCCTTTTAGTTTGCTATCATTTCAGTCTATTTTAGCATTCTATCATTTATCAGTCATTTATATTTTATCAAAATAGTGGGTTGACCTCCCTCAAGGAAGTTCTCATACTTTTGGGAATAAGCTTTCACTTGGCAACCCACCGCCTATCCATCTAACGCCTTTTTGTCCAAGTTTTCTTCTTTGCAGGTGTCATTCCTCCACAGCCATAGAGGAGTGCTCACAAACATCTGGATTACGGTGTGCGATCTTCATCCAGGTACTTCACATGCCTTGTCCATTACCTCTTTAGTTTCTTCTCTCTTTATAATCTAAAAAAGCAAAATTTGAATAGAAACAAAAGGCCCTAAGGCCGAGATCAATAAAATATTTGCCTAAATGTAGTAAAGAGGTCACTATAGCCTCTTCTAACCTAAGGGTTCAAACAAACAAAGAAGGCAAGGTGGTTGTTGAGCTTTCCATCTAGACCATAACATAAGGGAGCTCCATTGAGAAATTGTACATGGAGTCCCACCATACAGGGTCAATTTTTAAAGTTTTGGAATAGGTAGAGCTAGTATTAGAGGAAAATCATGAAACAAAAGGGGATGGAAAAGAGCATGATAGTGATGATGACATTGATCAATTCATGTTGATCCCACCACCCAAGCTTGTAACACTCCATGTAGCTATCTTTTCATTAGCACCACCCTACATTGAGTCAAGGCTTTTCATAATGTTTACAACCTCAGTGTGTTTTCAAAATAAGCCCCTTGTCTAGGTCATGGAGAAAGTGAAAAAAAATGATTATGTCATGAGAAAAATAGGGGACATTGATGTAATAGAGATCATTCAGAAGCACAAGGCTAGGCCCCTTAATAAGGATAAAACTTACTCTAGAACCACTTACATAGATAAGGGGGAAATAAATGTTGAGGTATTTGTTCCCCCTCTTAATGTATTAAAGAAATATGTTCCCCTAATTATTTACTCCATTTATAGTTATAATCTTGAGGAGCCATCACAAAAGGAGTTTAATCACAATTCATAGGTTCTATTTGACATGGTGGCACAAAGGATGGATAAATATAAAGCCACCATGGAAGAGCTGAAAGTGTAAAATTAGGCTATGATCTAATACATGCAAAACTTATTGAGTGATCCATAGACCTTCCTCTTTTCCCATGGGGTAACTAAATTTTGGTTAAGTTGATGAGCTAAAATATAGAGGGTAGGATACAAAAGAATGAAAAGAAGATTTGAGCACCCAGGCCAAAGAGATCATCCATTCAATATTTGAATGCTTGGATGACATCATAGATAAGGAGAAATAATATGAAACCTATATGTCTCTTTATGATGCAGACATAAAAAATTGGAAAAAGATCTACCTTAAGGTAGATGAAATGTGTAATATGCGTAGTGATGTTTTAATGATGGATAAAATTATCTCTTCAGATGATCATAAGAAGCCCAGAGAATATCAATTGGAAATAAATCATCAACTCATGGTGCTCAAAGAGGGAATATTTGATTTAAAAAGAGAAGAGTAGTATCTCAAGACTGCTACCAAAGAAATAGATGACACCCTTACAAACATGATGAACCTTGATCGCATAAGTGATTTGATAGAAGGGGTAATACACAGTGCTCTACAAGCCTTATTGATGTACCTCAAGGAGCTTTTTATACCCACAAAATAAGATAGTTATTATCACTTGAGAAGGATTGTGACCTACTCAAAGTGCTCATTAGATGAAAATAAGACAATTCAAAATATCATCACTTAGATAGAGGAATATGATGTCAAATTCAAATACCAAGCTAGCCTAGATCAAAAGGATATCAACTCCATGATTGATAGGTATAAAAATTACAAGAACAAGTTGGCAAAGGATTTGACTATCAATATTGATTATGAAGCATAACCAATCATTTTGTTTTTTTCTTAGCCAACAATATTATTTTCTCTTCTTCTCTCTCTTTTATTCTTTATTATTGTTTCACGCTTAGAAACCATTGTACTCCACCCATTAGTGGCACATCCCTTTCAAAGTTAGTATGAATAATCATGTGTATAAGAAAGAGACATATTTTATTTGTTACACAAAGAGACAAAGGTTGTTTTATCCTTTTTAGGGTTATTTCTCATGTGTTTAATCAAAAATGTTATACAATGGTGGAGTATCATGTTTGTTATCATCATGAAATCATGAACACAAGCATGAGGAATCAAGTTTGTTACAATAGACTCCAAGCCCAAGAAATAATTTTCCATTTGGAGCATCTTTAGGAGTGTCTTGAGTTTAACTAAAATTATATAAGTAAAGGGGGTTTGTCCCTTTACAAAGGTTGGTTAATTTTTGAGTACAAATATATAGCTTAGGAGAGTTCTACCTATGTAATTTTCTGATGCCAAACTGATTCCTCTTGTAAAATCATTAACAAGATTTGAGAGCATTCTAAATGTCTCCCTCATTATAGAAATGTTTTTCAAGGTGTTATGATATGTAATTTTCAATACACATTGTATTCATCTTTGATTTAGCTAATAAATGGAATCTATTCATGATTCATTATTTCTTCCTATTGTTGAAATATAATTCTCTATTTTACATGCTTAGTGGATTGGTTATCTAATGTGTGCTTCATTATGGTAGTCATTTAGGGTTTGAATCTATAGTATAAAACCCTTTTCATTTTGATATGTGAGAATAGGTAATTGATAGCCTTATCAAGGGTAGTCTTGGGTTTATGCATTCAACTGGTAGGAATTCTTGAATGGTTATTTATAGTGTTGTAGGAAAACTTTTGAGGGTTGTTTGTGCATAATTTCATCTTATTTGTTTTGAATTGAAAATCATTTGTTTAATGAAGGTAAAATAGATGTTATGTGAATGTCTACATACTCATTTGCTATGCTATCCACACCCTTATCCATAATTAAAATTAAATTGGTTTTACCCTATCCTACCCTATATATAGTACACCATTTGTAAATCATAAGTATTATTTTCCTTACAGATGCATGAAGATTTGCATATTTGAAATGCATTTGATCTATGTGATTTAAACCTCAATTCTTTAATCTCCCACTTATTCTTTGATGTCTAAAGTTATTTTCAAAGTGAAGGTTGCAGTCATATATTTATCTATCTTTAGTAGCTTGTTTTTGGTTCAAGACATTTACTCATTTTGTGTGACAACCCTTCTCAGGTGGATTGAGCAAACTTGGTTATGTTCTAGTCAAATTTGTGTGTCTTTGCATTAATAATTCCCATGGAGGGTAAATTGTAGAATCTTTCCATATGACTGAGCTACCCCATAGGTCCTCTCACCTTAGTTTAGATAGAGCCAAAGGTAGCATAGAAATAACCATACCCTTTGTAGGTGCCTCCCAGTCATTTTCTCAAGTCTAGTCCATTCTTGATATTGAACCCTTCCTTGGCTATAATGACATTTTAGTGGGTTATTCATTTTCATTTATCATTTGCTTCAAATTCACAAGGATAGATTAGAGAGGTGTACAATTTGGAACAAATAGGGCCTACCCCCTCACTTCACACACTATAGTGATAAGGGTGTTGGGTGCTTATCTAGAATATGCCATTAACCACACTTTATACTTGGCTAGAGTATCAAGTCAAGTTCCCCCTTGGTAATGAAATCTAGGTAGGTTGGCCTCGGATAGAAAAATGTTAAAATGTTTGTTTAGATTTTATGATTTAGTCATATGTGCATAAAATATAAATAGTGAAACTAAATGGTTAATTAAAAACCACCTAGTTAATCTATGTGATCTATTCTAAGCATGAAAGCAACAAGAAATGAAAGTGTGAACTAATTAATAGCATATAAGATTAATTATAACTTTGAAATAAGGTACAATTTTGATATAGTAAATAGTGTATGCAAAATACAAAATAGGGTCGACAAGGTATAAAAATGAACAAGGTTGGTAGAATCTACCTAGTTATCCAGACATCACATAAAACATAAAAATAGGTTGTTAGGGTCGATCCAGTTGACTGTGCAAGGGAAGTTTTAGAGACTACAAACTATGAAAGGAAAGACTATAAATAAAGAGACAAAGAGATAGAAAGGAAACTTTGTGGATTGGAGGTGAAGATTGTTGTTCAATAACCTTGATATATGCTTGTAAATTCTACTAATTTAACTGGGTCAATCAAGCTTTACAGAAACTTATTGCTAAGTGCCTAAAATATATAAGGTCAACTAGGTCAACCTAGTATGTTGAACCTAATGTCTCAACAAGTATAGGTTCAATTGGGTTGAATTAATAGTTTGGACTGGATGTTTGGAAAGTTGAAAACTTGTACTAGATTAATAGGGTTGATCTAGTAGTGTATACACTAAAAACTTGTGCACAAAAGTTAGATACTAGGTCAACAAATTCGATCCAATATGAAAAATATATAATAAAAATAATGATGAAAGAATGAAATAATATGACCAAAATCCCTCAAGATTTAGTTCACATCAGGTTCACTAGAATGTATGCAATAAAAAATACATCATATCTATAAATCAATCCTAGCTCATAGAAGATAGAGCATACCTACACTTTCAATTGGGGATATATTTTTAAAGTGAGGGTATGACCAATATGAGGATCTTATAAAACCTATTAGGGGATCACTTGTCACAATACACCATGTTAAGAAGGGTTCCAAAGCCTACAGTCTAACACAATCACACAACAACCCTAAAAGAGTCTTAGTTTTAATGTTCACTCTATATCTAATAAACAAGAAATTAAATCTACTCTAGTGCTCACCAAAGCTTGTGGCACAAAGTGGGGGTTAGAAATAAAAATAAACTAAACTAAACATGCATAGAAGACATATACTCATGTCAATGTATACAAATACCTAATGCATGGGAGAGAAGCATAATTGCATTATCTATCTACTCTTACAAAGGAGAAATAAAGTTAAGAATACTTACCTTTGAATACAAACCCATCAAGCCTCAATCTCTCCCTTGGATAAGGTGATTTGTAAGAGATTATTTTGGTATTTAATGATAACAAAGACAAATCAACTCTAGGCTACATAACCTATCCATGCATCCAAAAGACTTCTCTGTAAGATAAGATCCATATCTCCAAAGAAAGTATAGAACCCTAATCTTTATTCTTCAAGTAGAATGATCAATAAGTAGATGTCCATTTGCACTTATTATTCTTTTATTTTATTCTTACAAATGGTTGAAATGAACTTGTATATATGGGCAAATCTTGCCTTAAATCCTTCCAAATATGTTGATTGTACAAGGTTGATCTAATCAACCTTATATGTTTTCAAAAGACAATTCACTAGGTCTTAATCTAGGTCAGCTGAAGGGATAAAAAAATATCATAATGAAAAATATCTCTAAATAGTATAGGGTTGACCTTGTCAACCTTGTATAGTAATCAGAGGGTGAAAACTATATAGGGTTAACCTAGTCAACCTAGTACAGTCAACTGGTGAAAAGGAGTCAAGGCAAGAATAAGGAGTATAAAACATGAAAAATGATTAGAATGGGTAACATAGAGAAGAATAAGCTTAGGGTAAATGGTTTTAGGAGACAAGTGTGTGGGTGGAAAGTTTTAAAAGGGACAACAATCTTATGAAGCACCAATGGTCTACCCACCCCTTTCTCAGTGCACCCCTTAAGGAATTTACTCAGAGAGATTGAGTCTTTATGGATTCCTTAAAAATACAAAGTGTAATTAATCAATAAATGTTTGAAAATATTATGTGTATATAGTTTGCACCATCTCTACCCTACTATAAAGGGGGAAAATACTAAAATTAGGAATGATATAAGATGGAACATGGGAAGATATACTAAAAGATCAAAGCCAAAAGGAATGATAACAAATAATCTTAGCATCTTGAGCCTAAAATAGACCTCCTAAGAATAGATCATCTAATATATAACCATCATCATAGTCAAGTGTATGAAGATAAATGGTGTAGGTAGGCATGACCTTGTCATTTGATGTGGTGTGATGAATTAAATGTTGAGTCTTAGTTAAGATAATGGGGATGTTATCACAATGTGGTTGAGAAGAATGAGGTTATAAATAAGTGGTAAACTAAGATATGAGATGAGGTGAGGGATCCAAATTTTTACTCTTAATATTGATCTCATCAAGCTCATTATCATTGAAATCTAGGAGGTTACGGGGAAAATTTTGAATGAGTTTGAGATGACCATTATAACCTTGAGTGGAATTGATAGGAAAGTTAAATCTTTAAGACTCATGAAATGGAATGATTTTTAAGGGTAGGGATATTGAATACACCATAGTCTTGGAATTATTCAAAATTCTAAGTGTTAGTATCACCTTGAATCCTATAGATCGATCCAATATGAGGAAATTTAACGTATTATCAAGCAGAAGAGGTAATGGATCTCACACAATGACTCCATGGCCTACCAATAAAAATGAAATAAGATAGAGGATATTTTAATATCATCACCTTCACATGAATGGTGATAGGTGGGATGATAATGGGGAGCCACACACAACCTAAAGGAGGTATTTTACTTTGATCATAGCCTTCACATGTGGATTTAAGAATGTATTTTGAATATCTAAGGGTTTTTCTAATATCAAGAGAGGTATCACAAGTTATATAACCATTACTAATCAAAGTGTGCTTGACTTAGATATCACCAATTTGAACATTAATGAATAGAGGAGGATCATCTACATGAAGTGAAATTTAATCAAGGATCATGGAATCAATGGGGAATTTGAGGGAAAAATAAGTTTCCATTATTTCATCAACATGTATGGACATATTTTGTACTATTTTAAAATGTTATCTTATGATATAGATAAGGTGGCTTTGCATCCTACTAGGGGAGGATGAGGGATGTTCATTTTAAAAGAAATCTGCATAAGATGATTATGATGACATGGATAAGTCCTCATATGTTTGACAAATGGGATTTGATATGGGAGATTATTAATCTCTATGATAAGATCCCATTCATTATAACCCATAAGAATATTATTGGAAAGAGGTGCATAGTGTTAAAGGAGGTCCTCAGAAGGAGGAGCAAAAGTACATTTGAATTTATGTTGATAAGAGGAAAAATATTTAATAGGAGGACAAGTTTGTAGATTATGTTGAGAAGATGGAGTATTTGATGTAGATGTGGTTGGGGAATTGTTAGAAGAAGTGTTGATAGAAGCTTGAGTGTCATTGGCTTTAGGTAAATAATATGGAGGGATGGTAGAAATAGTATGGGGAGTTTTATCCAAAGGAAGTGTTAGAATTGGTTCATCAAAAGATATAAGATCATCTTTCCCTAACTTTTTTAAGTGAGTTGGAGAAGAATATTGGATAACATAAAATGTGTGAGACAATGGAGTAGTGTAGATGGGTTAAGGATCAACGAAAGTAACTAAGCCTCACATATTAGTCATATTGACCACATTCTCTTCATGATTTGGGTCAAGAAGACTATTGATATTATTGGTATAAGGGGTAGGTTTGCCTTGGGTATCTTGATGATTTGAAAGAGGACTTTTATAGATGGAAAAAAGAGTATTAGCTTGATTCAAATCTTGCGATTTAGTTTTTTTATATTGGGATTTAAAAGTGATGTCATAGGCTTTTTGGAATTGATGAATGATAGAATCATGGTTTAAATTAGTACCAAGAAATAAATCCATTTCCAAATTATGAAGCTACCTATAGGTTTCATGAGAATGACCCCAACTAGCATGAAACCAACAAAATTTATTATGATCATACAAATATTTCATAGGATGAGTGGGATCAAGTTTTTTTGGGAGAGGATTTTGTATATGTTTTAGTAATTCTAGTGAGGATAAAGGTTTGTGAAAATTAATGTTATTGGTTGGAGAGAAATGAGGATTGGTGATGTGGTTAGGAGGTGAATCTTGTTTTGAAGTTTCGTTAGGAAAAACAACTTGAATAGTGTGGATAATATCATAAGAGTCCATGACACCGTCATTGGTAGCATGACAATTCTTATTCTTAAGTAATATGAGAGTACCCATAGAAGATTGGGATGGATAGAATTGACACATAAGGAAATATTGATGTTTAACTTGGTCAATATAATCCTCCAAATTTTGTGGAGATAAGAGTCTAGACCTGATATTATAACTTGGGGAAAAGTGCATTGGTAAGGAGATGGAAAAGATTGTTATCTACCATATTATGTTTGAATTTATTAGACAACGTCTTCCATAATTTAATGAAATATTGTGTAGTTTTAGTTTCAAGTTACTCATAATTTATAAAATGGGTCAAGGTATTCTTAGGAAGATCACTAGTTTGGAATTCTTGAACTAAAGCATTTACTAATTCTTCTAAACTAATAATAGAATGAGTTTTAAGTTGGTCATACAAATCTAAAGCATCACCTGTGAGAGTTTTGGTTCATAGCTTGGTAGTGGCAAAGGTATTTAATTTTACCTAGCCTTTATATATATTTCTAAATGTTTTTAAATGAAGGGTAGGATCAGTTGACCCATTGTAAAAAATGATAGGGGTGATACCTCCTATATCAATATTATCAATTTTAGATGTAAGAGGCTCATTTTGAATATGATTGATTATCTTATTGACAGGAGGAGGTTTAGGAATAAGATTACCATTAAAATCCCTAAGAAGAAGCATTGAGTCATGAAGATCATATCAATGGTACATAAGTTAAGGAACTTAGATAAAATTCAAATCCACCATGTGGCTTAAGCATGAAAGTAGATGGAACTGAGAACAAGATCCTAAGAAGGGACACATAGATAACAGATGGCATAGTTTTGGAAACCCAAATCAAGATCAATGTCTGATATCAAAATTCAAAGCCTTGAGACTTTAAATAAAGATAAAATATGATTGAGGTCAAACTAGAGAAAATATTTTAAAGGGAGGCCATGGAGGCAGACACATCAGTTTTGATGGGTTCATCACCAAATCTAGTAGCATGATTATGATCCTTTTCTCCATTATTATATGCCAAATATGAACTAGTAGGGAGCAATCAGTGCCAAAATAAGATCATAATAGATTGATATAGATATTATAACTACATTGATGTTGAAATTTAGCTTGAAAATGACTTGATTCCACCATTGTAACTGTAAGGAGCATTAGTGCATATTATAAATAGATTGAAAGGGAATGATATGATTGTTATAGCCACCTTCTAGAAGTAATCTTAGCCATTATGATCTTTATATAAGTAATCTTAGGAATTATGGTATTTTCTAATAGCATAAATGCTAGAATGATTGGAAAATTTGGTTATTATGTTCCCTTCTACATCCTTCTATGCATGATATTTGTCTCTCTCATCCCATTATGCTATAAGTATAGGCTTCTAAGCCTTGAAAATGATCCCTCTCTTGGACATGACTAGACTCTACCAAGATTGATCTTTGTAACCTCCTGAGACAAATAGATGACTATTTCAAATTTCATTGTTCGAATATAGTGTCAATGTGATTTTTTTTTGCATGTGGTATAAATCTCTCTCTTGTCAAGGCTTGATCTCACCTAGTTACTAGTTTATCTTGTGATATAGGTTAGTTTTAGTTTTACATGTCATTTGATTAAAGATATCAAGTGGATACATTGATTGGTTAGTAACTTGAATCAGGCCTTTCTATCACTTCCCTCAAGTTTTGATCACTTGGTAAACCTATACATGAAATAATAATGCATAACAGACATTTGGAGTTGTAGATTCAAATTTTTGCTTAACTCATTAGTGTTTTTAGAAGTTCAAATAGAGTGGATGAGTAATCAATATAGGTCTATCACTAACATTAGCTTAGATTTCCCTTGTAGTTATTTGTTTCTCCCTTTTCACCCCAAAAATTAGTAGGTTTTAGTGGAAATGAGCTAACTAATATATCAGAGGAAGTAGCCTCATTAAAAATCCTAGAGGTCTGACCCAAGATTAGGTAACCCATAGACTAGGGTCGTTCCCATGTTGGACTAGATTTGAGTAGAGGAGCTAAATAATCATTTGCTCAACTATGGTGCAATCTAAGTCTCTAACAAGATGTGGGGGAACATTTTCATTATGCATACCCCATTTCATCTATTGAGGGTGGGTTTGGAGATGGATAAGATGATTTTTCATTTGTATAATTTGATTAGAATTATTATCTTGAAAAGTATTCATTTGATTAAGAGTTTGTAATAGGATTTGATGGCTTTGAGTTACATTGTTAGAATTATTTTAAGCATTAGATTTGGTAGTAGTGGCTTGAGTACCACTATGAGTGTTGGTAGGAGATTGAGAGGAGTGGTTGGTAAATGAAACACTAGTGGCATAATTTTCTTTTGTGGAAAAAGATGGACTAGTAAATGGATGAGAAGAAGTAGTACTAAAGCATCATTATTATGGGTAGAAAATGATTCATAGTGGAAGAATTTATAAGAGTGGGTCTTGGAAGAGGCCCACTAGATGTATAACTTTCCATGTTAGTAGAGATACTGGGCATGGAAGTAGAAGAAGTCAAATAAAAAGAAGTCATGGTATAAGAAGGGGTCAAAATAGAGGGAAGATGTTGAGAAAAAAAGAAGTTAGTATCCCCAAATCCATGTGAGAATGTGGGAGAAGGTGAATGAGGCTCCTCAGTTTGACCACTTATCATGAGTTGGTAAATAATAGAAGGATCCTTTCCTCGATGTTGAGGAAACTCAATGATAAAGAAGAGAATTTAGGCTATATAATCTAATTTGGGTTGATCTTAAAGGGAGAAGAGAGGATTATGAATCAAAGAGGAATGAGGAGGGGTCCCATAATTTGTTTTATGAGTGGATATATATACATTTCTTTCATCTAGGATAGGAGCCACAAGCTAGTTATTGGAGAACCTATTAGGGTTTGTAAGACTCATCATATCTATTGAATTTAACTCAATTTCATCTTCAAATAAGAATTTAATGATGAAGGAGAGAGTGTTATATATCCAAATAGCACCCAAATATAGGTCAAATTTATTCAAGTTTGACTCATACCTAGACTAACATGGGAATGATATAAGGCTATGGGATGCCTATATCTAGACTAGACCTCTAGGGTTTTTAATGAGGCTAGTTCTTTAGATATGATAGTTTGGACCTCTTTTTATAAGATATAAATAATTTGGGGTGAAAATAATAATGATATTTCATAAAATAAAACCTATTCTAACATGTGGTGATGCACTAAGTGTTTAAAGATCCACTCTCAAGATTGAACTCATTAACACATAATAGACTATGAATAGAACTAATGCAATGTCTTCAATGGTTTCCAAGAATTTTTTTTTAACATATAGGTCAATATGATGGACTTAGGATGGAGAGAAATGAGGGTAAGGCTTGATTGAAATCATTTATAGTCAACAATCCACTCCTGAGACATCAACATTAAGACATGTTAGATGACCTTCAAGAAAAGTTTATTAGCACTTAGGTTGAACTTGGAGCTATAAAGGGAAGGTGACAACAAATTTTCCATATCAAATAAATATAAAAAACTAAGCATAGATAAGTAAAAAACTATAAAATTCTCTATTCATTACTCTAAGAGGTGCATAATACAATTTCTGATAGGGTCTAGTCATACCAACCTAAGGGATGATAATCAATGCTCAAAGGCTATATTTATAAAATAATGGGAGCAAGAGAAGGGGGAAAATGGTGCCCAAATGTGAATAAAATTATTTAAAATTAATTTGAACTAAAATTACAAAAACTTCTACAATTATACTCATTTAATCTTTCTGATTGATCCAGGTCACTTCAGTCTATTGTAGAGTTACATTATTCCTTCACTGATGTTTATTTATAGTTACAATGGTGGGATCAAGTTGTTTTGAGCTAGGTTATAGAGTTAATGTACTTATAACCATCAAATCAATTTTTTAGAGCTTTGTCATGGTGCTAATTACTCTTCACTAGTTCGTTGAGGCATGTAAAAGTAGAGAGAAGGGTCTTTTTCATATAATTAGTCCTAGAGATGAAACCATTGAGGTATACATGTATTCCTTCATGGAATCCTTTGAAATGTTAGCTCTTTTTTAAAATAGATAATTATTGAACTTGTATCCATGTTCATAGGTCCACTATAGATGGAAAACCAATCTCAGACTATTAGTTTTCCTATAGTTATGATGTTGATGCTGACCTATAGACTATATAGCTCCCTTCCTTGATTATATTAGGTCCAAATAGACCCATTTTATCTTTGAAGGAATCAAGAGTTCAACATATGAACAAATATTTCTTACAAAAATGGTGAACATAGTCACAAAATAAACCCTACATGACACAAACCCTCAAGCCAAAGGTCCATATTAAGCTTTAATGGAGGTTCCTTTATGTCCTTCAACCTGATTTCATGATTGTGTCCCTTTAATATCATTTAGTTGATATATAATGGTGATGGGATCAACCTGTAATAAGTATTTTCTTTGGTTAAAAATTTGTCATTTGGTTCGACTTTGTCCATCAAAAATTACTCACGCTAATCAAAATGTTCCAACCTATCTTTATTTCCATTAGCCTTATAGATCCCCACTATCATATCTTGAATTTTTAACCTCTTATATACTATTGATCTCCTTGGTATGAACAAATATGGTCAATTGATTTCCTTCTATGAAGATCCTTTGACATGTTGACTTTCACTTTCATTATTGGATCATGAGGTATGAAGCAACATGAGCCTTTGATCTACCTAGGCCTACTATCCTACTAATTTCACTGGCACTATTGGATATCTACTTGGTTGATCTACACCATTAGATCTTTCCCAACTTGTAACTCTTTAAATGTCTTTAACCCAAGGACCTTTTAATTTATTTAAATATAGCATGAACCATTGGATCTTGTTTGTTAGTATGCAAGCTCATGCAAAGCATTAGATCTTGATCAACTTTAAACTCGTTAAGGGTTTTTTGAACCCAAAAGGTTACTTTATGGATCTTAAACTTAACACTCATGTGAATGTATTATGATACAATTCCAAATTTTAGTCTCCATAACTTGAACTAGAAAGCTCATGTGAGTATGAATTTTGCAGAGCATGTCCTTGGTAAGAACAATATGGTGTTATAATACTTTGGCCTATGAGGATTTCTAAGGTGAATGTATTAAATGCTCAAGTTATTTGGTCCATTTAATTTATACATGATGTATTGGTGATGGTCTAGTTCATCAAACTTCCCCAAGTCATTTTGATTCAATCTTTCAAGGCCTTGATGAGTTTCTAAGATTTTGTCAATCTAGTCCATGTCCATGTGAGCTTATGAAACTATGAGATCCTTCTTGGATACCTCCATTTGAATTATTGGGCCCATTTATAAGACATTAAATATTATACTTTATTAGGACCCTTCTAGGCTTCTTCCTCCAACTACAACAAAGCTTAATATGTGGGCCAAAATGGCCAACACTTCTGGTGACTCAACTAGCTTAAATAACCTACTAGTCATGGGACCTAGACTTTGATTGGGATTTTTCCAGATGACTAAAACAATGAAATGATACTTACAAAAATACTTTTTTTTATTTTTATAAAAATGGTGAATAAACAACAAGAAATCAATAAAATAGACCAAGCAACAACAAATAAATAAATGTGAAAAAGCACTAATATAAAGAGCATGAGATCAAACTAATATACAAACTTAAGATACCTCTCATTAATATGGATGTTAAGGTTCTCTCCATTAAATTTATCTATCATAAAGGCATTGCATTCCTTTCAAATTGTGATGACATAAGGTCCACTCCAAAGGTTGTCAAACTTGGAGTGTTTTCTTAGTTTTGCATGGTCCTCATCCCATTTAAGGACTATGTCACCTTGTTGGAATTTCCTTTATGAATCTCTTTTGTCAAAATATTTATTGAATTTATACTATTTATACCACATGGTATGCTTGGAATTATTTATTATCTCCTCCAATTCTCTCAACTCATTCATCCTAACCTCCATTGCATCACTTTCTAGAAGCTCTAGGTGGTATGCAAGTTCCAAAGCTAGGAGCTCAAATGATATAGAAATCCTTGTTTCTCTTCCATAAACTAAGAGATAAGGTTAATGACCAATTTTATTCTTGGAGGTGATTCTATCAGCCTATAAAGCCATCTTAAATTTGTATGCCAAGATCTATGATTATCTTCCAGTGTTCTTTTGATGATTTAAATTAGGTTCTTGTTAGTAGATTAATCTAGTCCATTACCCTATGGCTAGTAATTTAATGAAGATTTTAGATAAATACATTTATAAATATCTTATTAACATACCTTTTCACTGTTTAATGCCAAGGCATTATCTAATAATATAATGGAAGGTACTCCAAAATGGGTGACTAGACCCTCATAGAACTCAAGCATAGAGCTCTCATTTACCTCCTTCAAAGGCACTAATTACACCCACCTAGTGAAATATTTTTTAGATATAAATATCCATTTATGAATAGCATTGGATGAAGGATGTATCATGCCAATTAATTCTAAACCCTATTGCATGAAAGGTTTTTCATCCTGAATAAGATTCAGTGGCATGGTAGCTAGTCTCTACTTACCTGTAAACATTGCACACTTTGCACACTTCTTAACCCATGAATGTGCATCCTTAAAAAAGTTAGATAAAAATTAACTGGCTCTAATTATTTTTTCATTTGTGGTCTTATCTTCAAAATGGCCTCTAGAAGGACTATCATGAAATTATTCAAGAAGCTTGTCAAATTGATTCGCTTTAACACACCTTAAAGGCATATCTCCAATGTCATTTTTGAGTATCACTCCATCAATTATAATGTTTGGTACTAATTACAACCTAACATTTCTTCTCCTTGATGCATCTAAGCCCATTGGACATTTCCCTATTTGAAGGAATCTAACAATGTCTTGTGTCCAGCTGGATGGAGAAGTAGTTTCAGCTTCTTGTTGGGTGTCTTAAAGTGTCAAAACAATCTCCTTTTATTCTTTCACATCTTCTAAAATATGTTTAGACAATACTTTACCATATAAAAACTTTATGGCCTTCACTTCAATATCATATTCTAAGTACTTAGTGACCCATCCAGCTCTCTTTTCACTTAAATTTATGTTGAGGATGAAATCATTCACACTAGGATGAGCTACCATTAGTATAATCTTGTTATTTGAAACCAAATGTATAATTTTTTCAAACCTCTTATAATAACAAGAACATTATTTTCAACAAAATAATATCTCCCCTCATAGTCTTCCAAAGTTTGACTTAAAAAAGAAATGGGTTGCTCTAAACCTACACTATTTTGTTACATAAGCATGGCTAAAATTATAGTAAATGTAAAAAAAGCATACATAAAGAAATCCTTACTAAAATCTATATTAATCAAAGTAGGAGCTTGGCTGATTTCTTGTTTGATAGATTAAAATATTATCTTACCCTTTTAATCCAAGTGAATTCTTGATGTTTCTTCAGCATTTGAGTGAGTGGCCTTACCAATTATGTAAATCCAAGAACAAATCTTATAATTAAAGTGATCTTTCCAAAGAAGATTTGTAATCCTTTCTTATATTTTGGCAATGATATAGCAAGGATTGCTTCTATTCTCTATGTATCAATATAAATACTACCTTTGGATTCTACATGCTCAAGTAGTCTCCCCTCATACACTAAAAATATACACTTCTTTAGATTCAATGAAACTCCAAATTATCTACATCTATAAAAAACAAAAAAACAATCTCAAGTGTGTTAGGTGATCATTAGGATCCTTTGAAAATATAGTAATGTAATCAAGATAAACTAACACCATTTCACTCAAAATACCTTGAAAGGAAACATCCATTACCCTTTAGAAAGTGGCTCCAACATTAGAAAGCCCAAAAGGCATATTTTGATAGGCATAAATACCCCATTTGGTTATGAAAGCTATTTTATACTGATCTTACTCTTTTACCAATATCTAGTTATAACCTAAGTACCCATCTAGTAAGGATAAACTTTGTGAACCTAATACCCTCTGTAAGATTTGATCCATGGAAGGAAGAAGATAGTGGTCTTTCAATGACACTTTATTCAAATCTCTAAAATCCACACATAGTGTTATCTCTCCATTTTTATTTCTCACTGATACAAGGTTTGCTACCTATGTTAAGTGATTGATAGTAAATATTATACTTGACTCAATTAGTTTGGTAAGCTCCTTTTTCATGAGAATTTAAACCTTGGGGTTGAAGGGCCTTTATTTCTATCTTACTAGTTTTGCATCTTGTTCAAGATTAATAGTATGCTATGCTAATCTAGGGTCAAACCCCTTCAATTTATGATATTCCAAAGAAAATACATTCATGAAATCTCTACATAATGAAATAAAATCTACTCTTTCAAAATTAATGTTCACTTTACCCCACTTTATTTGATTACCTTTAGCTATGTAAACTTGGTCATAATGTTCTTCCTTGGCAGAGATGCTTACGTTGTATTTTATAAGTTGATCATCTTAATTAAAAGTCCTATAAAAATTTAATAAACCTTTAGGCATCTTGTTTGATCTCAATTACACATTCTGATCTTCATATTGGTGTTGTAATTTATTTTGATTCTTTGAGTAAAATTATGGTTCATTCTATAGGAAAGAGGCTATCTATTTGTCCCTATCAAAGACTTTCCAAATTAACTCATTATTTGGGACTAAAGGAATACATACAACCTTGATGTCATTTTGATCCTTATTGTACTTGAGATGGTCCACTATATCACATTATGCTCATATTGCAGCAAGTCTATCTACATGTTGATTGGCTACTCTTGGAATGGAATGAATATTAAATGCTAGAAAATCCTCTAAGGTCCCAAAATATATGTTTATAGGCCTTTATGAGGGGATTATTTTGTTCATTTAGACCTCTAACTTTTTGCACTATCAACTCACTATCACCTTTCAAGTACAAAAACCTAATACCTCTCTTTCTATCCCACTAAAGACCATTAATGAGAACTTCATAATCTACAATATTTGATATACAATTAAACTAAAATATAAATAAGTAATAATACCTTTGATTTTGATGTGAAACAAACATTACACCAGCTCCACTTCCATTTTTTGATTTGGGTCCATCAAAGTATAAATTACATACTCCTTCTTGATCTTGTTTTGAGTTGGTGAGACTACATAATGAGTCACCTTCTTTATGCATGCAGTAGACACCAAAACCAACTTTTTGAAAAGCTTTATATGGTTCATACCCATGTTTATCAACAACCCACTCATCCAAGAGTAGATTTGGTATACTTTCAATTGGCTTAGAAGGTTCTTGATCAATAGTATCCTCATCTTCTTCTCAAATATTGTAATTCATATTAGACATATTTGGAATAAGATTCAAGGTGAAATATACAAATAGGATCTAATATTATAGTGACATTAGTCCCATATATGGTTCTTAAAACCATGTATAACCAATCTAAATAAAGTTAACCTCCTAATTTAGTAGTGAAATCCTTAGATATGAATAGTGCAAAGTATAGAGGTAAATCAACAACAACTATATCCTATGAAATGGTGAAATTTAGACAAGCAAGAAGTAAAAGCTTAAGATATTTAAGGATGCCCATAGTCTTATTAGGAGAACCATCTAACTATAACACTCCCTTTTCATTAGGTTCATGCTTAAGGCCTAATTTTTTAACTATGGATTTAGATATGATAGAACTACTAGCTCCATTATCAATCATAAAATTGTGGACAAGACAATATCCTATGACAACTGAAACATAGAATGAAGGAGACTTAGTCACCTTAGGATATTTTGGCTCAAAAAATGGATTAGAGTTAGTTATTAAAACACTTACCCTTTACTTTTTAGGTGGTCCATTAGAGATATTAAGCTTTGAAAAATCCTTGTATAAATACTCCTTTTATTCTAGGATTAGCAGTGTATCCCACATTGAAATTGATACTAAAGTTTTCTTCATATGATCCATAATACTGAGTGGAGAAGTAACTATGCTTGATTTCAATTTAGGATAAAGAGGGGCTCCTAGATGTTGTGTGACCTAAGAGATGTAAGGCCCTTTCACATTCTAGCTCTTTAGATTTTGAACCTATTGATTTGATGTATTTTGAGGTAGATCATGAGTGGTGGTATTTTGTAGTGGCTGAGAAGGAAAAGGGGTTGCCTTGTTAGGAGATAAATCATCACCAATTTTACTTTTATTAGATCTAGTATGGGTTTCAATTGAATTATCAATGTTAGTCATATTTTGTATTTGATTTGTAATTATGTACTCAAAATAATCTTCACCTTCCTAAAATTTCACAAATGTAGTTTCAATAGGTGATTTACCATTCTCTCCTCCTTATTGATTTGGCACTTTTTCTTGAGTGAATGAAGGAATGTCTCCATGTGGCAGAGAAGCTTCCTTATTTGGCTAGTTTTCATGTAGAAGAGGAGCTGAAATTTGTTTCATATAAGACTGATGTGAGATTTCAATAGTTGAAGCTATTATCATGTTATTTGCCTAATCCCACTAATTTTTTCACTGTCCTTCTTGAGCATAGTTGTTCTAAGTTCGAAAATATCTAGAATTTCTTGAAGCATTAGGATTGTATTACCTTGATTGATAATTTTCCCCTTATTCGACTGATAAGATGATCTATTATACTAATAATTTTGATTAGTATTTTGATATGGCCTATATGGTGGAGCTTGTTGTATTTCCACTACAAAAAAAATATTATTATGAGTCTTAAGAAGACTCTCTATCTTCCCTAGTCTATTAAATTGATCACCTTATATCTAATAGAACTTTGTTGAATTTGGAAGTGGAGAAATGGTGTTAGTAGGAGGGTGGATCTTTTGAAAAGAGAGGCATTAGTGGCCTTAGAGACAACTTACTTGCTTGTATAAGGTAATTCTCAGCCTTGATTATTATTTCAAAATATTTAGGTAGATTATTCCCTCCCATGGATTGAATCATCACATCTACATTTGAATTTAGGGCCTTTAGATAGTATAAAAAAGCATAGTTGGGTGTAAGATTAATCACTACAATAATTCTATCCCATGTCTTATAGAACCTATAATTGAAATCTACCATGAATTCATTATTAAATCTCTTAATTTTTGTAAGCGACTCCATCAGTGAGATATGATCACTTTTGTCCTCAAAGTACTTGCACAAGACCACTCTAAATTCATCCTAGTTATTGATTGATGCAAGAGCCAATCCTCTATATGACTAAAGTGATTTCCCTTTAAAATAGGTTGTTAACAACCTCATTGCTACATTTTCCTAGTTTACATGATGCACTAAACAAAAGTTAGAAATATCTACAATATGTTTTATAGGAGTGACTAGATTTTTCCTTATAAAATAAGGAAAAGCCTTCATATCTAAGACTAGAATATCATCCCATTGAGTAATATTCAAAGGACTACCACCATTGAATGACACAAAGGATTGTCTTCTGGGAACATCCATTTGAGGTATGGGATTTATAACAAGGTTTGGTTGAATAATATTGGCTTGAATAAGATGATTTCATGAAATAATAGGGGAAACAAGAGGTGTAAGTATAGGATATGACTGAGAGGCTTTCTTCTTCTTTGCTGATTGGAATCAAAGAAATTTGTCTCTTTTCTTTTTATAGAGGATCTTGTAATAACACTTAGGGGCATGAAAATGTATGCAAACCTAAACCTGTTAGCTATCTAGATCGCACCCAAATAGAGGTTATATTTTTTTCAAGTCTGACTCATACCTCGACTAACATGGGAATGATCTAAGGCTCTAGGATGCCTATATCTAGACCAAACCTATAGGGTTTTTAACGAGGCTAGTTCCTTAGATATGATAGTTTGGACATCTATTTCTAAGATCTAAACAAGTTGAGGTGAAAAGAGTTAAGATATTTCATAAAATATAACCTATTATAACATGTGGTGATGTACCAAGTGTTCAGAGATCTACTCTCAAGATTGAACTCATTAACACACTAATAGACTATGAATAGAACTAATGAAATGTCTTCAATCGTTTCCAAGAAACAATGCTTCACCTAGAGTTCAATTTGATGGACTTAAGATAGAGGTAAATGAGGTTAAGTCTTGATTGAAATCACTTATAGTCAACAATCTACTCTATACCTAAGATATAAACATTAAGACACACTAGATGACCTACAAGAAAACTTTATTATCACTTAGGTTAAACTTGGACTTGCAAAGGGAAGGTGACAACCACTTTTGGATATCAAAAAAATATAAAACACTAAGCACATATTATTAAAAAAATACAAAATGACATATTCATTACTCTAAGAGGTACATAATATAATTTATAGAAGAGTATACTCATACCAGCCTAAGGGATGACAATCAATAACTCAAAGGTTATATTTATAGAAGAAAGGGATAAAGAAAAGGGGAAAATTGGCTTCCAAATGGGAATAAAATGAGTTCAAATTAATTTAAACCTTAGTTACAACTACTTCTATAATTATGTTTATTCAATCTTCTTGATTGATCTAGGTCATTTCAATCCATTACATAGTTACATTATTCCTTCACTGATGTTTTTTTATGGTTGTAAAGTGGGATAAAGTTGTTCCAAGCTAGGTTCTAGCATTAATGTAGTTACAACCATTGGATCAATTTTTTATAGCTTGTCTTAGTGCTAACTACTCTTCATTGGTTTGTTGAGACATGAAAATGTAGAGAGAAGGATCTTTTTCATGTAGTTGGTCCTGGAAATGAAACCATTGGGGTGTACATGTATATCTTCATGGAATCCTTTAAAATGCTATCTATTATTTAAAGTAGGTCATGCTCAAACTCATCCCTATATGCATAGGTCCTCTATAGATTAAAAAATGAATATCAAACTACTAGTTTTCCTATAGTCATTATGTCAATGCAAACCTATAAACTATATATCCCCCTTGATTATATTAGGTCTAAATAGACCCATTCTATCTTTGAGGGAACTAATAATTCACCATATGCATAAATATTTCTTTTAAAAAAGGTGAAAATAATCACATAATGAACCCTACATAACATAAAACCTCGAGCCAGAGGTCCATATTAAAATTTAATGGTGGTCCCTTTATGTCCTTTAACTTGACTACATCAATGTGTCCCTTTAATGGTATTTAGTTGAGCTCTAATGAATATGGGATGAACCTATAATACCTATTTTCTCTGGTTGAAAAAATACCCTTTGGTTCAACTTTATCTATCAAAAATTGCTTAGGCCAATCAAAATGATCCAACCTATCTTTATTCCCATTAGCCTCACAGATCCCCTTAGATCTTGATTTTTTGACCTCCTATGCACCATTAATCTCCTTGGTATGAATGAACATGGTCCATTAATTTCCTTTCGTGAATATCCTTTGACATTTTGACTTTCACTCACATCATTGGATCATGATGTATGAAGCAACATCAGCCTTTGATATATTTTGGGCCCACTTTCCTACCAGTCCAGTGTGAACCTTTGGATCTTGCTTATCGGTATGCAAACTTAAGAAAACCATTAGATCTTGATCAAATTTAAACTAATTAGGGATTTTTTTAACCCAAATTATTACTTTATGGATCTTAAACTTGACACTTATGCAAATGTCTTATGTTATAGGTCCAACTTTGAATCTCCATAAATCAAGCTAGAAAGCTCGCACAGGCATGAATTTTGTAGAGATGTCCCTAAATGAAGAAAAATATGGCACTATAATAATTTATCCCATTAGTATTTCTAAGTTAATTTATTAAATGCTCAATTTTTTTGGTATATTTCTTTTTTACATGACATCTTGGTGATGGTCTAGTTCATCAGACTTGCCCAAGTCATTTTGATTCAATATTTCAAGGTCCTGATCAATTTTCAATATTTTGTCAATTAGGTACATATCCTTATGAGTTTATGAACACTATGAGATCCTAATTGGATTCCTCCATTTGCATTACTAAACCCATTTCTAAGCCATTGAATCATTTGATTTATTAAGACCCTATCAAGCTTCTTCCTCAAATTGTAGGCAAAGTTTGATAAGTGGGATAAAATTGCCAATAGAGAGATTAAGTAAGGCAAAAGTGATGTAAAATCAAGTAAATACAAAGGTAGAGATAAGATTAAATATTTGACTATGTTGACATAGTACTAAAAATAGGGTTTAAAAATTGAGTGAATAAGGATACATAATTGACATGGTCGACCTAGTACTATAACCTAGGATAGAGAATAGCTTGATAAGGATATAAAGTCGATAGGGTTGACATAGTACTATAACTTAAGAGGCATAAATATATATTGGGTTAACCAAGTTGACTTAGTATTTTAGTTAGGGGAAATAAATAGTCTATAAGAGATTGTGTCAAATAGAATGATAGTGTACTAAAAAGAAGAAATTTTTTTATAATGTAATTGAAAGCAAGAGATGGAAGGAAACACATAATCAATTGGGTTAATTAGAATGATCCAATTGAGGAATATAACATAAAAAATTACACCAATGATATCTTGTTCAAGTTTTTACAATATAACATATAATCAGTAAAAAAATAAGAACTCAACTTGAAAAGTAAATGCTAAGTGGTCATCCTAACTATTGTTAGATTATTATAAAGTGTTATTTTTAGTGTGATAAGGAAGTTGGGTGAAATCAGGGAACTAAAAATAAATATATGGATGGTTTTAGGATATTTACGCTAAAAGGGATTTGTGTTGGTAATGGTATTGGCTTGGTATTAGGGCGCACCCCCTCACTTCAAAATCCTATAATGACAAGGGTGTCAAGTGATTTACAAATATATACCATTAACCATGTGTTTATATATGACCATAAAACCAAGTTAGCTTCTTCCTTGGTGATGAAATCTAAGTAAGTAGGCCTTGGGTAGATAAATGTTTAAATTCATTTTGAAATTATATGATTTGGTAGTGTGTGCAAGAAAGATAAAAATAGTGAAACTAAATAGTATATTGAAAAACCACCTAATTAGACTATGTGATTTATTCTAAGTAGGCAACCAATTGATAGTGAAAGTGTGAATTAATTAATAGCATATAATTGTTAATTTCCAATTTGAAGCATAATATAGGGTTGGTTTAAATTATAATTTATGCAAACATTATAGAATAGAGTTGACAGTATCATACTATACTGTAGAAGTAAGGGTTTTTAAGAACTATGTCAACAAGGTCAACCTAGTTTATTATATGATGGTAGTTTTAAAGACTCTAAGATATATATAATAGAATTTTAAATGAAGAACTAAAATGAAAAAGAGAGAGAAAAAGGAACCTTGGTAGGTTGGAAGATGTTGAGGAATGTGAAATTCTTGTTAAAGTGCCTTGAATGTAACTTGTAATTTCTATCAACTATGTCGACTAGGTCAACCTAGTTATGAAATTACCTATTTGTTAAAGCCTGTTAAGATGACTATATTATCCTAGTTAACCTAATATGTTTCTTAGAAGCCTATCTAGAATCCTATATTGGCCTGGTTGACCAACATGTTTTTGGAAGCTTGTCTAGAATACTATACTAGCCTAGTTGACCTAGTATGTTTTCTAGAATCCTATAAGAGTACTATGTTGACCTATTTGACCTAATAACCTATATCTGATGAATACTTACACAAAAAGATATAGTAATTTTTATGTGACTATTTGTTAAATATGCACATAGTAGGTAGAAACTATACTGGACCTATCAACCTAGTATCACAAATAAACAATAATAATAATAAATAAAATGATAGAAAATGAAAAATGTGAAAGAAAACCTAAAAAGGTTAGATTCATGTTGGGTTCACCAAAATGTATGCAATCAGAAATGCATCATATCTATAAATCAATCCTAGCTCAAAGAAAATAGATCCTACTTACACTTCCAACTAAGGATACATTATATAATTTGGAACATGACTAATATGTGGATCCACTAGACCCAATTAGGGGATCTCTTATCAAAACAATAATACTAGGTAGGGTCTAAAACCTGTAGTCAAGAAAAATCATGCATTGACCCTAACTAAGCCCTATGTTTTCATATTCACTAAACTAATAAATTTGATCTAGGAATTTGACTCAAGAGTGGATGGTTAGTATTGTGTTAGTTCCAAAATGAAAAACAAATTAAAATAAACACACTAATAACATAACATTTTTAGGCCTAGACACTAGGAAGGGCTTAGTTAAAAAAAGTAAATGATAAGCACAACTAAAAATTGAGGAAAAAAACACAAGAATTCCTTTCACCTTCCTTAGATGCTCCAAATTCCTTTATAATGGTGGCTTGATCAGCTTGTGCTTCAAGAGGTCTTCTTCAATGGAGTGTGGCTACCTTCATCTCCTCTTAGCACCTTTGGCTTATGTCTTGGCTTGGCTTTGTATCAATTTGGCATGGTAACACTAGTTGATTAAAGCTTTTTGAAACCAATATTGCATTATAACTTTGCACTAATTAAGCTTAGAAATAATGTTTTGAGGCCTCCTATTTATAGATTTTTGGATTTGGCTAGAATCAACCTAAACCATCCATCTCAAGATTGAGATGTGTGGTTGAGGATTAATTCAATTTTATAATTTAGTTTTTAATTATCCTCATCATGGAATTGGAAGAAGGGGTAATTAAGAGGCATGTAGGGCATCATGGAAGGCATTGATGAGGCATGAATCTTGATATTTGTGGCATTTATGGCCTAGAGATGTCTTCTCAAGAAATGAGGTCACCTAATGATGTAGATATTAAATATTCATTTCTAAAAATAAGTATTCAACAAGTTTCCATGGAATTATTAATTATACCTTAATTTGGTTAATTATCTCTTAAGCATGATTAAGCACATTATACACAAATTACCCAAATTGATCAAAATGCCTTGTTATTAGTCTTAAATTTGACTGTATTTGAATTAGAAGTCCACGTTAGATACATTGGATGTGTATTCCTATTTAGGATGTTACCAATAATAGATAACAAAGGAACACATCTTGTGTAGATGATTTGGTAGGAAAGAGCAATCCAGAGCATGCAGGTGCAAATTTGGCATTTTGATTTGAAATAGACTGATCAAAGTTAGCTAACCCATAAATTGCATTGCCCCATTTAGGGATACCCTAACCAAAATTGACATTTGAATATTTTATTTTCACATCGTTTAGCATGTTTTAGTATTTTTAAGCCAAATTGTGCATTTTTGGGTGAAAATTGGCCAAAAGCCTGATTGGAGGTTATCGGTGGCCAATTTTAGGTGTCTACAGTTTTCCCCTATTTGGGAAGGCATTTCAAACCATAGGAAAAGTAATGTCTTCTCAAATAATGAGAAATGGCATGTATGCCAAAAATAAGATAATGATTGAAGAACAAAAATCCAAATGGTTTTGGGAAGCCTATGATGATGCCCCCTTGAGGGATTGGCCATCACATTTGTTGATGGATGGTCCCTCAAAAAGAAACAAGAAGAAAGGTGGAATTAACCTGTGGTTGAAATTAATTCAAATGAAAAAATACTTGCACGCATTGATGTAAAAATGATATTAATTTTTCCAAAGGTAGTTATAATCAAGAATAAAAGTCAAAATAATAATTTTCCCATATGTGGTTATAATCATTAAGAGGACCTAGATTGTATAAAGATGATTGTGCCCCAGTTAGGGATAATTAGCAAGCATAACTCAAGGATATAACTTAGAATATATATTAAAGATGAGTGGGCATAAAATTATGAAAGAGATGGATAGAGGAATGAGATTGATAAATAGAATGATTTGGTTGTACCTATCAATGAGGAGATGCTCATCCTGACTAGTAATGATACAATTAGAATGGTTAAATGAGTTAATTTGATCAAGGGTGGGATGGGAGGATTTGCCAAGGTACCAAGGAGAAAATTCTATATTTCCATTGATTATAGACCTTTTTTAATCTATTTTTTGTTATATCATGTGATGGTAGGCTTCATTATAGAACACCATGGAGACTTGGCCAAAATATGCATAAGAATTGACTCTCAATATCCAATAAACACTTAAAAATAATACATCGATGATAAAAACCATGATGATAATATTAACGTATGAATATGGATAGACTCAATAATAATGTGTGTAAAGAATCACCCAATGCATACACATAGACTGAGTCAAGGAAATATCACCGAAAGCAAACAAATAGGTAAGCAAACAAATAAACAAACAAACAAATATAAAAAAAACAAATAAACAATGTGAAATAAATAAACCAATAGAAATCTAGAAAACAAAATTAAAAGAAAGCATCCTAAAAATGATAATGCTCCAGTAAGGTGGATCAAGGATAATTGACTAAGCTTAGACATGACAATTTTTTTTGGATTTTTGAAATATTATGAATGTTTTTGGAATTTTGAGGTATCTTAACTTGTTATAGAATGACAATATACTTGTTTGCAAAATGGTGAGAGCATTTGGCTTAGGTTTCTCAAAAAATGATGAGAGCATATGGAAGGGGGTCTGAGGTGAACTTAACATGAATTGAACATGACCCACATAGTCGTAAAATTACCTCAAGTTATAGTAATTCCATCCACACAAAAGGTGGGGAAAAATCAACTAGGTCCCAACAAGTTCTCAAATCTAGCAAATGGCTAGTCAAATGAAAATAGTAATGGCAAGGTGATGTGACAATGCATGATAAACAAATATTGCTCCTAGTTTACCCATAGGTGGTTATAAATAAGATACAAAAACATAGGTCAATGATACTAATTTTCTCATAGGTAGTTATAACTAGTAGCAAGACTAGTGAGACACTGATCTGCCCATAGGTGGTTATAATCAAGCTTACATAATTAAACATGGATGAAAGATATCTTTCTAGATCAGCTATCACACTACATTCATACACTATCATTATAAACATGGATTGGATTTATTGTTGAATCTTGATTGAAATCCCCCCAAAAAAGGTGTGAGAAGAACCAAAGTAACCAAGATCAAAATAGGATTAGGTAGAATGACTAAAAATAGTCTTTGGTATAGATAAGAATGGAATGATAGGATGGTATATTCTTGTTAAGGGTAATGATGGTCTAGATAGATTGGATAAAATGGTAGTAGGTTTGCCCCTAAGTGATGGGAGTAAATGGTTGGGATCTATAATAATGGTAAATGGATATGTAACAATGGAAACAATATGGCAATGTGAAATGGCATTGTACATATTTTTGGCTTGGGTGTGGTTTTTGATTCTCTTATTCCTACTAATGAGGAGATGCATGTATTAGTCACTAAATGATATAAAAAAATACTTGATCATGTAAATTACTAGCCCACACCTCATTTGAATAGATACTCTATCAAGAACTCAATCAGATCTAGTTGTCAAGAATGCTTTTATGATCTTTATTGGTCATTGATTATGATTCCCTCAAGCATCAAGACAAGGTATCTTTGTAGTATCTACAAAGGAAAGTGTGGCCATGGATGGTAAATAAGGAAAAATAATGGATGGTAGGTTTGATTTTGAAATGGAATGGAAAATTATAATGGAATGTGGAATGGTGGGGGAACAAATGAAGATCAAGAATTTCAATCACATATAATGTTTTTGATGCCAGATTTGACATAATTTTGGTTGTGGCAGGGTTAAAGACTTTTTCTCTCGAGAAGACCACCTAATTTTTCTATTATTTGATATTGAGAGTAGTGACTATCTAATTAGGCTATATATTAGAATCTATTTTGATTTGATTTTTGATTTTGTCTTTATGAAGTAGTAAATAACTTTTGTGCTTAGTTATTGGTGCCTCAAAGAGGTTTTCACCAATGAAGTTGTCTTGATTGTCTTGCAGCACCTTTGAGAAGGTTTCACTAAGGAATATTGACTTTTAACTTTGATTGTCTTTTAGAACTTCTAAAAAAGTCTCATTAGAATATGTTGAGTTTTGACTTTGATTGTCCCCTAGTGCCTTCAAAAAGGTCCCACTAAGAGAGTGTTCTTCTGCTACATGAATGTTTTCTTAGCCTCCTTACTTTTTTTAAATTTCTATGTCACCATGGATGTAGTTCAATAAAGTGTGAATCTATCCATCCCAATCAATACTTGTGGGAAATGGAATGCCAATGATATGGCTATCTTGATTGATGGTAATGACTTGTGAAATGGTAATGGAATGGGGAGAGGTTGCACAATCCTTGTAGAAAATACTAGGAAAACTTAAGTTGATGTTGAAGTACACATCCTCAAAAAAATATAAGGATCACAAATGTATTCAAATTGATCTACAATGCGTGCATAACCAATGTTGTAATAGTCATGAGCATATTCTTCCTCTGAATCTAATTCTGAAGCAAGGGAATCTAAATTCAATATCAAAATTGATGTTGATTCTTTTTTTGATGCTAAATCTAATGTTAGTTCAAAAACAAAACCTGGCTCTAACTCTGATTCTTCATCTAATAGGTACTTTGTTATAATGATGTCTTGTTAAATATTTGGTTTTGGATAAGTAATGGCCTGTGATGGCATATGGGCTCCTTAAAGGCTGGTTTGTCAAAGTGAGATTCCTTTAGGATGGGAAATAGGTAAAGAGACAACTCTTCAAATAATGGCTTATCAATAGGAGGATTTTGAAAATTAGGCACATGGTCGAGGTAATGATTTTCCCAAAGGCTATTATAATCATTAAGAAGTGACTCAGTAAAGACTAACTCATTAGAGTGAGACTCCTTAACAATTGGTATAGGATCAATAGGTGATTCATCATAGGTTGACTTATCATAAATGGTTCGTTCAATAAAAACATCTCAGATTGGTTGGTTTTCTTAGCCTTAGTTTCCAATGAGTTGGAAAATACTAGTTTCAAACATAGCTTGGTAGTCAAATGATTAGATGGGTTGAGGTTTCGTTGGGATTGGTACTAAATGAGGAATGAATTGTGGTTGGATAGTGGTAGGGAATTGGGGAGCATGATTACTCACATGATCTAAAGGATAAAGTCTTGAGATGGTAATGATATGGTGTTGTGGGGCTTGATTTCTTATGCAAGCTAAAAGACTAGGTCTTGGAATGATGAAGGGGTGTTTTGGAGCTTGATTGCTTGCACAATCCAAAGGAGGGTTAGGGGTATTCAATGATTTAATAACAAAAGGACATCATGAAACTTGATTGCTTGCACAAGTGAAAGCATCCAAGTCTTCCTCATAAACCATATCATCCCAATCATGAGTTGGCTCATAAGTTGGTTCTTGGTTATGTTTCATGTACTGATTATTGAAAATAGGGTGTGGATTTATATCCCAAACAACATTATCTATAGTTGGGTCTTCAAAGTGATCTTCATAGGCCTCTTCATACCAATCAAGGTCTCGAGTTAGATCCTAAGTTATTTCATGACTTTGTTCCCATGAATGATTAAAATGAGGTGTATAGAAATCTATCTCATAAACCATATTAGCATCATTGGGGCCTTGACAAAATCCATAAAAATCATTTTGTGTAGCCATTCTATCATAAGTTAGATTTTAAGTGACTCCACCATAAGTGTAGTGAGACATATCCACATAAATGATGAAAGATAAAAAAATAAAAAGACTTAGAGTTCTACAAACCCTGAAAAACTATGTCCAAAGGAAAAATAGCTCAAACTTGGTCTAACTTGGTTGAAGGGGTGGAGTTGTATCTCCAAAATGGTCTAAAAGTGGAGTTGTATCTCCAAAATGATTTGTGTTAAGACTTGGCATAAAATAGTCTAACATCAAATGTCATATGTATAAAAGTTCAAGTGTTTGAATAAAAATCATTATGTCAAAGGTCTAGGTTAATGTGTTCCAAACAAGGTATAAACTAGGAAATGGAAAGGTTGAGTTGTTAGGTATTTTGTCTAAACATGGAGTCAAAAGCTGGGCTGAAACAAATAGGCATGATGTGATTTGATTTAATCTAACAAGTTTGGAAATAAATCTGACATAGACCCAACACATGGAATCAAACATAAACATGATCAATTTGAATAAGGCATAAGACAAAAGGCTCTTTGAGAAATGTTGTGTTTTCCCAAATAAAGGCACAAAAAGTGATGAGGATAGGATTTAAACAAACAAATCATCAATAGTTTTCAAATTTGGGTAATTGATTAACCAAAGTTATGAAACCCAAAAGAGAAATATCTATGTATCAACCCCATGAATTGAGGCCTAAATAGAAATCAATCAATGTTTAGATCCAAACTTGACAAGGCTAATTAAAAACTCAATGATAAAAACTAGGATTGGACTAAACATGCGAGATAAGATTGGATAGCATAATGGCACAAGATAGAGGTCTAAATGGTATACACAAAATGGTTTGAAATAAATGGTTTTGATACAATGGTAAAAAAGTCTTGAAACAAATTGGGTATCCTAACAGTGTAAGCATGCTTGAGTGATGTGGTTAATGTTATGTTTTTAAAAAGGCTCAAAATGGTTTGACATGTTTTGGGTAGCATAACACTACCCTCTACAACTCAAATGACATACATACTAATAAGTTTATCAAAATTTTCAAGGCACAAGTGTGGTGTAAAATGGCTAACATAACACCTCTTTAGACAAAAGAGTGACATATAGACAAAATGGTTTTGACATGGTTTATACACAAACAAGTTTTAGTCTCAAAAACACCAAGTAAGATAAATAACCAAAATACACTAAGTACAATCATATAAATCCTAGAAAGGGTATGGCATGTGAGGCTGACTAAACTATCAAGTTTTTAATGTTCTATGGGAATCAATTGCACAATGACTTTCACACCAAATAATGCAAAAGAAAAGCATGGATTTTGGGTCTATATCACTTGGCTTGTTGTAAAAAGGTCTAATCCTTTTTTCAACCACTACATTTTGTTGTTCACTCAGTGTAGTGTGATGTCCAAAGTCCCACTATGTCTCGTGTGTAACTTTAAGAGAGTCAAATGAAGTTAATTCTAGGAGTTGAAACCTTAGGTCAAAGCTTCCCTAAAGAACTTGTGGGAGGTGATGAACTCCCCCTCGTAAGTCAAGATTCATAAAAATAAAGAAAGCATGAAAGTAGAAATATTTTAGGGTCATTTTCAAGGTCACCCAAACTTTAACAAGTTTTTGGGGAGTGCTTTAGATGACTTTATTTCTAAGCCTTAGACTAGGCTACTTGTAATAGAAATGGCACTTTTGATTCCAAGGGTTCCTTAAATGGGAAAAATAGAAGAGCATACATGCAACATCCCTCTTCTTTCTAAATAAAAATTAGATCAAACAACTATTGAAGACAAAAATGACAAGTGTGTTCAATTTTAAAACCCAAATGAAATGTTTGGTTGTGTTCATTTGTTCCCTTGGTCTTAGTTGCAAACTTTGAAAAACATTCATCAAAAACATCTAAAAATTACTTGTTAAGAACCAAAACAAAGTTCCTAATCCAAATTTAAGCATGAAAAATTGATTTAAACATTTTTTGAGCAAATATCCTACTTGTTCCCGCATCAAAATTATTATCATGTCCTTTAACTTTGAATCTCTTTTGAGTTTGAAACAAGAAACTTTGGAAAAGTAGGTCTCAGGTCTATGTTTTTGGAAAAACATAGTGACTGACGTTAGTCAATACCATTGACATCAATTATGGGCAACTGAGATCTGAATGATGTCAATTCCACTAACCGATGTTGGTTAAGCCAAGTAACTAATGTTGGTATTTCTATCGACATTGGTTACTGTGTAAAAATTATGGCAACCAAAAATTTCAAAATAAAGTTAGAAAACCATTTTCAAGAGTTTTAAAAGCTTAAATAAGGTTTTTAAGGTTGTAAAATGATCTCTTTTAGGTTTAGGATGCATCTAGTCCCACTCGTTGTGCCATTATGTGATCTAAGAATTTGACTCAAAAAAGGATGGTTAGTATTGTGTGAGTTCTAAAATGAAAAACAAAGTGAAATAAACACACTAATAACATAACATCTCTAGGCCTAGATGCTAGGGAGAGATTAGTTAACAAAATCAAATGATAAGCACAACTAAAAATCAAGGAATGAAAAGAAAAGAATTCCTTTCACCTTCCTTGGATGCTCCAAATGCCTTTGTAATGGTGGCTTTCTCAGCTTGTGCTTCAAGAAGTCTTCTTCAATGGAGTGTGGCTACCTTCATCTCCTCTTGGCACCTTTGGCTTATGGCTTAGCTTGGATTGGAATGAATTTGGCATGGTAACACTAGTTTCTTGAAGCTTTTTGGAACTAATCCTGCATTATAACTTTTCACTAATTAAGCTTAGAAATGATGTTGTGAAGCCTCCTATTTATAAATTTTTGGATTTGGCTAGAATCAACCTAAACTATCCATCTCAAGATTGAGATATGTGGTTGAGGATTATTTCAATTTTTAGAATTAAGTTTATAATTATCCTCATCATGACATTAGAAAAATTGGAAATTAAGAGGCATAGATGGCATCATGGAAGGCATTGATGAGGCATGGGAGGCATGAATCTTAATATTTGTGGCATTTATGGCCTAAGGATGTCTTCCCAATAAATGAGGTCACCTAATGATGTATATATTCAATATTCATTTCCAAAAATAATTATTCAACAAGTTTCCATGGAATTATTAAGTATGTCTTAATTTGGGTTAATTAGCTCTTAAGCATGATTAAGCACATTGTGCACAAATTACCCAAATTGATTAGAATGCTTTGTTATTGGTCTTAAATTTGACTAGATTTGAATTAGAAATCCATGTTAGATACATTGGATGCATATTCCCATTTGGGATTTTATCAATAAAAAATAACAAAGGCATGCATCTTATGCAAAAGATTTGATAGGAAAGAGCAATCCAGAGCACATAGGTGCAAATTTGGCATTTTGATTTGAAATGGACTGATCAAAGTTAGCTAGACCATAAATTACATTACCCCATTTAGGGATACCCTGGCCAAAATTATCACTTGAATATGTTAGTTTCACATCATTTAGCATGTTTTAGTGTTTTTAACCCAAATTGTGCATTTTGGGTGAAAATTGGCAAAAAGCCTAGTTAGAGGTTATCGATGACCAATTTTAGGTGTCTACAATAATAAGTAAATAAAAATATAATCTAGTGCTCACCAATCTTGTTGCACAAAGTGGGGGTAATAAATAATAAAAGTAAACATGAATAAAATATATGTATTCATGTCAATGTATATGGAATCCTAATGCATGGAAGAAAAGTACAATTGCATATCTATCTACTCTTACAAAGGAGGATTGAAGTTAAGAATACTTACATTTGAAGATAAACCTACCAAGCCTCAATATCTCCCTTGGCCAAGGTGCTTCATAATATTTTGTTGTGGTATGTAAGGATGATAAGGATAAATCAGCTCTAGGCTACATAACCTATCAATGCATCCAAAAGACTTCCCCACAAGACAAGATCCGTATCTCCAAAAAAAACTATGAAACCCTAAGATTAATCCTCAAGTAGAATGGTGGATAAGAAGCTATGTAATATATATTACTTCTTATTCTCTTCTCTAAATAATGGGAAAATGATCTTGTAATATAAGTGGATTTAACCCTAAGCCCTTCTTAAATTTTCAACTGAAAGGGTCAAACTAGTCGACCTAGTATTGTTATTGACAAAAGTTCACTAGGTCATGGGTTAGGTATGCCATGAGATTGTAAACACCTAAATAGTGTCTAACCCTTGGCCACCTTCCCCCTTGGTCCATTCCTAACCCATTCCTAAAAATTACTAATTTAAAATAATAAACTTATTTTGAATTAACCCCCTCCTTGGACACATCACCCATGACACCTCACCTAGGACACCTCGCATTGGACTAATTCCCATCCTATGACTCACCCAAGACCTATTCTTACTTCTCTCTAACCGCCTAACAAACTCTCATGCGTATTTAGCCCAACCTTCGACATTCTCCAATGGATAGTGCACTTGGTAGATGAAAAACGGGCTTGGTGGCTCTTTTTGCCCGTTCTAACCCCGCCGACGTCGGTTATACTTAACCAAATTTTTTGACTCTTTGACGATCCCAATCAAAAATCAGCTAATCTCTGGAAGTGAATCACAAATCCTTCAATCTTTAGTCTTTGACCATCCGTCAATCTGCCAAATCTCTCAGTCAAGCCTCTCACTCTCTCCCTTAGCTATAGCAATAGCTTCAGGGTTCTCCATCAGCAACAGGTTCTCTACACAGGCTACATCAATAGTGGGTATGGGAATCATCAGTAGCACACCTTCAACAAGGCATAGGTAAGTATATTGTCTGTGTTTTCTTTGTGTTTTCTAGTCATTTGCTTTTAAGTATTATGAATTAGATTCAGCACTCCCTCTCCCCAAACTAGACTGTTAACCAAGCTAGACCTAAATTTTTACTTCTCCATCTCCCTATTACCTCTGTCCTCTGTCAGACCATACACTCTGTCCATTCAACTAGACTCTCAGACCCAGACCCCAGACCATTCAACCAAGCCCAAAACTTTGTCTCAAGACCACTCAAGTAAACCCAAACCCTGACCAAACCCTGTCCACGGACCACACACTTACCCAGACCTTGTCCAAAGACTTTTGCCTCTACCGATGCTGGTCACTACCCCAATCGACATCGACATATTAACCGACGTCAGCACCTTGACCAATCGATGCCAGTAGGACCACCGACATCGATGACTGTGATCAGTTTGACAGCTTCTTTCAAGTAAGCCTTTGCTTCCCTTTTTCATTCCATCTTTTATCATTTCAATTCTTTATCATTTTGTTATTTATCAGACACTTCTTTTTATTGATTAGTGGGTTTATATCCCTTAAGGAAGTCTTCATACTTCTGGGATCAAGCTTTTGCTTAGCAACCCACCATCTATCAATCTAACACCTTCTTTTGTCCAAGCTTCTTTTCTTTGCAGGTGTCATTCCTCCATAGCCAAAGAGGAGTACTCACAACGTCTGAATTACGGTGCGCAGACTATATCCAGGTACACATCAAGCCTTGACCATTCCTTCTTAAGTTTCTCATTTTCTCTCCTTTGAAATTGAAAGCAAAATTTGAATAGAAATAGAGATGACCTAGACCCTAAATAAATTTCACCAATAAGATTACAAGTTTAACTCATTTGACTTAGTAATATAAACTATCGAAATGGGTTTTAGGTTAGGAAAAGGGGCATGAAAGGTGGGAAATGACTAGAGGAGTATACAAGAAAGAAGAATAAACTTAGGGGAATAGTTTTTAGAAGATAAGTATGTATATAACAAGTGGTAAAGGGGACAATAATCATATGAAGAACCAATGTTATACCCACCCCTTTCTTTATGCACCCCTAAAGGCATTTTTTTAGAGAGATTGAGATTCTATAGGTTCTTGCAAGATAAAGAGAATCAATAATTGATAAAAGTTTTAAAATATTATGTGTATACATTAGGTGCCTCAAAATAATTTGAAAAAGGATCTTGAAAACTAATCAAATTAAATGGATATAGACATATCTCATCAAATTTGCAATTCTTGACTCTATATCCTGTCTCCAATCATGACACTTTTTTTTCATCGAATTCCACTCTTGCATGTTTGGTGCATTGGTAAGTGGAATATAATTCTATTGGAGTGGTATGTGTCCTTGTTGCATGGATTTTTTATGGATATATACCCTATGATATACAACATTGTTTTTATTCACTCCTTAAGTCAAGTAAGAAAGTCATTGATTTTGGGTTGATAAACATTCCTTGAAGTCGACCATCTTGAATTATAAGTGTTTTTTTTAATTTTGGAGAGTTTTTGGTATATTCACCAAAGTATGCATTGGTTGGGAATAACTTGCTATTTTTTTTAGTAATCTCCTCAATATGCACCAAATCTTTTGGTCCTTGATTCTATGAAGGAACAAAAGGTTCTTGGTGATTGAAAAATGTATGATTTATGTCTAGTGAATCATTTTGTGGAACCTCTTGGGACTTAGGGTGTTCAATTAAGACATCTTGATCCATTATAGGTGTGTTCTCAACTAAATTTTGTTGCATTAGTTATAATACATTCCTTTGATCTTTATAAGTATCATTGTGTATAGAAATGACAACTAAAGACTCAGTTGAGTCCATAATAATTTAGTCTGCATATCAGTGACTTATCTTTTTTATCTTGGTGGCAAGATCTTGATTATTAGGTGTTGACTCTATAAGTACTTATTTTCCTTTGATAGAAGATGCAATGTTTATTTTTTCAATATTAATGAGGTATTGTTCTTTATATTATTTTTCTACCCTAACCATAGTATGAAATTATTCCATAGGAAAGTTTGATGGTAATCTAGCACCTGATTCAATCAACCTTAGGAGTAATTCATCTTTATCCTCTAGGGGTTGATGTTCAAAATAGTCTTTATCTGATCCTATAGTCATGTGAATGTCCTCAAATACCATAGAATTATCTTGTCCATCATAAAAGTTCTCTTCCTTATAGCGAGGGCGGTAAGAGACTCCACTACAAGTATACCTTTACACCATGTCTAGAAGTTTGTTCTCTACAGTTGGAAAGAATTGGAAAAATGTTTTGAAAATGTTTAATAAGGTTTACTTTTATTTTATTTAAACAAGTGACAATGTAAATAAAATATAATAAAAATAAGGTGGAATAGTACCACATAATTAGAACAAATGGTTCATGAAATTACTCAACTTTGGTGGGTTAAAATCATTAAATTAGAAGAGGGTATGATAACTCAAAAACCTATAGTGTAAATTAGTACACCAAATTTAGGTTTAAATATACATTAATATCATAAAATATAGTTCAAATTTGATGAGTTTCTACTATAAAATTAGAAGATTTTTTTATAATTAGGAAAGTAACAATGCAAACTAAGAAAATCAAGATGTGAAAACATGAAAGAATTCCTAACTATAAAACTAAAGCCAAATGGGTAATACAACATTGCCACATGGTAATAGGAGGTATAATAAAATGTGTTATATAACCTAGATCATAAGTGACATTAAAGATAAACTAAGTTCATAATGATCAAATGATGATGAGTCTATAAAATAACCTTCACCCAAATGAAAAATCACACCCAAGTTAACTCAAACCAAGTGTAAATGGTAAACCAATTAACACCTTGGCCTAGAGCTTAGAAATATGAGATTTTTAATTTGAATTTAAAAGTGAAGGAATTAAATATTTTTGGAAAATGGTTTAGAATCACATGTACAATATAACAATGTTATTTAGATAGTATAAACATAATTTTTTTAATGAGGATTTTGAACAAGGCAAAAGATGATTTTGATTTGGTCAGCATAATGCCTCCTTGTTCAAATAAAATGATGGACAAAAAATGTGTTTGGTTGAAATTTTGGTTTACAAATATGTTTTAGACTCAAATCAATACCAATCAAGTAAAGGATGAATATACTAAATACAACCAAGTAAATCATCCTAAGCCCTAAACTAACAAGGTTATTTTATATTGCTGAAATATATCTATTTACGTGCTCTTGGGAGGATTTTAATTCTTAATCCAAAAATAAAAGTGCATGAATTAGTAGGTATTTACACCCCTCTTCTCTCAAGAAATCGTATGGTGATATGGACCTTTGAAATACTTACCCTACATCAACAATATGTCCACAGCAAGTGGGGTTGTTCTAAAATAAAATTTTGACCATGTAGATGGTCTCAAGTGTGATTAACACTAGAGATGCCTCACATAAATTAAGTTCATACTGATTAACTTACTATGCAAGAGTTTATTCCTTTGAATATTGATTCTATCCATGTACTACTTAGTGGAATCCCCTATATAACCATACCTAACTTGGGTCTTTGTTACAATTGGAGAGGTTAGCTTCTCAAAACCCTAGAAATTATAATATATGTTCCATTATTTATATATCCCAACATGGATTGAGGTTGAAACAATGATGGGAGATGAAACACTAAGTCAAATCTTTCCGAAATAACTCATGAAGAAGCTATGAACTCCCCCTCACAAGCCAAGTTGTATAAAATAAATGATCAAGTGAAAAGACTTTAGAGGTTGTGTTTAGATCACCCAAACCATATGGGTTTTGGGGAGAGACTCAATAATAATATTTTCATACCTTGTAAAAAGGCATAATTTCAAAGAAAAGGTGTTTTTGGTCACCCAAGTTGCCTAAAAGGGATGGAGGAGAGCATACACACACTCTTTATTTTGCATAAAAATAAATAAGTATAAAATAATCTAGCATAAAACAACACACTTCAAGGAATTTAAAATTTAAATGAATTTTCATTTTATGCACCAAATTGACATTTTTTTGAAGTTCTTGGCCCCTTGGTCTTAATTGCAAATGCTGAAAAATTTTCACAAAACAACTTAACTTAAAAACATCTATGTTCCTTTTAAACACCAAAGAGGAAGTTCAAGACTTAAGCAAGTTCAAATTTAGTGTTTTCCAAGCATGTGACCTAAAAAATTTAGAGGGTTTCCTTATACTTTGAATCACAATCATCAATGAAACAATCAAGATTTAAAAACTTACTCTTGGGTTCTCTATTTTTATTATATAGAAACCAATATTAGTTACAATAAGACCAATGATAGTCATAAATAAATCGATGCCAATCAATAAAAATTGATACAGTTACCTATGAACCCTTAGGAACAAAATATTTTGTAGAAAAACTTTTGTTATCCCAAGTTAGTATAAAATATCCAAAAGAAACTTCTAGATCAACAATAAAATGTTCAAATAGAGACTTAAAAACTACAATAATAACTAGAAATTTTTAAGAAAGATTAAAAACACAATTTTCTTGTTGTGTTCTACACTATACCATAACCAATACTAGTTAGGTAGGACCAATGAAAATCACACAAAACTGATACTGGTTACTGTGTAAACTTTGTGTCAACAAAAAGATAAAAACATGGGGAAAATAATATAAAACCTTGATTTTTAAGGACTTTTTATAAAATTCAAGATTACCAAGTTAGTATCCTTGATTTAGTGGGATGCATTGTCTCATCGAGTGTGCCAAGATGTAGATATGGAATCCAAAGATATTTAGATCAATAATTAGTCAAAAAAATCAAGAAAATGCATAATAACATAACTAGCTAAGCTAACTCCTTCGACAAGGTTTGGAAAATGAAAATTAATAGATAATGAAAGAAAGCACATACATAATACCTTCCTAAGAGCATCTCATCACCCAAATATGGCTCAAAGTTTGATTTTCCCCTTGATTTGGTGCTCAAGTCTTTAACAATGATCTAAGGCAAAGCTCTTCCATCATCTCAAGTATACCAATGAAACTAGGCTCGAGATGTTTAAATCAATGCTATTCCTATCTTGAAGCTATCCTATTGAAAATTAATCATAATAAACACCACACACAAATGGCTTGTGGAGAGAATTCTACATAATAAGTTTATACAAATGAAGCTTAAAATGGTGGTCTTAGCTTTCCTATTTATAGAATTTTGAGATCAACTAGAATCAACCATGACTATCCATATTGAGATGAAGATGTGTGGCCATGAATTAATTTAATTTTTTTATAATTAATCAATAAATACCTTCATAAATATTTGGAAGGAAGGGGCATTAAAGATGCATGGGAGGCCTTAAACCTGATATTTGTTACATTTATGGCTTATGGATGCCACTTCACAAATGACGTTATTTAATGATGCATATATTAAGAATCAATTTCCAAATTAAAAAATATTCAATAACTTACATGGATTTTCCACTTAAGCACTTGATTTGGATTAATTTGACTAAGTGAGATTAATCAAATTTTATGCAATTCTTTGATTGCACACTCTTAATCAAACTAGTCAAAATGTCATATTACCAGGTCATAATTTAACTAGAGTGGAATTAGAATAATATGTTAGTTATGTATGGACCAATATCCCATTTTTGACCTTGTTAACATGAAATAATACATGCACATGTCATGTGTCTTTAAATTAGAGAAATTTAGTGGTTTAGTGTGTCAAATTGCATTTTCATCATTTTGACTCAAAATGATTTTAAAAAAGTTAATAATCACATAAAATACATTTCCTCATTTAGAGATGCATTAGCCTAACTGACACTTTTATATGACAAGCTTGAACTTTTTAATGCATTTAAGTGATTTTAGCCTAGTTTGTGCATTTTCACAAATTTTGAGTAATATTGACAATTTCAACATAATGGTGTTAAGAATTATATGTCTACAACTATCTCCTATGCCTTTATTATATCGAAATTTTGCGATTAATTTTGTGTTGGGTGGGGGTTTGGGAGCAATACCCCCAAAGCAAAATTTTATGAAAAATACATTATAAAATATTGTAATTTTGTAGTTAATCTAGACCATTTACTATTAGGTTTTAGATATAATGGTATAAATTATGTTAGTGAATTTTTTCCCTAATTTTTAACCCTCCTTTGATATGAGGGCATTTTAATCACGCAAAAAAGTGTGAGAGTGAAGAGGATATTGTAGTGTATGTATTGCAGGTTTTTACCTTCTTTTGTTGGAATGAATAATAAGGACTGGTAGTTTTTGTGTAGATGTAGCCTATATTGTGTGGAACACATTAAATCTATATATCTATTCTATTTTGTTTTTTTAAATTTAATTCTATCTTTATTTCATTATTATTGCTCTACATTCTATATTCCTAACATTTTAGACATATGCACTCTCACCATTTTATGAGCCCATTCCTATTTTTCCTCTATTAATCATTTTTTCTTTACTTATCATCACATTTATTCCATCTTAATTCCTAAGATATCTACATTTGGACTAAATTCCATGTTGTAACTCATGTCCATTGGATTATGTAAGTAGTGTGCATTTTATAGGAGTACTTGGGGGCAATTTAGCCACCCCTTATTCTTCCATTACTCTTGCTTCGATGGTCTATTTATACTCCAAGTGTAATACCTTATTCATTACACATGCATAATTTTTGATTTCTTACGTTGAGTCTCTTTGTCTTCATTGCATTGTGTTTTGTGTATTTAGCTTGTGCGCTTATTTATTTTGAGTATTATGTCTACATACATTTTGAAAATTTCATGAATCTTGTCTTAACTTAGGCTTGAATTATTTACTTGTGTATTTAGATTATTTTAGTTCTTGTTTATGTTTTTTATATTCTTATTTCCACTTAAGTGTTGATAATTCATATTTTATTCTTAAGTTGGTTATGTTTTATATTTTACTTTTTTTGGTTTTTTTCTTTTTGTTTCTAGCTCAAATGTAAATTTTTACAAATTCAATTTTGGTATTGATATCATTATTTTGAATTGTAAATGTTTACGTTTGAACCGTTCCATTCTAAATTTTAAATCCAATGTTATTATAAGTTGTTCATACTTATGATTCATAATTTCATTTTCCATATTAAAAACCAAGTGCTCTAATATTATAAGTCAATGTGGTACCAAACATACATCTATGAAAGCACCATCCTAAATATCTACTACCTAACCAGGATATTATCCTCTAATCATGAACGATACATTGGAAACAATAATTACTCTCTTTACTACTTCAAGATGTGTAACTCCTCAATTATATATTGAGTTATGCTGAAAATCTATTTACCCAACATTTGTGGCTACTTCTATATTTATTTAAGATGTGCATCTCCTAAATGAATAACTAGCATCTAGTCATACATCAACCAAAAATAGGGATAAATCAATAATTTGTATGCTAATTAAGGATGTGCATATATTAACATTAGTCTACATTATCATATCAAAATCATGGCAAATAAATACATATACATATCCATATTTTGATTCAATCTTCCCTCATGGACTCTTTACTACCTTGGTTCTTCATGGGAGACTATTTTTAGCCTCGTTTATCCATTTTTGAGCATTTTCTTCTAATTATTTCATTTCCCCCATCTCTTATTGAATTACATGTTTCTTTCTAATAATAAATGGCCAACCCATCAAAATTAAATTATTGTCATTCTCCCCTCAAGGGGTATCATAGTCTACCTAAACACTATTTGGGGCATTTTCATAACCCCATTTGTCTACAATCTCATGTAGAATTCAATAAAAGGTAGGAATAAATTTTCTTCTAATTATGATCATTTTAAGTAGCCTTTTTATTCTTTGATTTTTTTTTATTCAACCAAATGTCTCTCCATGCCTTCTCAAATAGGGAAAAGATGTAGACATCCAATTCCTATCACTATCATGCTAAGATTACAAATCTAAATGACTTTCTATAATAACACACAAACTGAACCAAAATCACTAAAACACTATAATTAGGTTGAATATGTCATGTACATGTGCCACTTCACTTCCATGTATCCCTGATTAGGGAAATACATTTTATAGAATTATTTTCTTCTCTTAACTCACTTCAAGTCAAATTATGACTAAGCAAAATGACATCTTGGACCACTAAAGTATTCTAATTTGATTGAACATGTCACATGTGTGTGAAAAATCATTTATATAATCCCCTTATAGACATTTATTTATTATCACTATATTAATAAAATTACAAATATAAATGATATTCTGTAATAATGTATAATCTAAACCAAAATCACTGAAACACTCTAAATAATCTACACACATCACGTGCAGGTGTTGATTCTTATCTGTTAATCCTTAATTGAGGAAATACATTTTATGGAATCATTATCTTTTCCCAATTCACTTCAAGTCAAATTGTGACCACATAAAATGACATTTTAGACCACATAAAATGACATTTTAGACCACCAAAATCTTCTTCTCAACCACACACATCATGTGCATGTGTCAATTCACATCTATAGTATCCTAACTAGGGTATTACTCTATATGTAACTAAAATATTCTTCTAATTATACTTCAGTCAAATTAAGACTTAGTAAAATGATATTTTTGACTAGTTTGATTAAATGTACATCAAATTTCCAAAGAATTAAAGAAAACTAATTAAAATCATTTAAGTAAATCAAAACCAAATTAGGAGCTTAAGTGGAAAATCCATGAAAGTTGTTGAATAATTATTTATTAGAAATTCATTATTCAAATTGGCATCATCCATGACATCATCATATACATGTCATCCATAAGGCATTAATGAAGAGAAATATCTAGATTAAGGCTACCCATGTCTTATTCATTCTCCATTATTCTAAATATTGTTGACCATATTTATTTTTTTCCTCCAAAATTAAATCAATCCATGGTCACACATCTTGTTCTTAAGATGTATGGTTATGTTTGATTCTAAACATTTTTAAAAATCTATAAATAAGTGAGTCACAACATAACTTTTAAGCTTGAATTGTGTAATGTTATCATGCAAAAATAGATTTAAACATTTTCCTCCAAAATTAAATCAATCCATGGTCACACATCTTGTTCTTAAGATGTATGGTCATGTTTGATTCTAAACATTTTTAAAAATCTATAAATAAGTGAGTCACAACATAACTTTTAAGCTTGAATTGTGTAATGTTATCATGCAAAAATAGATTTAAACAAGATTCAATTATGTAAAGTTACTATGAAGAAATACTATTAAAGAAGCTTCAATCATTCCCCAAATTGACAAATATATGATCCAAAGCCATTGGTGAACTAAGAAATGATGTAGGCACATGAGACACCACATTGAGGAAGACTTGGAGCACTAAATCTGGATATAAGCATGCTTATTGACCAGCTTTGAAGGAGCGTCACTACTTTTTAAGGTATTACTTGTCTTACTTTTTCAATTAGTTCTTTGATTTAATTAACACCACCCCTCTAGGGAGTAGGCTTAGCACCCTAGTATTTTATGTTTATATTAGGTTTTCTCTACTAACGCATAGACTAAATTGCTTCATAATGTTATTCTATATTTTGGGACCTCATATCTCATGTACCATTTTATCCTTATAATTTTGCATTTGGACCCTCTTTTGAGGCTACTTTTCCCTCTTTTTCATCTAATTTTCATGTTTTATGTCTTATGGACCAAATGATAGGATCACCCTGTAAATGGTGAATTTGTCTTAAACATCAGTGAGATTGCCTTGTAGAATGGTGGGATCTCCCTAATAAATAGCAAGATCACTCATGCAAATGGTGGGATTGACTATTGTGATTTTTTATGTGTTTTTCAAAATGGTGATATCGACTGGAAGATTAGTGATATCAACCTATGTAATGGTGAGGTCATTTAAAGATCAGTGATATCATCTTGGACCAACTTTTTAGGTAATTACTTTATTTTTATTTTTATCATTTTAGTGAATTCTCTTTATTGATCAGTGAGATCTCCTTGCTAATCAGCAATATCAAACTGCTAATCAATGGGATAGCCACATAGTCTATTTTTTTCTCTATGTAATAGTGGGATTGCTCTGTGGCATGGTGGAATTGTATTGTAAGTAGTGAAGTCACCTTATGGAATGGTAAGAATACTCTATAGAATTGAGATATCACCTTATGTCAAAAATATAGAGAGTTAAAATAGAAATTTGCAAGTTCTTTTTGATATCATATACCCTTGATGGACTACTAACACTTTATTTATTAGGTTTAAGACACTTCACTAGTTTAATTTCTTACAACAAAGGTAAAAATCAATCACATTTGAATTTGTGCTTAAAATGAACAATCATCATAGTTGAGGACTCTTAAGATTCTTTAGCATTTTGTCATTTATTCTTTGTTTAAATTAGTTTCAAAGTTATTTGACTTGATTGTTATTTTATTAAAGTATGCTTAACATGTATGATCTCCCCCCATCCCCTTTAGGGAACATGGGTGATCCAAAAGTGCTTCACTCATTAATTTTTATCACTTATTCCAAACATATAAATAATGTTGTAAAGGCACTCCCCAAAATCAAAGCGATTTGGGTGATCCCAAAATGACCTTAAATTCCTATAATTGTATTTCTTGCATCTTAGATTATGGGCAAGATTTCATCACCTCCCCATAAGTTATGTACAGAAGTGTTGACCAAATAATTCATCTCCTATCATCATTTCAACCCTAATCCATGATGGGGTATACAAATTGAGTTGGTGAATCACTAGGATGGTAGTTTGAGTGGTTAAACTACCTCCATTAGTGACTATTACCCTTAGAATAATGGCTTAATCTAGACATCACACTACACTAAGAAATTAATGGATGTAGTGGTTGTAAGTAAAATAATACCTTTTTACAACAAGCCAATTAACTTATATCCAAGTGATGTGTTGTGCCTGAGTGTTAATCACACATATGAGACCATTTAGAATGTGCCAAAATAGAGTTTTTAGATAAACCCCATTTATCATGGAGTACTATTGGTGCAGGGCAAGTAGCATAAAGTTCCATGTCATTATATGATCTCTTGAGATAAGAATGGGTTTAAAAACCTTAATTTTCATGTGTACCTAAATTTATTAGATTAAAAAAATATTTCCTCTCAATACAGAGTATATCGATAGAATCTAAGAGTGTAAAGTAACCTTGTCAGTTTCTAGGATAGGACGTACACTTCAATGTTTTTCTTGTTCTTATTTACTTACATTATTTTTGAGTCTAAAAACTACTTGTGTTTGTGAACCAAAACACATCCAAAATTAAACACTTGTTATACACCATATTTTGAACAAAAAGGCATTATAGTGGTCAAATTAAAAACATTTTATCCTTGTTCAAAATTGAGTCAAATCATTTGTGTTTGTATTTCTAAAAAAAGTTATTGTTATGTTCTTCTTTTGAGTCTAGACTATTCACCACATGAAAATATTAAAGTCCTTTTACCTAAAAATTGATTTTTTCACCTTTCTAAGTTCTAATCTAAAACATGTTTGGTCTATGCCATAGTTTTTCCTACAACTTGGGCTTATGTGTTTCACCTTTTATTCTTAGTTTAAGTAACTTGGGTATAATTTTTTGTTTTGTTTTAAGGTCATTGTCTAGACACTTACCTATTCTATTTTTATTTTGAACTTAGTTCATCTTGCATTCACTCACGCTCTAAGTTCTTGGACCATTTGAATTTATTTTCCATGGTGCATCATTGCACTACACATTTGTTTTGGTTTTTATTATTAAGATTTATTATGTTAATTCACATCCTGAGTTTGTTTGTTTATATCATAATCTTCTTGATCCAAAAAATATTCATCTAATTTTTAAGATTATGACCCACCATAGTCATGTTCAAATTTTTATAGTATTAACATACCTTTACACTTAGGTTTTCTTATGCTAGCATATACCCTAAGCTATAAGGTTATTCTACCCTCTTATAATTTGCTGATTTTGACCAACCAAGGTTGAATATTCTCATGACTTCTTTATTCTAATTGTGTGGCATCATGACATTAATTTTTCATTATTAATCCAAATTTAACTTGTATTTTTATGACTGAAGACTCTAAAACAAATTTTAAATGTTTTTAACCAAAACTTAAAACACTTCCCAAATGTAGAAACCCATCTTCAAACATGCAAATGTATACTCATAGTGGGGTTTATTATGACCTTAGTTACAAGGAAGAACATTATTATGATGGATAAGAACACTTCATCATGTTTGATAATATCCTAATGATGGTAGGATCTAAACATGATTATTTTGGAAAAAAAACTATAGAGGATAAAGATGAATCTCTAATTAGGTTAATAGAATCAAGAGCTAGATTTTTTCCTAATTTCCCAATGGAAAAAATACACATGCATGTTCGAGTAGGGGAGAAACAGTTAGAGCAACCTCTCACTTGTGTCACAAAATCCAACATTTCTTCTGCTAGCAAGGGGAAAGAACCACATATGGTTACTCCCCAACTAATCATGATCATATTAATAAGATATAATAAATTAGTCAATGATATGTTAACTAAATCATTATAAACCTAACATCTTTTTTAGCTGCTACTTTAATTGATAATACCACTTTTAGGGATCAAGATTGAAATTTAGACCAAATACAAGCCTTAATTAATCCAACATTTGATGCAAACCTTGTGACTTTGCCTAAATAGAACAAACCTATAGATGTTTTGCATCAAGTTCCACTTGATATGGAGCATACTTTCTTCAATCATCATGAGACTATTATCATTTCATAATAGAAAGTTGCTAAAGACTCATCACAAATTAGAGATGTTTTACAAAACACTTTAGTGAGTTCATCTAAAATTCTACAATTTCCCCTTAAAAACTAATAATAGAAACATCTTTTAGTGAACCAATAATAAATACTCCAAAACTAGTAGGTTCCTTATAATTCACAATAATAGATTCCTTGGAATCAAAATCAAATAGCTAGGAATTTTCATCAAAATATTACAAACCAACAACATCAAACCTACTCACATCAAAGGGTAAACTAAAATGAAAATTTTAGCTAAAGTGTTCATATCCCTAATAAGACCATGTAGGGGGGAGTATATTCCTACCCAAAAAAATGTATTCCACCAATAAATACACAAAACATGTAAGATTAGAATTCAATGAATGAAATAGGTAATAAAATTAATAAATACAAGTTTGACGAGATATGTCCATATCTGTTTGACTTAAAAATTAATCAGATCCACTTTCCACCTCATTTTGAAGCACCCAAGTTTCATAAATACAAAGGTAAGGGTGACCCTCATGAACACATTCAATCCTTTTTCATGTTATGCCAAGAGGTAGCCTACAATAGTGTTTACCTATTACAATTTTTTTCCACATAGTATAGATAGATAAGCTCTAGTTTGGCTCCTCAAATTGCATAAAGGATCGGTGATAGATTGGAATGATCTATCAAAAAAATTGTCCACCATTTCTTTGATAACATTGAGCATGAGTTAACAATGGTTGACTTATGAAAATCAAGACAAAGAGATGGAGATAGCTTCATAACATACTTACAATGGTGGAGAGCATTAACTATTCACTTTCAACATAATTTCTTAAATAGGCAATTGGATGGTATTTTTGCACATAATCTACACCCCAAAGTAGTTTATAATCTAAGAATCGCTTGTGACAACACATTCAAGGAAATTATTGAGAAGGGTGTGTACATTTAGAAGTCTTTTATAGTATAATTAGATGGATTTTCAATATACCATTTAGTTTCACTATTTTTCTCTTTCTTACACACACTACCAAATCACATAATTTCAAAATGCATTTAAACATTTGTTTACTAAAGGTCTACCTACTTGGATTTCATCACCAAGGGGGAAGCCAACTTGGTTTTCTATCCAAGTATAAACATGTGGTTAATGGTATATATTGGAAAAGATCCCAAAACCCTTATCACTATAGGACTATGAAGTGATTAGGTAGGCCCAAATACCAAGATAGCACCATTATCAACACAGACCCCTTTCATCCTAAACATCTTGAAATCATCCATAGATTGCTTTCTAGTTCCTTAATTTTAGCCAACTTCCATATCACACTTAAAATAACACTCTATAATAATCTAAAAATACTCAAGATGACCACTTAGTATCATTTACTTTTTATTTGATTGCTTTCTCTCTGCTCATTGTATATTGTATTGAAAAAACTTGCATTGGCCAACATTGGTGCAAGGTTTTGTGTTGTGTGTCAATTGAATCATTTTCAATGATCTAATTATTTGTGTGTTTACTTATATTTATTTTTTTAAGAGTATATTGAAAAAAATTCCCTCTTTTTAATACACTATCATTCTATTTGATATAGTCTCATACAGACTGTCTTTTTCCCTGACTACATTACTGTGTTGACCTAGTCAACCTAGTTACTCATTTTTTCCTATCATCTTACTATACTAAGTAGGCCTAGTTGAATTTTTGTCCTTACAAAATTTCCACTATCTTAGGCTATAGTACTAAGTCAACTTGGTTGACTATGTGTCCTTGTTGGCTCAATTTGTATACCCTTTTTTTAGTATTAGGTTGACCTAGTTGATTCTATACTCTTATTTGCATTTTGTCTCTCCTTAATTTTACATCAATTTTGCCTTCCCTAATGTCTCTCCTTCATCATGAACTTCTTATTTGAATACAATACTGAGTTGAATTCAGTATATATGATGAGTCTTACCAACCTTAATAGGTTCTCCCATAAGTATCTTATGGCTCCTATCCTAGATGAAAGTAATGTACATATAACCACTCACACTATAAAATATGGGACCCTCTTCATTAATAATTTCTTTGAAATCCTCTCTTCTCACTTGAAGATCAACCCAAATTAGAATATACACCAGAAATTCTCTTCTTCATCAATGAGTTTCCTCAACATTGGGGAAAGGATCCTTCTACTATTTACCATCTCATGATAAGTGGTCAAGTTGAGGAGTCCCATTCAGCTTCTCCCACATTATCACATAGATTTGGGGATACTATATTATTTGCTTCTTAGCCTTATCCCTCTATTTTTACCCCTTCTCATACCATGACTTCTTATTCTTTGATTTCCTCTACCTCCATGCCTAGTATCTCTACTAACATGGTAGGTTATACATCTAGTGGGCCTCTTCCAAGATAAACTCTTCTCAATTATTCCACTATTGCATCATTTTATACCCATGGTAATCATGCCTCTAGTGCTTCTTATTCTCATCCCTATACTATTTCATCTTTTACCACACAATCAGATTATGACACTAGTGGCTCACTTACTAAATATTCTTCTCAAGCTCCTACTAACACCCATAGTAGTACCCAATACACTAATACTAGTTCTAATAATTCAAATAATGCTAATAATACAAATCAAACCCATCAAATCCTATTTAAAACTCTTAATAAAATGAATTTATTCCAAGATAACAATGAAAATCAAATGATGTAAATTCAAAATCATCGTATCCATCTTTAAACCCACCCTTAATATATGCAATGAGGCACACATAGTCAAAATATTCCCCCACCTCTTCAGGATTCCCATGGTCATCTTATCCTTCAACTTCCTCTTACTAATAAAACAATAAAATATCTTCAAAATGACATCTTACTTCTCAAATTGATAATATTAATATAGGAGGTATCACCCCTACAATTTCTTATAATGGGTCCACTGATCCTACTCGTCATTTAAAAACATTTGGAAATCTATATAAATACTAGGTCAAATTAAATACATTTGAATAGAAAAGTCTCTCAAGGGTGATGTTGTATATTGGTAAAACCAACTTAAATATCATTCCATCACTAGTTTAGAAGATTTAGTAAATGATCTATTCCAAGAGTTCCAAACTAGGGATCTCCCTGAGAATGCCTTAGCCCAATTTATCAATTGTAAGCAAATTGAAACCAAAATATCAAAAGATTTTATTAAATGATGGAAGACCTTGTCTAAAAAATGTGAGAATAATATGGTATATGACAACCTATTTCATTTATTTACCAAGGCTCTTTTTCCCAAGTTGTAATATTGGGTCTAGACTCTCTCCATGTACCTTAAAGGAGGCTATTGACCAAACCAAGCATCAAGATTTCCTTATGCATCAAGTAGAGCCATCCCAACCTTATATGGGTCCTTAAAAGTTACTAAAGAATAAGAATCATCATGTTACCTGTCATGTTCCCTTTTTTGGTGGACATCGATAGACTTGATGATTAGCCTATTATGCGACCTTCGCAGGCTGATAGGATGGATAGAGGGTCAGGATGGAGCTTGGCTTGGCTTCGATTAGTAGAATTCCTATAGTTGGCTTTCATTCAAGCTCTTTCAGATATGTTTTGTCTAAGATCCTATTATTTAGGGACTTTTGACATGCGGTGGAGCACCCTTATTTTGGTATGGTCATGTGCAGAATCATTCCCTGATTCACTAGCTTTAGATGGTTTGAGGATCTGACATGTATTGAGGGAGATATTAATATTTGATTGATTTAATCAAATATTAATTATTTAGCCTATTTTTAATTATGAAACCCTAATTCTAATTTAAGAAAACCTTAATTAGGGCAAGCACATCTTTTTGAGTGTATAAGGGTTTCTCATGGAGGCCATTATCGAATATGATTATTGATTATTGATTGCTAAGAATTCTTCTATGAAGACTAAGCCAAGGGTTCCAAGATTCCATTTGCATTGGAGAACATCAACTCTTCAGTGTGTTTGATTCAGAGGTTGTGAGAGATCAGCCAATTTATTACCAAATTGAGAGATAGCTTCATACAGAAGTTATCATAGAGGTTTACATGTTTGAGAGATAACTTCATACAGAAGTCATCACAATAGTCCAGGTATTTATTTCATAAGTTTTGATGCAATAAATTATATAGATAGAGATTTTATATATTAGTTCCATATTTCTTGAGATTTGGTATTTAGCATAGAGGCTGCAGCATATTATCTTGTTTCTGTATGGAATATGTACCAATCTATGCAAGTTCATACATTTTTGCATCAGGTCGTACAAAGCCGCAGGCAACTTAGAGACTGACATCGGCAGTCTAGTGACCGACATCAGCTGACTAAAGACTGATGTTGGCATAGTAGCTGACCGATAATGACCAATGTCGGTAGTATATCGACTGACGATGGCATAATAACTGACATTGGTGACTGTGTGTCGACACAAAAAACTTGAGTTGTTCCAGAATTCAAGTTTTATTTTTAGTTTTGTAAAAGATCAGGGTTTTAAGACCATATTTGAATATTCCTTTATATGCATGATAGAGGACATCTACTGTAATCATCTGGACAAATAAATAAGATCATTGATTAGCGAGTTAAGAGATTTACTGTGGTTTATTTGTTTATTTGAATTTATTCTACAAAATTGTATCTTTGTTCGAAGCTTTTGTCTTTCTATATTTCCTATTTAAAGGGGATATTACAGTGGTATCATAGCTTTTGACAAAAAAAGGAGCCCCTAATAAAGGGACATTACAGTGGTATAAGAGCCAAATTCCTTCCATCCTATTGGGTAGGTTGGGTAGATTAGAGCCAAATTCTTGCCATCCTGTTGGGTAGCTTGGTCATTGAATCAATGAAGTAATCATGGGAATTTCAAGTACTCAAAAATAGTGGGACAAGGATATGGAGAAGCTGAAACAAAGTTTGAAGAGGTTAAATGAATTTTTTTCAGACCCTACATTTGAAGACAAATTGACACAAAGTATTGCATCCATTGTTAAAGGGTCCAGGAAAAAGCTTTGCTTATACTACAAATTTCCATATGATGCCAATCACAATTGTCATTTGAGGCCTAAGGGCAAGGCATATCATGTAATATGGGCATATTATGAGGATTTGAAATCAAAAGATTTTGAACAGCGGGATAGTTCTAAGGAGTCAGAAGCAGAGGCTTCAGAGCCTAAGGTAGAGGTAATGAAGGTGGCTCACCAGGATTCTAAGAGACATGTGGTCAAGCTTAGTCATGAGGATTTGGACTCTTAGTTAGTTGTAAAGGATGAGGGAGCTGGAGATTGTGATGATGAGATAGTTTTAGTAGCAGCTTCTTCAGAGATAGATGAGGATGAGTCCGATTCTAGCATTCAGAGTGTGGAGGTATACTTAGAGGTTAGTACATTAAGTGTTGTTGGTGAGTACATTCCTATAGTTGTAGCTGAGGAACATGTTGTTGGGGATGACACACATGTTCAGCATTTGGGAGTACCTGGTCCTGATGAGTTTGGGATACCAGTGGAGTTGAGTCTCCAAATTGATTCTTCTCACACAGATGACAGTGTGGTATAGTTGATTGTGCCACTTTACAGAGAGATCAGTTGTGGTGTGTGGGGGAGTATGTTGATGCTTCCTCATATGATTTTTACTACACTAAATCATTCATGGAGTATTTTCTAGATAGTGTAGGTGTTTGTTTGGACTCACATAAAGTGACAGAAGGTGTTCTCATTTGAGGTACTAGTGCTATAAGCAGATTGGGTGGGGAGATTATAGTGATCCTTTCTACTATGCTACCTCACAGGGATTTTGAGGTGGGATTTGTTGAGCAGATTGCATAGGGTCTTATCTAGCCTAATGCCACTTGGAGTTAGAGATTAGAGCCATCTACGGATTCCCATTTCAGTGATGGTGAGCTAGTAGCAGAGTTTGGGGGTTCTTATCGACATTATACGATAGGATATGCTCATTATTTTTCTTTTGACCTAGAGTTAGATGATTTGATTTCACGTAGGTGTGGATCAGATCTAGTTTCTTACCATACATTATGGGATGGATTGGCACCATCTTCTATAGATGGAATTGGTAGTAGCAAGTTACATCGACTGTAGTATTGACACATCCAGGGCAGTTGTGATTTTAGAGATTGGTTGAGTTGCATTCACTAGTTTGATTGTGGATTTCTCTTGGTTATATTTCAGAGGATATTGTAGGAACTTGCATTAATTAATAGTAGTGTAGAGCATAACTACATTTGGGATCCAGGTGGATTGAGTGGTTCATTGTTCTGAGATTGCTTGGGGACAAGCAATTTTAGGAGGGGCAGATTGTCATGTTCCCTTTTTCAGTGGACATCGATAGACTTGATGATTAGCCTATTATGTGACCTTTGTAGGCTAATAAGATGGATAGAGGGTTAGGATGGAGCTTGGCTTGGCTTCGATTAGCAAAATTCCTATAGTTGGCTTTCATTCAAGCTCTTTTAGACATGTTTTGTCTAAGTTCCTATTATTTAGGGACTTTTGACATGCAGTGGAGCACCCTTATTTTGGTATGGTCATGTGCAGAATCATTCCTTGATTCACTAGCTTTAGATGGTTTGAGGATCTGACATGTATTGAGGGAGATATTAATATTTGATTGATTTAATCTAATATTAATTATTTAGCCTATTTTTAATTATGAAACCCTAATTCTAATTTAAGAAAACCCTAATTAGGGTAAGCACATCTTTTTGAGGGTATAAGGGTTTCTCATGGAGGCCATTATTGAATATGATTATTGATTATTGATTGCTAAGAATTCTTCTATGAAGACTGAGCCAAGGGTTCCAGGATTCTATTTGCATTGGAGAACGTCAACTCTTCAGTGTGTGTGATTTAGAGGTTGTGAGAGATCAGCTAATTTATTGCCAAATTGAGAGATAGCTTCATACAAAAGTTATCATAGAGGTTTACAGGTTTGAGAGATAACTTCATACAGAAGTTATCACAGTATTCCAGGTATTTATTTCATAAGTTTTGATTCAATAAATTATATAGATAGAGATTTTTTGTATTAGTTCCATATTTCTTGAGATCTGGTATTCAACATAGAGGCCACAACATATTATCTTGTTTTTGTATGAAATCCATACCAATCCATGCAAGTTTGTACAGTTCTACATCAGGTCATACAGAGCCACAGGCAACTCAGAGACTGACGTCGGTAGTCCAATAACCGACATCAGTCGACTGAAGATCGACATCAACATAGTAGCTGACTGATAGCGACTGACATCGACAGTATATCGACAGATGATAGCATAATAATAAATGTCGGTGACTGTGTGTCGACACAAAAAACCTGAGCCGTTCCAAAATTTAGGTTTTATTTTTCAATTTTGTAAAAGATCAGGGTTTTAAGACCATATTTGAATATTATTTTATATGCATGATAGAGGACATCTACTGTAATCATATGGACAAATAAATAAGATCACTAATTAGCGAGTTCAGAGATTTACTGTGGTTTATTTATTTATTTGAATTTATTTTGCAAAATTGTATCTTTGTTCGGAGCTTTTGTCTTTCTATATTTCCTATTTAAAGGGGATATTACAGTGGTATCAAAACTTTTGATGGAAAAAGGAGCCCCTAAGAAAGGGACATTACATTACCAATGATGGTATCACTGACTCTTATGATACCATTCATATTATTCAAGTTGTTATTCCTAACCAAACTTTGAAACAAGCTTCCCCTCCTAACCACATCACCAATCCTCATTTATCTTTATCCAACAACATCAATTTTTATAAACCTTTATCCATATCAAAATTACAAAAACATATACCAAGTCCTCTCCCATGATAACTTGATCCCACTCATCACATGAAATCTTGGTATAATCCTAATATTTTTTGTTGATTTCATGCTAGTTAGGGTCATTCTAATGAGACTTGTAGGCAGATTCATAATTTGGGTATGAATTTCCTTCTTAGTCCCAATTTTGACCATGATTATATCATTCATCAATGCCAAAAATCCTATGACATTACTTTCAAAACCCATAAAACATAAACTAAATCTCAAGCTTTGAACCAAGCTAATGTTCATTTGGCCATCTATAAAGATCCTCTTCCAAATCACCAAAATAATAAAGACAAGCCTGCCCCTTATACCAATAATATTTATAGTCTTATTGACCTAACACATAAAGAGAGTATGGTAAATATGACTAATATAATAAGGGTTGTTACTTTCATGTATCCTCAACCTATCCACACACCTCAATTGTCTCACATATTTTGTGTTATCTAAGTTTCTTCTCCAACTCAATTAAGTTGGGGAAAAAAGACCTCATATATTTTAATGAACCAATTCCAATACCTCCTTTGGATAACACTTCCCATGCAATCTCTACCATCCCTCTAGCCTCTTACCTATCACCAAAGACACTCACACTTCTCAAACTAAACCTGCATCAACTACATCATCTTCTCCAGACAATCAACAAACTTATCCTCCAATTAAACCTTCCACCTCTTATCAACATAAATTCACATGTACTTCAGATCTTCCTTTTGAGGAAATCATTTAGCACTATGAACCTCTTTTCAATTGTCTTCTTATGGGTTATGATGATTGGGATCCTATCATATAGCTTACTAAGCTCCCATCTCAAATCACATTTCTCAAAGTTATGTGGACCTTTTTGCATCATTGTAACCATCTTATGAAATTTTTTATAAAAATGAACATCCCTTGTCCTCCCCTATTAGGACATGAAACAACCTTATCTAAATTAGATGATAACATCTTACAACAATGTGAAGAGATATCCATACATGTTGATGAGACAATAGACACTTCTCTTTCCCTCAAATTTCCCATTGATTCTATGAACTCTAATGAGATTTTTCTTCATGTGGAAGATCCTCTTCTTTTTATCAATATCCAAATTGGTGATATCCAAGTCAAGCATTCCTTGATTGATGAGGGGTGTGGTAATTATGTTACCTTTCTTGACTTTATCAAAAACCTTAGATATTCAAAATATAATCTTAAGTCTACATAAATCACATGTCAAGACTATGGCTGAAGTAAAATACATCCTTTAGGTTGTGTCTAGCTCCCCATTACTATCCCACCTATCACCATCCATGTGAAGGTGATGATCTTTAACTTTCCTCTATCTTAAAACATTTTACTTGGTAGGCCATGGACTCATCGCATGAGAGTAGTTACCTCTTTTGCTTGCCAATGTGTCAAATTTCCTCATATGGATCCATCTATATGATTAAAGGTGACACCAACCCTTGGAATTTTGAATAGTTCCAAGACTATGGTGTATTTAGGATTCATACCCTTGAACCCTTGCCAAGCATTCTATTTTGTGAACCTTAACTATTTAACTTTCCTATCAATTCTACCTGAGGTTATAATGGTCATCCCAAACTCATTAGGAATAACCCCCTAACCTCTTAGATTTAAATGATGATGAGCTTGATGAGATCAATTTAAATATTAAAACCTTAAATCTCTCACCTCATCTCATCTTTCAACTTCCTACTTCTTGGCAACCCCATTCTTGTCAACCACCTTGTGATGACATCCCCATTGTCTTAACTAAGACTTAACATTCCTTTCATCACACCACATTGGATGACAAGGTCATCCCTAACTATGCCATCAATATTCATACACCTAATTATGAAAATGGCTATACATTAAATGATCCATTTTTAAGAGGTCTAGTTCAGGCCTGAGATTCTAAAATTATTCATTATCATTCCTCTTTGATTCAATATTTTAGTATATCTTTTAGTTTTTCATCCTATATTTTTCCTAATTTTAGTATTTTTCCTTTTTATCATAGAATATATATGGTGTTCACACATTTATTTTATAAATAAACTTATATGATTATGCTTATGGATCATGTTATGACTGGTCCTTATCACTTTACTAGATACCATGACCCCTCTAGATTATTTATCCCTGAGATGCTTGTAATTATCCTTCAGTCTTCTATGTACCCCACCCCTCCCTTAATAGATCCTAGTTTAGAATTCATTCCCACTTTAGCTGAGTCTCTTATTATTTTTTATCCCATTACTCCTTTAGTTGATCCTTGTCCAGTTTCTTTACTAGCCCCACCTTTTCATGGTAATGGTTTACTCCCTTTGCCATAGTTGTCTCCTTCACCTACCAAATGGGATGATCAGCCTTATTGTGGCATTCATAAATTTACCATTAATTATACTATATATTTTTCACTATACCAATCTTCCTTAGTTTTCATTTTCACTCCTCTTATGAGTACACCCACCAAGTTTACTCATAAGCGTATATGTTGCTTCCACAACATAGATAACCATTCTTCCATGCATTGTCTAAATTTGTGACAATATATAGACACCTTTCATCACACTAAGCCCTCAAACAAGGCTATACCTTCCCCAAAATTATTACCTAAGTATCTTCTTAAGTATAGAGAGGTAATATTGTCTCTAGCACCAATGTTGCATCCATCACACTAATCTTTGCCACATCCTTTAGCAACATCTCATTGATCACGTCCTAACCATTCCTATACCTTCTACCCTTCCTCCCATATGCCACTCTTGAAATAAGGCTCCTCATTCTTCCCTAGTGGCTCCACCTCCTATGGTTCCATCATCACTTGTCTTCCATTCTCCACCTACTATTCCTCCACTTGTGAATCCTTCACCCATGGACCTTCCCTCACCCATGGATCCTTCTCCACCCATGATTCCCTTACCAATGGCACCTTCCCCACAAGTCACCCCTTCATCTCTTATATAAACTAATTCCATGCATTATCCTTTGCATCCCCTAAATGATAGACCTCATTATCAATATATTTCAAGAATTCTTACCTTTTTTATAGAGGATATTTGATGTGAAGTAATTTTTCAACTTTCTTTGAGGATCAATGAATCTTTGGCTACAATCTGATTTTAGCTTCATAGAGACTTATCATATGCTATGGATAATGTGTGTAGACAAATATATCAGTACTTATGAGCATATGCATGGTGTTATTACATGTATTTATTCATTTGGATTGGATGTGTGCTCTAAATTTACATTTATTTATTCTTATATCATTTATATTGAGTCAAATTCTTATATATCTTACATGGTGACTTAGGTTTTGCACTTTATATTGCTTATGATTTCATTATGTTCTCTTATGGATTTTTTTTTTTTCATAATTACATTCTTTTTCTTCTTGAATTAATTTCTTATGAGTACCTTATTCTCTTTCATGATTTATCTCTTATCTCTATACACATGGATAATTGTTATTATGACTTGGTTATATAAACCTTGATCCCTTTAGTCATTTCTTATTTACCACGTGATCAATTAGAAAATAATTCATTCCCTTTAGTCATTTGTTATTCACCATGTGATTAGTTAGTAAACAATTCATATCATAATAATATCCTTTTACCAGTCCACTTTGGATCTCCCTTTATTCCCCTTTATTCCCTTTCAAAAACTAATCATACACATGATGGAGACTTGAGATAAATGTTGGTTCATAATTAATCCTAAGTGTTCTAGTCAGTCTTGTCTTTCGATACTTACCTTCCTTTAGCCAAACCCTAAAGCTCATTTCTCTCTCTCTCTCTCTCTCTCTCTCTCTCTCTCTCTCTCTCTCTCTCTCTCTCTCTCTCTCTCTCTCTCTCTCTCTCTCTCTCTCTCTCTCTCTCTCTCTCTCTCTCTCTCTCTCTCTCTCTCTCTCTCACACACACACACACACACACACACACACACACACACATTCCAAATCTTTATGAAGGAAGAATCTTAAAATCCATAACACTATGTAAAATCCAAATCATTTAACAAAAGATAATGATCTAATAGGCAACATTCAAAAATTATCAAAAGTCAAATCACACTAAAAGACATGATTCTAAGCACATATATTCTTTCTAATTGAATCTCAAACTCCATAGTTGGCTTCACAATAGAGCTAAGGTCCATTGGGGTATGATAGGCCAGTAGATTATAAAAGGAGAATAAAAATATATTTTAATGCTACCTACTTTTCATGTAAGTACCCAATCTTCACAGTAGATTGAAGGCTCTGTAAGGGGTCCTAAGGAATAGGAAACATGTTATGGGAAAGTAGGTCCATTTTAATTTTCTTATTCAAGACTACCTACATGATTTGATCTTAGTAAGAAACTTATTTGCCTACATATATTTGTGTTTATAAAGAATAGGTATCCTCTTTATATTGATGGTCACTAGTCACTTTGTATCTTCTCATGTCCTTAGTGCACCTCATATCTCTTAAGGTCTTCTCATAAGATGCCTAAGTTATGATTGTTACATTCCCTTTTTCACTCCCTAAAACCTTAATATTTACCCTTGATAAATATTATTTTGTTCCCTGATCACTCTCTTAGGGATTCCATTTGTGAGTTGTATTATAAGACCATGGATAGGACCTGGCCTTCCTCATAAATTACAAAATTTCTCATATTACCTATCTAAATATCCCCTTTTACTATATTTTCACATTAGTTCCACCTCATTGGCATTACCTTTGTACATTGTAGTGTAAGACTATGGATAGGACCTGACCTTCTTCATAAAATTTTCCAGTATCCAAGTCACAAAAAAATTACATGTATCAAATATGAAATAAGATGTGATTGATTATGAGTTACATGTTATTGGCATGTTTCACATCTTGATTTAGTATGTTTTATGCCTATTTCATAATTTTCAATTTTATCTTCTTATTTTTTGATTTCATGTAAGAATCTAACCACTTTTCTTAAGTTTTTCATATTTCCCAGTTTGAATTAGTGTGATTAATTTAAGACCATTTTTCCAATTTTGATTCTCTTTTATACTTCCCAATGTGATTTAATATGATTGATTAACTTAATTTATTTATTTTTATACCATTATTATTTCATGTGCTTTCCATTTTATTAAATTGTTTTCATACTTCCCAACGTGAATTAGTGTGATTTTACTTATTTTATTTTGGTGCCACTCTTTCACATGGTTTAAAAACAAATTTTTACCCTCTTGTTTACAAATTTTTGGTTTAATATACTTAGTCATTTTTTTATTACACATTTCCCAATGTGAAATAGTGTGTAGTACATTTATTTTTGATTAATTATACTTTGCCAAGCCTTTTTACCTATTTCTTTTTAACCATGTATGTGTCCTATAAAACGCTAGAAGAGAAAACACAAAACACATATTTCCTACCATATATAAAACAAAAGCAAAAAAACATGTGCTAGAAAGAAATATATCCATGCATCCATAACCATAACCATAATACAATGCATAAGATCAACATCCAACTATCAAAATATTATATATATATATATATATATATATATATATATCATGTATTTTTTATACAAAGTAAAAAAATACATCATGGCCTAAACATGCTAACCATAGATACCTCAGATAGTCCCCTATAAATAGTATTATATAATGAGGATGTCTATGACCTCAATCTTGTTACCTATCCTTGTAGGTTAGCCACCTGGCCCTGTACCTATCCTAGTTGAATAGTGGTATCTAAATGCATGGCTCTCTCCTAAACCAAGGACTTCCATGTTTGTGCCTCTCCCACTCACACCCATGATAATAGATGTAGATAATATTCACATTCCTATGTCTACCTTGCTCTTTCCCTACTAGTCTGAACTAGTTCACTTGAGTTGTGGTAGATAGTACCATGGGATCATCTAATGTGGTAGGGTCGTATGGTGCTAGAACCCCATCTAGAATATCATGGAGTAGTCCCATCACTAAGGATCCCCATCTAACCTCCTCCTCATATACAATATTTTTAATATTGTAGATAGATAGATGTTAGATCCTAGATATATCTCAAAGTATATCTATCTACAATCTTATACAACTAGTATTTTATATCAAAGACTAAAAATTACAACCATTTATTATCTATCTTGGCATCACCAGTCATTGTCTCCCCATATTATCATCTATCAAGCATAGTCTCTCTATCATCTCATCCTTAGAATACCTCATCCATGGGATGTCTCCCAATTAAAGCAAACCCTAGGGTCACCGCCCATGCATATATCAAGCCTCACCTCAATGGTGCCTCTATAGACCAACTTTGCCTTGGACCAAATGATGGGTCATCTAGAATTTCTACCCTTTATGCTATATCTCACTACTATTATCTCCATAATTGGTGTGATTGAGGTGGTTACTACTCATACTACAGTACTAACTATGGTACCTTTGGCACTCTTATATCCACATACATTTCCTCTCTAGATGATAACTATCATGCTCAACTAGTCCATAGTCTCACACACCATGGTCTAATATCTAGTCTTAGAATTGACACTCCTCCTCCCCCTCTCCCTTCATCTCTCTCACATGTCAAGCCTAAAATGTAGGAACCATTAGGTGAGGTAGTTTGAACTATCCTATTAAGCATGCCACTAGATATGGCTCTAGCCACAAGTGTAGTGGCCCATTATCCGAACTCATGCTAACCTTGGCACCATCATCACCCAACTCAACCAAACTATCATAATGTGTGTATAAGTATATGACATGATCTCTCATCATGTGATAATTTATAGTGTTGGTATATAGGTTATGGTATGTGTCACCTAATCCTATCTCTATCTTAAAACCTAAGGTAACTAACCCTCGACCACATGGGGCAACCTAGCTGGATAATACATCAGGAACCTCTCATATCTAAACACTCAATAATACCACTATCCCTATGGCATTCTACCCTTTGGACAATAGCCCATACATATCATACATGAGATGAACCCAAATGATAGAACCCAAGTCATAAGGTGATCCCTACTCTAATATCAAATGACATAAGGCTATTACATATAGTGGTACCTTACCATCTGACTTGTGACATAACACTCATGCTATCACAAGTCCTATCATAACCTTTCAAATATATAAAATTTGGGAAATATAGACATCAAATAAATTCACCCTTAGTCCTAGGTAAATCCTATCTAAGCACATTTCCCATCAGGTTAATGCTCACATCTCCTCCTATTCATATGTGATCATTGATGTCCCCATATAGGAAGTTTAAGAAATACATGGACATCCTGTAAAGTGATACCAACCTCTATGGTATCCCCATTCACCACCCATCTAAAAGTATTTGTCAAAAATTCCTAGGCTCCCAATAACATGACCAATAAATCAGCACTCAATAAGACTCATCACATCTCCATGATTTCTCTCAAGCCTAGTGAGGCCAATCTAACTTTGTCTACATCCATCAGGTGCTATAATATATTTGGTAGACATTATGCATCCACCAATCACCAAAATTTTTAGTGGCCCTATAATAGTCAAATATTAAAAGATGTATTAGACCTCCATGTCACTTGTAATCAAAATACATTATTTTAAAAATTCACATGAATAAACGTAATTTACATTAATTTATTCATTTATTACCAATTTGACCTATTTTTATCTTAATTGGCCATTTCACTACTTAATCAGCACTTTGGGCCTTAAAAGTACTATATCAACCACTTAGAAACATACTAAGTTGACCCTATAGTACTAGGTTGGCTAGTTGGACTTAAATAACTAAGTTGACCTTTCATTTCTCCCTTTATAGTACTAAGATTTTTGACTTAACAAACTAAGTCAACCAAGGGGTACTATGTAGACCTTTTACCCAACTAACTAAGTCAACCAAGACCTACGAGGTAAAAACTTCATTTTCTACCTACTAGGTTGACTGGGTCAACCTAGTTCTTTCAAACTATTGACTCTTTGACCCATTGTTATAAAATTCTTCATCATTTATTACTCTGATTCCTATCAACCCAATTCTCCATTTGACCCCTAGTATATGTAAAACTTTCCTAAAGTTCATTCCAATATCTAGATTTGGTATAATTTACAAATTTCTATAAAACACTCAATTTCAAATAAAATACTCAAAACAAATTTGAAATTCTTAGTTGCGTACTTATGTTGCACTCACTATGGCCACTAGGCATCCTCTTTGTCATAGCTATTGTCTCCTCACCATCTTAGATTTATTAGCTTTTGATAGGTCTCTCATAGCTCTATTTTCTCTCAGAATGGTCAAACAATAGCAAATGAATTCTTTTTCAACCTATTTAAAGTTAATATTCATAGTTATTTACCACTCAAATATTTACTATCAAATTCCTTATTTTTATCATATCTTTATCTTTACTAACTAATTTTTTGAACTATGAAAAGTTATATATTCCTGACATTGTATAGAATATTTTGCACTATTATTTGCCTATATATCAAAAATTTCTATTTTCACTTTTTTTGCACTAATGTCTATAGGTTCACCTAATGTTCTTCACATTAGATGCCTTCACATCTCTTGCATCTCCTTCTTTATATAAAACACTAAGGTAATTAAAGGTATGTGTTTTTTAATTATATCCTTTCATTTATCTTATATACTCCTTTCTTCACTTTATTTATCCTCAATGTTATGTGTTGTCATGTTCTATTCTCGAAGCATCATCCTGTGTTACACTTACATGAAATGTGATGAGCTTCGATTGGGGCATATGTATATACATAATATTTTAAAACTTTTATCAATTATTAATTATTTTTATCTTTTAGGAACCCATCAAGTCTCAGTATCTTTGAGTGAACACCTTAATGGGTGTACCATTAAATGGGTGGGTAGACCATTGGTGCTTCATAGGATTGTTGTCCCTTTTTCCACTTGTTATCTACACACTTATCTCTTAGAAACTATTCCCCTAAACTTGTTATTCTCTTTTTCACACTCTTCCAGTCATTTGCCACCTTAATTAGCCCTTTTTCTAACCTAAAACCCCTTTTTATAGTTTACATTATTAGGTTAATTGGGTCGACCTTGTACTCTTATTGGTAAAACTTATTTAGGGTCTAAGTCGGCTCTTGGCTGACCTATCCTATGGTCTAGTGAGTTTTTATTAATAATGATACTAGATCAACTAGGTTACCACCTATCAATTAAAATATTTATAAGGGTTTAGGGTTAAATATACATATATATACACAATAATTTCACCATTATTTAGAAAAGAGAGGAAGTAATATATATTTCATATCTACTTATCCACCATTCTACTTGAGGATCAAGCATAAAGTTTCATACTTTCTTTGGAGATATGAATCACGTCTTGTGGAGAAGTTTTTTGGATACATTGATAGGTTGTGTAGCCTATAGCTAATTTAACCTTGTCATCCTTACATACTACAACAACCTCTTTTGAAGCACCTTGGCCAAGGGAGAGATTTCTTAAATTTGTCCCTTCTTCATAAGAGTATATATATATGCATTTTTACTTATCTTCCATGCATTAAGATTATGTATACATTAACATGAGCATATGTCTTCTATTCATATTTAATTTTATTGTTTATTACCCCACTTTATGTCACAAGCTTTGATGAGCACTAGATTAGATTTATTTGCTTTACTTGTTATTAGTATAGTGAATATGAAAACATAAGACTTAGGGTTATTACATGATTTTGATTGACTGAAGGCTTTAAAACCCTCCCTGATGATCTTATTATGGTAATATATCTCCTAATTTGGTTTAGTAAATCTATATTGGTCATGTTCTTGATTATCTAATGTATCCCTAATTAGTAGTGTAAGTAGGATCTATCTTCTCTGAGCTAGGATTGATTTGTGGATCTAATGAATTTTTGATTACATATAGTTTGTACAATTTTTGGTCCCAATATCCAACCTAAACTTCCTTGGCATCAAGACATAATTATTTTCATGACCAAGTTTTTCCTCCTAACCTTTCACACAATCACTATAAAATCTTCCTTCATTGCCTAGATAATTATACCCTAGTTGGAAATATGCTTTATCATAAGGTTTATGATGGAATTCTTATTCATTATTTATCTTTAGGAGAATCAATGTTAGCACTTAATGAGGTACATAAATTAATTTATGGGTCCCACGCTAATGGTGTATTCTTAGCCAATAAAACCCTTATAATAGGGTACTATTGGCCCACGATGTAAATAGATGCTTGTAATTATGTCAATAGGTGTATTGCCTACCAACATCATGGTAATTTGATTCACACAATTTGTTTACTAATATAACCAATCACTGTACCATGGCTATTTTCTACATGGGGTCTTGATTTTGTTGAGAAAATAAACCCAACATATTTTAATGGCCACAAACACATTCTTTCTACTATGAAGTATTTTACTAAGTGGATCAAGGCAATTTCTATCACTTACATAACTAAAAAGTAGATTGCCAAGTTTATCCATTACCATATCATCTACCAATATGGTATCCTATCTTGAATTATATCTGATAATGGTGGTTCATTTTTGAACAAGGAAGTTAAAACCCTTTGAATCTTATTCAAAATCAAACACAAGAAGTCCACACCATATAACCCATAAGGCAATGGGCAAGCTAAAGTATCTAACAAAACCATGGTTTTAATCCTAAATAAGATTGCCAATGATGGTATTTATAATTAACACTTGAAAATATTTCCCACCCTCTATGCTTATCATACTAGTAAATATACCCATATAGGAGCCAATCAGGGTATACTTTAAGAAACCCCTCCTTTAGAAAAGGTGTAAAAAATTGGCGAAATGTGTAAAACACCTGACAAAAAAAATTATTTTTTGTGGCAAAAAAATAGTTTACAAAGAAAAAATAATAATTTCCATTGGCGATTCATTCATAGTTTCTCAAACAATGTGTAAAATCTGGGTGAATTGTGTTATTTTAAAACCACAAAAAAATTATACATTGGTGAACAAAAAATAATAATCATAGTAAAATTTTAATTTTTTGGGCACTGGGAATGGGGTGGGATCGGCTTGTGGCACTTTACGAGAGATATTTTCATACTATTCTATCATGCATACATCCCTTCATGCAGCCTTCATACCTCCTATGATGTCTCCTTGAAATCTTGAAACCCTAAAATATGGCTAAGTTTGAAACCCTGAAACCCTGGAATCTGACTAACTCTAAAATATGATAGGATCCACCAAAACCTATAATTTGCATTATAGCTCCTAGCGATCCGAAACCCCTCTCAAACACCCTGAAAGTATATAAATAAAATATAACTTAAAGTATAAGAAACTAGATGTCCATTTCTACTTAAATGTTTATTTTATTTGTATACTGTTGGCTTCGAAAAAAAAAAGGGTTATTGAATGTCTCATTGCTATTTTCTTCAATTCAGATTTATACATATTACAAATGAAAGTGTGTTGGTGAAATGAGCCAACTCCTCCACTTCCCATAACGTGAAACCCAATGAACATTCCACATTAAGCGCTACCTGGTCACTACGTGAAAGGTGAATACTGCTAGGCAGAAACTCAAATGAAACATTTGCCTTGGGGATTACAAAGCTAGGCAATCATGAAACCCAAGAAAGCTTGGTGACCAGGTAACCATGGAACGGCATACAAATTGCCAAAAAACACACTGACAAAATGTAAAATTCACCAAAGTATGAATATTCGCCACTAAAATATTCCTTGGAGCCAATCCATATTCCCTATTGTTTGGCACAAAGGCTATTATCCTAATCAAGGTCAAGCTACCTTCATTATGGGTATCTTTGGAGAACATTTTTGATGATAACAATTATCAAATTTTTAGGTTGAATGATATATAACTCCTTGATGGAAAGAATTTGGTTACCCTAGATAACTTCAGAGCATATCAAAACAAATTGCATCACAATTATAATAAACACATTCTACCTTAGGAGTTTGAAGTCAGTGACTTAGTCTTGAAGGAGAACCAAAAGAAAACTAATGTTGAACGTAAGAAAAAGGGTAAGTTTAAACCTAATTGGCTGGGACCATATGTGGTTATAATAAAATATAGATGAAGGGCATACAAATTAGCTACTCTAGTAAGCAAATAACTCTCAGAACCCATGAAGATTATATAAATCAAGTGGTTCTACACTTGATAACCTTTTTGAACCATTATCTACAAGTTCCCTTACTTATGGAAAACCTATACCAAAGTCTATTCTTATTCCATTATACTTATAACATGTACCATTATACCCTATACCATTTCACCCTCTACCATTGTAAATTTAGACCATTGTAATTTTAGAATGTTGTAACTCTGGATTATTATAATGTAGACCATTTCTATTCCCCTAAACCACTTCTACTTACACCTAAATCATTGTAACCCAGACCATTATAAACAATACTAATTATGATCATGATTATGATTCACATGCATTTTAGACACATTTAGAGAGTGTTCTATGAGGTAGTTAATCTTGATTAGTATTTGTCACTTCTTTTGTAGACAAGTGCTAGAGCGTATGTTAGCACATGGTTTTTTCCTATTGAATGGTTCCTTAGGACTCATTTAACACTATGTACTATTTTATTCTTATTTTATTATTTCTTAGTATTTAGTTCTACCTTCATATTAATCACCACTATTGCATCCAATTTGGCTATCAAGTCCCATTGCATTCATTTTATCTATCATTTAAACTCGTACTTGTGGAAGTGAATATCCTTAGATAGGTAGTTCCCTATACCTTTATTTATATTACATTTTCATTTTTATCAAAAAAACATAAAAACATTAACTAATATGATAAAAAACTAAAAACATTACCTTTTGCCATTATTTATTATGATCTTGAATGCTCTCATAATTTTGTGAGTCACTATTGTGTGCATTATTCATTTGAACAAAATCCAATGCTACACCTTTGGTCTAAACCATACTCTCTCCATTTTTCAAGTTGGATCATTTAGTCTCTCATAATTCTCAATTGAGTTAAGACACTTAAAAAACCCCTAAAAATCATAAAATCATGAAAATTGGCTTAGAATTTCCATGTGAGATATAAAGCCATCAAAATTTTATGGGATGGGCCATCTTGTTTATTTAGTTTGTTTCTATACTATCTTGGCCTTTTTCTTCCCATTTCTAGGAGAATTACATCGTCTTGAGGTCCGCACAGACTATGTAGGTAGCACTTGGATACATGGGGTATCTCAAGTTAGCTCTATCATACTTTCCTTTCTTTTTCAACTAATTCTTAGCCTTAAGTATTATGTTGCTCTTAACTATTTCACAAGTCACCACTTATCCTTTAGTTTCCCCATCCTTATTTGCCTCATTTTACACTCTCACCATTTTGTGATTCACCATTTTGTGAATTGTTTAGTTGAATAAAATACATTATTTCACCCTTGGATTTCCTTACGCTCTCACCATTTTGTGAGATCTTTATCTTTCTCAACCTTAGATGCAGTAGACACTTTAAATTCCCAATTTGGTTCATTGGTGGATACTCATCTCTTGCTTTTTAGTGTGTTTTTAACCTAAACCATATTCTCGTGATTATGTGATTTATTTATGTTGATGCTTTCATGTTTGTGAACATCATCCCTCTTTTCTCATGTACTCACTATTTTATAATACCATGCCCATAATCATCTATACCTTAATCATGTCTCCTTACCATCAATTTTATTCTACCCCATACCCTAGGAAAACTACATTTGGCCTGAAGTTCATGTTAAACCTTGCATCCATAGAACTATGTAGGTAACATCCACTTACCTAGTGCATCTAGAGTCATATCAACTACCCCTTCTTTTTCTTCTCCCCTACCCCATTTTGTTTATTTGTTTTTTTTTCCCTTATAGCCTAGGGGAATGTCTTCTTGATTGTGTGTCATTGCTTCCCTATAATCTAGGGGTAAATTTGTACCCATTGTTCATATGTTGTTGTACTAGTGTTATTATCACCTAGCTTAGGGGTCACCTTATCTTGGAGCATAATGCCTCCATTACATATGCATGAAAAAATAATTTTTCTTCTACACCAGCATTGTGATTAACCATTATTTTGTTTATTTATTTTTGTGTACTAAGAGTAATTTACTTACTACATTTTTCTTTGCTTTGGGTCGTTTAGTTGTTTTTTATCATTTTGTTCACTTTGTTTGTTTGTGTTTGTTTATTATCATTTTTTTGTGTCCTTATTTATTTTTATTAGTGATTTGTTATGCTTTGTTTATTTGTATTTATTTATTGGTGTTTTGTTATGTATTTCTTCTTATATATTTTATTTTTGTGTGTTTTATTTTACTTTATTATTTAATTATTTAGGTTCTACATTTGTTTTATTATATTTAATTACACTTCATAAACCTTTTGATTCTAGACTTACCTTGGGATTGAATCGTTTACAGTTGTATTTATCTTATTTTAATATTTTCTTGTTTTTAAGTACACCTTGTTAATGCGTGGGTGTTGATTATTCATATCTTGATTCTCAGTTAGTTATAATTTATCCTTACTTTATTTTATTATTTTTTTGTGTTTTAGTACATTCTTATTCCTAATTAAGTCTTGATAATTCATATCTTGATTTTTAGTTGGTTGCATTTTTGTATTTTACCTTCTTTTTATCTTTTTCTTTACTTTGTTTTTTGTTTAAATGTAAATAGTTGAAACTTTGGTTTTGGTAGTTTTTATCATTATCCTTAGTTATAAATGTTCATGTTTTAACTGGTCAAGTCATAAATGAAACATAATGTTATTATAAATTATTCATACTTATGATGCATAATTTAATTTTTTTTAAATTAAACACCAAGTGATCCAAAGTCCAAAAGTTAATATATCATTGAAGAACATCTCTAAAATTGCTATCCTACATATATGCTACCTAAACAAGATATCCTAAGCCAAATGCTAGAAGAAAACAAGACTCTCTATGTAAGACATGCATCTCGTAACATACACATTGAGTCATGATGAAGATTTATATGATTAGTTTGGGATGAACATCTCCTAAATTATCATCTAGCATCTAATCATACATCAAATAAATAAACATCCATATGGTAACTAAGGAAGTACATCTCTTAACACTAACATATACCATCATATCATAACATGATCAAAATAAATGTAAACATCATGTGACATAATAAAATATTAAGAATTAATATACAAGTAATAATGAGCTAAAAAATGAATGTCATACATACATACATATATACATACATGCATACATATATATATATATATATATATATATATATATATATATATATATATATATATATCTTAAAACAATGTTTTATACATCAAGAGAATATCTATACATCTCATAATATAAAATAGATCTAAAAATTAGCTCTAATCATGGTCATCCCTCAAGGGATTATGCTAAAAGCTATGATCCATACTTGATGCTAGTGATGGTGGTAGATGTGGTGGTGTTAGCCCTATGACTACCCAAGTTAAATATGGTTATGCCACTGACCACTTTGACTTTGTAACATGTCTAGACCTGGAGATCCTCTCCATAGGGACTGTAGCCTCATATAACTTGTGTTAGTAGGCTATCTCATCCTTCACATGTAAGACATTATATTTCATGTATAAAGTATCATCCTTGGCCAAAATCATGTCATCCAAGGTTCTCCCTAAACCACTATTTATTCTGATTCATCAAGCCTCATCCCAATCCTAAATGAGCCTCTCTACCTATGATACTAATATATCCCTATCCACCCAAGCTCTATCCCAATTTCCAACCAATTTCTAAGGATCTGCATCATGATTAGCTAGTTTTGCTTGTATCCCTATGATATGGTCCACTTGTCCCCTTAGAGTAAAAATATTTATATCCCTAGATATAATAAGCCCATGTAGCTTGGTCATCTCCCCCATGAAGTAATTGAATATGCATTTAAACAAACTATGTCACTCTATAGGCTTGAAATCTATGATAGTCATGTTGTGATCTCTTTATGCATCTTATCAATTAATACCTAGTATTATACAAACCTACCTATTATAGAGGGTTCTACCTCTCCTAAGCCTATGATTTTACCTATTTTATAAGTCCTTACCTCCCCTTTACCTATCCTATGGTCCTCATATCCACTTGGTGCCTCCCCCATCTCGATATCTAGCCCATCTAAATCTACCATCTTTATATCCCCTGGGATATCCAATTGTACTTGGGCATGAACTACCTATAATGAAATGACATGTGGTATGTCTAGTTAAACCATCACCTAAACCTATTTATATAGTTTGGTATTCCCCCATACTTCCTATGCCATACCCACCATTGATGTAATGTTGGTTGTTATGGCCATGGTTTGGTCAAATGAATGGGTTAGACACCAACCCACCATGATGCATAATTTTTTTTCACACTAGAATCCACCACCCCACCCACATAGTCCCATAAAATATGTTACACTCTACCATAATCCATCATAGCCTAGTATTAGGGAATTAGAGGACCCCACTCTTAGATCCCCTTAGTCACATGCATAAAATAGTGGGGACCCTCTAGGATATCCTACTAAAATCTAAACTTTCACTACACTCAATCTAGCCTATAACACTCTACCACAAAATCATGAGAACCTATTATAAATAAGGAGTGATCATGAAGGTGATAACAAATAGGTCCTTAACCTAAATCCATTGTGTCACTGAATATGGTTTCTAGATAAAATCACCATCAAACATATCATCTATAGCTCATCTATAAAAAATTAAGTCTCAAAGGTGGCCTTATAAACCTAGACTTATAGGGTACCACCTAGACACCATTGGATCCTATAGTACCCTCTAATATATCAACATTACTAGTTGCTTAAAGGATATATGGTCCTAGACCTAGACTTAGAGAAGTGTGTTATGCCCAATGCTCTACCATATATGATATGTTATCATATGAATGTCTTTATATATTTCAGCTAGAATGATGGGCCTCATGAAATCATGTCAAGTGGTCAAACATCTCTTAGACCACTCTAATTAGGCCAAGAGGGAAGAATCATCTACTCTTATCTGGTAACATAAGGCCATTGACAAGATCCATCAAAATTAATACCTTAAGGGGAATTATCCCCCATGTTAAAACCAATGCTAGTGCCCCTACTACTATTGATCCACTATCTAGAGGCAAAGGTAGGTATTCTAATGCATCAATGTCTATGGTCTCCTTGAAGACCTATAGATATGTAAAACCAATAAAATCCTCAAGGAATGTTAGTCATCCTTACAACATCTAGGTAACCTTATGGAACTACATTGGCACCAAAAGTATATGATGAACATCCTCTAAGGTGACTATCACCTCCCTGGTCAGTAAATAGAATATAGAGGTCTTAGAGTGCCAACTATTTAAAAGTACTAATAAATAGGCCATATTTATATGAATCATTGGTATTCATGACAAGTAATACAACTCAACTACCTATGAGACACCTATAAGTTCATCAATTCATATTCCTTGATAGTAAAACACTCATGATCATCGATCCCACACTATGATCACCCTGACTCACTCCTTCAAGTCACACCACAAAGAACTAATTCGATCATTTTTCTTCCAAATATTCAAATCTCCCTAAATTTTGGGCCTATATTAATTTTTTATTAGCTCCATTATCTCTTCTTTTTCTTCCTTCTAGTAGATTCATCATTTTCTTAGTGATCTTGTTATTTAGTAGGACTATCCTACTGATCTACAGGTTGATCTCGCCATTACATAGATTGAAATCACCATTTTTTTAATTGAGTTTTTGAATTCATTGATCCATAAGGAGTTATCATTGATTTTTATGACATTCCTATTATTTGATAAGTCAATATCACTATTTATAATGATATCACCATTTGACCTAGTGATTTCCATCAAAATTGGTGAGATCATCAATTAAGTGGCGATCTTGTCATTTTAACTCATGACCTCACCAAAGAGTTGAAAATATCACTATTATCAATGGTGATCTTTCCATTATTAAGGGTGACTTCACCATTTGTAATTTTTTTCAAATGGAAGGATCACTAAACTATGTACTTCTACCTAGCATTAAATGCAATAAATGAAGAAATTAAATACCAACAAAGGTACCTACCAATTCTCCACTCCCTAGTGGTTATTGGTACTCTCACATGTACTATCCAAGGTGTTGATGGTATGGGATGTTGGCCATTATGCTCATATCTCTCATACACAAATCTTAGAGCTCAAATTTGCAATAATGGAGGGTAGAAATGAATAATTTTTACCCCCAAGGGTCAAAATATAGTAAAATTTTCAAAATTTTCACCCCTTAGGCCTATAGTTACCCTTTTTATCTTCCTTGGGTGTTCATTTTTGCCATGTTTATCTATTTTTTGAATGATTTTCTTCTCATTGCTTCATTTTCTATCCTCTTTTGTTGAATTACATGATTATTCTTCTTATGATAGAAGGCCAACCCACAAAATTAAAAAAATCCATCATCCCCTTGAGGGGCATCATGAGCCACCCAAAAGCTATTTGGGGTATTTTTGTAACCATGTTTCTCTGTAACTCATGAAAATTTTAGAAAAAATTAGGAATGAATTTATTTTTTCTAATTATAGTGACCCTTTTATTCTTTGAGAATTTGATTCTTAGACTAAATGTCTCACCACATCTCAAATAGGGGTAAAATGTAGACATCTAATTCTTATCACTATCATGCTAAAATTGTGCATCTAAATGATATTCCATAATAACACACAGTCTAGAATAAAATTCCTAAAACACTCTAAATCATCTACACACATCATGTGCAAGTGTTTATTCTTATCCATTGATCCCTGATTGGGGAAATACATTTTATGGAATCATTATCTTTTACCAAGTCACTTTGAGTCAAATTACAACCACAAAAAATGACATCATGGACTATTAAAATATTATAATTCATCCATACATGAAATGTGAATGTGTCAATTCAAGTCTATAATACCCTAATTAAGGTATTACCTTGTACACTATAGATATCTTCTTCTGGTTATACTCCAATCAAATTATGACTTAGTAAAATGACATTTCTGACCAGGGTGATTAAATGTGTAACAAATTTCCAAAGAATTCCAAAAAATTAATTAAAATCATTTAATCTAATAAAAACCAAATTAGGAGCTTAAGTGGAAAATCCATGAATTTTTTAATATATATATTTATTAGAAATTCATTATTCAAATTGCAATCATGCATGACATCATCACAAAGGTAATATCCACAAAGCATTAATGGAGAGAAATATATATATTAAGGCTACCCATGCCTTATTAATGCTCCATTATTCCAAATATTGATGACCATATTTATTACTTGTCCCTCTAAAATTAAATCAATCCATGAACACACATCTTGATCTCAAAAAGGACGATCATGGTTAATTATGAACATTTCAAAAAATCTATAAATAAGTGAGCTAAGACCATAATGATTAAGATTGAATTATGTAATGTTATCATGTAGAAATAACTTCAAACAAGATTTAATTTTGTAAAGTTACTATGTAGAAATACTATTAGATAAACTTCAATCCTTCCAAAAATTGACAAATATAGGATCCAAAGCCATTGGTGAACTAAGAGATGATGGAGGCACATGCTAAATCACATTGACAAAAACTTGGAGCACCAAATCTAGGCATAAGTATGCTTATTGACCATTTTGAAGGAGAGTCACTACTTGAAAGGTATTACTTGTCTTACTTTCATAATTAGTTCCTTGAGTTCATTAACACCACCCCTCGAGGGAGTAGGCTTATCACGCTAGTAATTTATTCTTATTTTGGGTTTTATATACTAACACATGGACTAACCTGCTTTATAATCTTATCCTATAACCCTAAGTAGGGTATTACCTTGTACATAATTAACACCTTCTTCTAATTCAACTTCAGTCAAATTATGACTAGGTAAATTGACATTTCTAACCAGTTAGATTAAAAAAGAAACCAATTTCTACGAATTATAAAAACCTAAGTGAAATCATTTAAGCAAATAAAATTATATTAAGGGCTTAAGTGAAAAATTCATTGAAATTTATTGAATATATATTACTGAAAATTCATAATTCAAAATATCGAAGCCATGATGTCACCCATGACATCATCACATGGGTGTCATCCATAAAGCATTAATAGAGTTAAATATTAGTATTAAGGCTACCCATGATCTATTAATTCTCCATTCTTCCAAATATTGATGACCATATTCATTGCTTATCCCTCCAACATTGAATGGATTTTTTACCCTCTTGATATTGAGATAGAGGGCCAAAAATTAGTTATCTCAATTTAGAAAACCTATAAATTCATGAGCCATGACCATAACCTTTAAGCTTTATTTGTGTAATTTTATTATGGAGGAATAGTCTAAAGAAGCTCTTTTGGGTGTAGATAAACTAAGAAAAATTACCACAAGAGATATTCACTCATCCTTTCAACATTGATCAAATCAAGAGACAAATCCATTGGTTCAAAGATATATGTATGGATATGCTTGTATTACCACATTGACAAAAATTTGGAGTACCAAATCTAGGCACAAACATGTTTAATGGACCAATCTTGTAGAAGGGCCACTTGGAAAAGACATTATCCATGTTTTCTTGTCTAAGATTTTTGAATCCATTTATCCACATCCCTTGAGGGAGTAGGCCTATAACATTATATTATTTATGCTTTTTTATATGCTTTATGTCTTAAATTCATGAACTAACATGCTCTGTAATCCTATTCTACAGTATCTTCATTATCACTTTCATTATCATGCTCATAGTAGTCACCATATCTATCATTACACTAATAATAATAATCATCATCAATATAAATTAAATTATGTTCATTATCATGTTTTAGTGTACAATTTTGAAAATTGGTCTATTCATTTTTATAATTATGAGAAAAGTTTAAAAATTGATCGACTGGGTGAGGGGGAAGAGGTTACCTAGAGGTCACCTTAAACTTATCACAAAAGAGAATGTAAAAAAGGAGCAATAAAAAAAACAATGGGTAGAATAAAATCCAACTAAAGATATTTGAAATTATTTTAAATATTCATCCCAAATTACAAAAAATAAAAATTGACTTGAAACCCTAAGGTCTAATATTTAGACATGTGAGGACGTAGTGTGCATCTAGGGTTTGAAGGGTTTTTAGAAAAAATTGTAAAATATTGAATTAATAAAAACCCTTATAAAGGACTAATATGGATCAGTAGTATGTGAAAAAAAATATAAAAAATAAAAATTTAATAAACCCTAATTAATTACACAAAAGGAGAAGGCAAACTCTAGGAGAGAATTAGGGTTGTTAAGCAATATTCTAAGTAATTCAAGTTCACCAAATGTTTTAGCCTTTTATAAATTAAATAGATTAAATAATAAGGTAATAAAGGGATAGAGTAAAGGGGATAAATGTGGACAAATATTTCAAAAAATTGATTTAATTAATTTACCCTAAATAGGACTGTAAGGGAGAAAATCCACTTATCTAGAATGAAATATGTTACTGGGTGATGGTGCTACTAAAACAAATTAGAAGAATAGTCAAGATCACATTAATTATGAAACTAGAGTTTTACCTATTTTAGATCAATAGCATTGTTAAGTGGACTATAACATGGTGTGCTATTGGAAAAGGGCACTGCACTATTATCCTTTTGCGGGCAGGAGCACTAACATTTTTGGGGAAGTTATGAAAGGTCTTTTGGGTCCTATATGTTTCCTAGAGGACTTTTGATCATCCTTATGTGTTGTTATTATGGTTTTTATTTCTTTAAAATCCTAATGAACACCTACACACATTAATCAACAATAAAATAAAATGTAAAATGAAGAGGAAAAGGTGGGTTATAGGATGTTGTGATTGAGTAACCTAGAACCCCTGATGTTCTGGTTACTACCTAAATTAACCCCAATGGTAGGGGTCTCAAATCAAATTTAGTTATCCCTTAATAAACACACATAATCAATATTCATGGTATGCAATAATGACTTTTGTTTATGCCCTTATTTGATCAAGCATGTAGATCTATGTGTGATGCTAAGTAAATGTGCAGAATGTTGAGCTATAATATTGTTTAATTTTATGTAATTAAGTGCAAAATTAGTAAGTGCTAGATGTATAATGATTTATGAAGCTCTTTATATAGAAGGATATTTATTTTGAATGTGAGACACTTGTTTATAGGTTAACAAGGTAAAAATACAAATATAATCATAATAGGATACCCAAAGGAGGGTAAAGACCTGAAAGAAGTTTAAAATATGACCATTAGACACTATCGCTAAGGTGGAAAATATCATGGTGTGCTCCTATCTAGGACCATGCTATTATTTTATGCACACAAAAACTAGGTTATTGATGGGAAAAATAGGCCAAGGGCACCTTTGACTATAAAAGGGATGACATGAAACTATCAAGGGTGTAAAATATGGAAAATAAGTCATATAATGACTAAACTAACATCAAAAGACCTAAGTGACATGTGTGAACAAGAATCCCATTCAACATTAAGAAATTCCTATGAAATTGCTAGAAAATAAAAAGTACATGTGTTTTCTTGACCAAATTAGGGTATGTAAATGTGGTTTTACTTAAGTGAATAGTCACAAAAATAACTAAGAAGAAAGATGAAGGACCAGAGAATATTGAGGACCTCCTGAGAAGTAAAGCTCCCTTTATTACTAGAAATTTGAGCTTTGGTAACCCATAAATGGTAGGTAAAAAGGAAACAAACATATAAAAAATATGGAGGAATGGAGGAGGAAGGATTATATATGTTTGGGGCCATTACAAGTAGTAAATATTTAAAATATTTAATAAATAAAAAGATGTAGAGATCATGAAATCAATAGAAAGGGCGTCAGAGAAGACCCAAGACTAGGAAACCAAAGTTTTAAATCTAGAGTTTGGAAAAAGGGAAAGAAACACTAAGAGCACAAAAAAGAACTTTTAAGTAGGAATGGACATTAAAAAAGGTATACTCAATCAAAGAGAAAATTTAATCAAGGAAACACCCAAGGAAGTGGCTGAAGAAACTTAGAAGATATTAGAGCTTAGTTATTTCTCCTCAAAATTTAAAAAATGATCAGAATCCCAAGGTCTCTTAAGAAAGGTAAAACTATAAATCATATTAGAACAAGATTTTTTTTAAAAAATATATAAGGAATTAATAGAGTTAATAAAATTTAAAAAAATGAAGTAAATATTTCCTCAACAATCATAAGATAAAGGTTGAAGGAAGTTTTACAGATGTCTAGCTGAAGTTTCCCTATTTTTATTAGCTCCACTTTAGTGTGGAACTATTTCATGTTTTTATCTACTTTGTTTTTATAAAAAAAATATTTTTATTAGTTATATGGTATATTCAAATCCATAATTTCACCCTCACTAAATTAACAACATTACTCCCAAAACTATATCTTATTCTCCAATTGGGATGGCAAAAAACATTGAATCTAATTGGTAGTCATCCAATGAGAGTTTGGTATGATGACATGTACCACCACAATATATTTTCTTCCCATTGGATATCATGACATAAAAATTAGATACTAGATATAAAATTAAGTTGATCTTATTATCTATTACTTTTTCAATTAATTTTTGTGTAATACATGTATCATCCAAAATTTTCACTTTCATGTTCTTAATATAAATAACCACTTTGAAATTTTGACATCTTCTTATCCCATTCAATGCATGTAAGAATATAGTAAGGTTTTTTTCATCTCTAGAGTGCACATTGTCATATTATACAATATTTTCCTTTATATCTACTTTTTCCTCTTCCATGACCTCATCTCTCAATGCTCATTAGTCTTTTATCACTATTGACACACATGACCTCTAAAACATTTGTTGTCATAATTCCAACATATGGCTTTTTTCTTTTATTTTCCTCAAGTTAATGAGAGATCATATAAATTTTCCTTGGGTTAAAATATTTGGCCACATTTATATCAATAATATTAATCACATTTATATCTCTCCATCTTTAAGTTTTACCTTGTGCCAATCTCCCAATAACATAGTTTTGATTCTCAATGTGCAATGCTTGTTTCATAATTTTCTTAAATATAAAAGTTTCCATTAAACAAACATCATGGCTGATTTGGGAATTAATTCCAATGATGTAAAATTTAAACTTATAATAACATGTCACATCTAGAGTCTATATTTCAAATCATATATATTCAACATTATATTTATATAGATATCATGTTTATTAATATTTTTCAATTGGTTTAAATAACTTCTATTTCAAGTTTCTCATAGTGGGATATTAATTCATTAGTAAATTATTAGAAACCAATCACCTTTGCTTTTTTTTCCATTCATGATCCATTTTTACCACTAACAAGGTTCATATTATAAATATATTGAGGCTATGTCACCAAATTCATTCTTTGGTATATTATAAATCCTAAAATACTTATCCATGAGAGTTATCCATAAAGTTACATCTAAACCATCAAAATTTTAGATGTCTATTTTGGGTAGGTTCAATTTTGGGCCTTTGAAATTCTTCCCTATCCCTTGTTTTAGTTTGTTTCATTTTTGACCTCGAGGGTGGTTCAATGCTATATGAATGGATGGAGTTAGACTAGATACCTTAGTCTAATCATCTTATGGTTTCAATTCATATAATATTTCCTAATTAACCTTTTCCAAACTATCACTTAAATTTATTGAAAATAGGGGGGCAAATTGCCTATGATAACATTTAAAACTTTTTCACATCCCAATAAAATGTTTCTCTCAAAATTAGGCTAGAAAATAAAAATAGTCATTAGAATTAGTGGTTGTATAAAATATTTCTAATCCAAAAGGCTAGTAGGATGACATGGCTTCTAATTTGGTTTTTTAGAAGCTCTAGATTTTTGATCAAGTAGGGGATAAAAATAATTAATATGAATGGTTTTCATAAAAATTTAAAACATTATCCTTAACTAAATTTGATGTTCCACTTTTGACCAAAATTTGACCATTGAATTAGAGAATACAATCACCCTTAAATTTGAAACTATAAATAATAAATCCTATCTAATTTTTCACAATATTTATAAAAATGTAAATAATATTAAAACTCCAATAAATGTGGCCTAGGGAATTTTTTTTGAAAGACATTAAAAATTAAATAACTCAATAAAATGGATCACATAAAGATAAATTAAAACTAGAGATTCCTTTATAAAATCCCTAAATTTTGTGAAAATTTTGATAAAAATTTTGTGAAAATTTTGATTAAAATTTTGTGAAAATTTTGATAAAAATTTTGTGAAAATTTTGATAAAATTTTTGTAGTGGTTTATGAGATATAGTGAAAAAATATATATTCCTAAATCATTGTTATACTACCACTAGTTAAGATAAATGCCCAAAACACTCAAATATAGTACCAATTCGATGGTGCAACCTATAAAAGTAATAATAATTTAATGAATTTTGTCAAATTATTATGATTTTGGAGAGCCTTATTCTCCTTATTTATGGACAGAATTAGGTAAGGTCACACACCTTCATCCTAATTAAGTCAACATAAATAAATACTTAGATTTAAAAATTAAAAATATGAGGTTATACAATCCATTCCCTAAACTTAGTACACTTAATAAGATAGAATAAATTAAGGGCTTAACATTTATGTTTTTTTGGGAGTTAAAAATCATCCTTTATGCACAAAATATCAATAGCTTCTGCAAATTCATATCAAACATTTATGAATTAAAAACTAATAATGTGTAAATTTTATAGTGTTAGATGAATTTAAAATGGCCTCAAAATGATGAAATGAAAATTTGCCTCAAACTGAATAGAGGTTGAAAATTAATTTGAACTAGCTTATGTGATACAATCAAATGTGTTTGATCTTTTTATAGATACTAGGTTTGAAAGGGTCCAATGACCACTAAAAATATCAAAAAATAATACCAAAATAACCTAGTGTATCAATGAAATTGATAATTCTAGAGCCACCTAGGAAAAGCTTAGCCATAAATAGGTGAGCCAAATCTAATAATTCAAAAAATATAAACAACATCAATAACACAGGAAATTGAATCCATACACCAATTAAAAGGAAATAACCCCACTTAAGAAACTTTCTTGTAAGAGTGGAGTTCTATACAACACAAGTCTATTTTATAATCAGATTTTTTCTTATGAGAATCCTTCATCCAACCTTTAACATCATCAACTAGACTGTCATCCTAAGGGAATACCATATTTGAATCTAAGGCCTCCAAAGTAGAAGCACCTAAAGGGGATGAAATTAAATCTTATATGTAACAATCTTTCAAACACTGGGAAGATTTTGAAGCAACAAAATCTAAACCAAAGGCCTTTTTAACAAAAGGGACCTCCTTAATGATACAATAAGAATAGATCACTTCAGAGGAGGATGCCAAAGTAGAAGGAGAAGCTTTAGTCAAGTCTGTAGAATAACCAAAATATTTAATAAAATTAAAATCCTTACCCCTACCTCTAGATTCCATATCTCGGTCCTTACCAAAGATAATCAAATGCTCCACATCAACATCTTTCGACCAAGTTTTGTATTTTCTAATTTTAATCTTACTATCAGATTATCCACCAAAATTTGGACAATAAATAGCCATATAAATGCAAGAACATTAATTCTTGCATCTAAAATTTAATATTTCATAATCCAAAGGTTGATTCCAAATCTTGTTACCAACTTTGATCTTGATAACTTCAAGTATTTTTTTATAAATATCTAAGACAATGCACATCCGAGAAAAGGTAGTATGCATGTGAGATTCAATTTCATAATCAAGAGAAATAAATTACCCAAGAGAGTTGAAAATGGATTGAAGTGAAAAATCCTTCCAAAATTGAAATGGTAAATAAGGTAACCTAACCCAAACTACTGTTGTCGCAAAGAAATAAAAAATAAGATTAAAAAATAGTGATCCAAAGTTTCATGAAAATAAAGACTTTGTCCCAAATCCAAGGACTCAAATGTAAAAAATAATCTCTATCAATGACAAAAGAACAAATAATGATGAAGAAGCCCTTGGTAAAAGGGTGAATAGTGAAAGTGCCATTCAAAAGAGGTATTCAATTCTTGGTAATCCAAATATGCAAATTAACCACACTTGGCTAGAATTTTTGAAATTGGAAAATCACTACCACTAAAGAGAATCAAGCTTCCTCATTTAGAACTATGTTACCTAACTCCACCAAGGAACATTAGGTATGTTCATCCCTAAATTTCTCTAATCAGAAGGAGGAACTTAAAAACCCACTAGATAAATCCTAAAAAGGGAAGGCACATTTGATCCAAGAACAAACTCCACGTCCCTTTGAGTAGCATCTAAAAAATAGAACCTATTGAAAAGTAGAAGAAAACCTAAAAGAGAATAGAAAAGATACATAGGTCATGCCAAAGATGAAAAATAGCATAAAAAGGATCCTAGATCTATAAATACATGGATTATAAAAATAGAAAACTAAACCTAGGAGGTGCCATAGAAAGTAGCAGTCTTGGAAAAACTTAAAGAATGAATATAAAGTACAAGGTAAGTTGGATTCCATGCCCTAAATTTCTCATAGTAGAATCTTAGTTTCCAATAGATGATTAAGTATCCCTTTAAAATGTTGGTTACTAAACTTTTTGTAATTAAAATGCCTAAATTAGTAGTGAATAGTATCCCTAGCCATGGATTGCATCTTTAATCATCACATTGAACACAAGTTTCAAGCCACGTGTTAACCCCCATCACATTGAACACCGAGTCAATAACCCATTGGATTGTGGATAATTTTCATCAATAACCCACCATAGATTCATGTTGGAATGATAATAGATATTTTTCATCCCAAGGAATGGACCCTAAGACCTCCCACTTATAACACTCAGCTCACTCACCACTAGGCTATCATTGCCAAGTATCAAATATTTTTGTTATCAAATAATCTTTTAATGAAATACAATACATAACACACCAAATAATAATTTATGGAAAGTACATGTGATAATAATATAAGCTAAATTAGATAAAATAAATGTGGATTAGCAGTCAATAGTAAAAAGTAAGGTTCATTTCCCAAAAAACAAGTCAAATACATAGTAACACTACTACAAAAAGTGAAATTTTCACCATCAATTGAGTCACTTTCACATTTTTATTTATTTATTTTTAATTTAGTTTTCCCTTTGTGATATAAAAATGGTTGTAAATTGTGGCATAATATTGGTGTTGGTATTAGCATCAAAATTATGTCACCTTTGCACTACCATGAAAAAGGTGATTTAAGGATAACTCAATCTCCATATTCAAACAATAAAAAATTATGCATGTTGTGAACTCATTTTACAAAAAGTATGGTGCACAACACTATTTGCAATTTTGGTTGAAAATAAGAGTTCTAAAATTCAAATAAAAAAGAATCAACCTTATTTATAGAACAATAAGGTGGTGAATTTATTTTTGTTACTTTTTTTTAAGATTTTTTTTCTAGAGATTAAAATTTTGAAGAACTAGATAGAGATATATTTTTTATGTAAACTATAATTTATTTCAACAATTTGTCTTTTGTCTTATATGTAGTATGTAATCATCAATTATGTCTCACTTATACCTTGTACAAATATATTTTTATGTACGGATGCATAATTCATTATATCAAAGCTCTTCATCATTAAGTATACCTACAACATATGAGTTTGTAAATAATCCTAATATTACATAAAAAAATTTAATTTTGAATTAATATTTATTTTAGTTTTTTCATGGTTTTAGAATATTTTTTAAAAATTATTTTTTTGCCATATTATGTGTATGGAGAGACATCAAAACATTTTCATCAAGGTATTTATCAAAATAGAAGAAAAAGAAGAGGAGAATGCATTTACAGAGCACTTCTTCCACTAAACAGTAATTTCTTTAAGGTAAATGATTTTTTTTTTAAAAAAAAAATCAAATGAAGACATGTTAATTTTGATGTGCATGGATATTTCATTAATATTAAGTTAATATACATGTATTTTATACTTCATATTCAAATAACAACTCTAATAATCAGCTTCAACCTTGATCAAAAAAGAAGGTATAGTACATATTCTCAATCTATCACCCTGAAGATGACATGCATACTAATAAAATCATAAGAATTCATAGAGATAATATTTAAAAACATATATTCAAAAATATTTTTGGAAGAAACAAATACCTTTTCTTGTAACTTATGGTGAAGACATAGTACAAGAGGTCATTGGACTTCAAAACATGGTAGACAAAATATTTTACATTGTTTATGATGATCATGATCATGATCATTACGAAAATGATGTGGATGATCAGTTTGGTGATGATTATCATGAAAAACATATGATTATAACCCTAAATAAATTTAACAATTCCTTAAATCCTTTGTTTATGATTGCATGATAGTCAATAACATCAATGTTGGGTGTTATATTATCATTGGTGGACTTGAAAGTAAGGTTTAATTGGTCAAACATTAGTTTAAATTCTTTATTGAAGTTATATGATAGTTCCCTAGATATATTTTATGTTTTTTATATATTATATTTATCTTATATGAAGTTTAATTTATCTTATTTTTTGAGTTTGTAATTGTAGCTTACAAAAACTAGTTTATTTCTCAAAAAGAACACACTTCCATTCTCATGTTGAGAGGCACAAAAAAATCATCAAATTCAAGATTTATCTATGTGAATTATGATGCATGGAAAATTTATTGCATTATATTTAGGAAGGAATATGAGCATTGTGTGATTTATCCCAAATTCAAGGCACCTTGATATTGACAAGGAGTTAAGAGGCACTACTATTCCAAACAAAGTATTGAGACATTTTATAATAACTCCTATACTTAAGCATCTTTTTTGTTGAAAGTCACTTGGAGATTTAATGTCATGGCATTACAAGAATATAAGCATTGATGGATTTTGTCATGTTATTTTGGATTCAAATGCAATAAAGTACATTGAGTAATTGTGGCCTAAAAAATTCAAAGACAAGTCATGCAATGTATGGTTCAGTTTGGAAATGAATGGTGTTAACCCATTTTTCATTGTGTCAACTATCTACTCTATTTTTCCATTTTTATTGATGAATTGTAATCTTCACCCATGGTTAAAGATTCATAACAAGAATTTAATGTTGTCATTATAGGTTCTTAGTAAGAATCAAGTAAAAAATGTGTATGTCAACCTTTAACCTCTGATTGATGTGGTGTGAACATTATGGGATGGAATTACAATATATCATGTATTAACATCTATTATATCTATGTTTATGTAGGTCTTATTCTATCTGATATAGAGAGGAAAGGTATATGGTAATTATGTTGTATTATGAGCAAATGATGATACATGTTGTTCATTACAATATTATTATAACACAATCATCATGGGAAAGGATTAATGTTGCTAATATAAATAATAAAGATTACTCAAGTGACAATATAAATAATGATCAAGCTATTCAATATGGTCAAGTTATCAAAGTTTGATATCACAATGATTAGTTTGGTGAAGATGATGATTTTTCTAAAGCTACATCTAACAAAGAAGATTATGAATTGAATATACTAATAGGGAGATATTATTATAATGAATAAAGCATTCCATTTTCTAGATATATAGATGGGAATATGAAGGGGAAATTAGTATTGATTGCAAATCCACGTAATGCAACCAATGAGGAGTTGGAAGAAATGCATAAAGAACAAAATTAATATCTTAAAATTCATAGCATTGTGTTTTAAAAGTGATGTTGAAAAATCACATGCAATTAAATTGTATAAGTAGCTTTCTTTTCAAAAAATTATAAAACATTTGCTAGACTACATTAAAAATTATAATATTTAATTATAATTAAAATATTTTAAATTTATATCAATATCATTTTTATAATATTTTAATTATTAAATATTATAATTATATAGAATAATTAATAATATAAACCTAAATGGTGTAAAAAAGGAGAGATTTTTTTATCTCTAGGGTTTCACTATGCGATGATATTGTAGAAATGGTTATTAAGGTAGCATCAAAGACCATGGACAATGGTAGTAGGAATATATTTAAAATAGTATGGAGAGGGGTGTTGGTTTGTAGATAATGTATAGATCTATAAAAGAAAATCTTAGATGTAAAATACCTAAGCAAAAGGTAATGATAGCACCTAGGGTTGGGAACCCAAGAGACCAAGAAATGAAACTACATTCACCCCTATTGGGGATGGTCTGGTGGGGAGTTTTTGGAGGTGTAAAAAGGGATAAAATACTTTACATATGTGGTTTCCAAAACTTCATGAAAATGGTAGTGAAACATATGGGAGTAGAAAATAATAACATAATAGTGTCCTTTGGGGCTAAGGTGCAAGAGGAGGTATGCAAAAATGAGGAGTGGTTCATGATCAAGGGTTTTATCTATATGTTCAACCACCTATGTAAAGTTAAACCTTCTGTACAAAAATGGCCAACCGATTCATGATATCCATTAATGGAGGACACTTTAGAGCTCTACCCCTATGTGAGGGATGTTTTCATTGTAATTTTTAAGATAATGAAAGACTAAAACAAGGATTATAATGCCAAAATTTTGATTTGGTTTAACCCTCTCCTTGAAACCTTAACCACCTAGCCTATTTGGGTTTGACTACCACACCTCCCTCCTCAATTATGGGTTACTTCTTATTTATCATACATTGGTGGGGTACTGGGAAAGTTTTTAGAAGTGGATGATTCTACTAAAAAAGATTCCCAAACAAACTTCACCTATATTTTGGTTTGTATGGATACTTATCAACACCTTCTAGTAGCCATTGAGTTTAAGGTTAATAACCACTACTAGACTCAAACCCTTAAATGTGATGGGTTATCTTTCAAATGTTAAAGGTGCTTTGAGAATGGTCATTTGGCTATGAATTACCACAATTTTAAGTGTAAAGTGTAATCTTCATGGTGGAAGGACACCTGAGTAGTCTTTGATTTAGATATTATTGAAAGAAAAATAGAAGAATTTTTTATAGTGGCTAATTAGAAGGCTTGATATATTTAATATATGATGATTGTGCTTTATCTAACTCATTCAAAGTTTAAGATCATTATGGTTTTTAGGTCTAATGGGTAATCTAACATGAGAATAGTAGAAAAGGAATTAGTTCATTTTCATTCACCAATCATAAATTCCACTCCAAGTGGAGAGTCAGGGAGCTCACATGGAAGATAGGACAAGAAGATAGTGAGGAAGATGAAGAAAGGGAACTTTGTCCCTAAGCCATCCTCCATGACACTCCACTCTCATAGTGGGGATGGAGAGGGAGGGGCTTAATTAGGTTTTTTTTGAAGTTTTTATGTGATAGGCATTGGGAAAGTGGTTTGTAGTACATGTGTGAGTTAGGATTTGGGATGTTTGGGTCTTAAGATTTATTTATTGAGGTTAGGGGTTTATACATTGGGTTTTTTTTTGTTATTATCAATCATAAGGGCCTATTTTGGTAGGCATTGGATTTGTGTGGGTTGGGGGGTTTCACCCCTTGGCTTGTCATGGTTTTATTTTGAAATGGTCAGAGTTTTTAGTAATCTTGTTTTGTGTGTAATATAAGTTGTTTATTGTATATTTGGGTTTATAATTTTAAATAAATGGTTAGGGACCCTATGAACCCTAAGTTACTTGGAAAAAATAATTAATATTATAATTATATTTAATAAAATAATAATAATAATATTTATTAAAAATAAAATATTATATTATATTATATTAAAATATGCATGTACGTATATTATAGAAAAAATAATTTTGGGGGTGACAAAAAAATCACACAATTTATGTCACTTTTACATCAATGAACCCCTAACATTATAAACATAAAGTCGGAGGGCCCAAAATCCCTCCCTATTTATTATTTCTTTTTGATAGATAACCACAATAGGAGAAATGGAAAGGATAAAATGAGAGGATAATGGGAAGGATAAAGTGAGGAGAAAAAGAGAAGAAAAAGTGTAGAAAAAAAAGAGGAAAAAAGAATGGTAATTATGAAAGAGGATTAAAAATAATAATAACCACTCAGGATATTGAGTGTCATGCTCACTCAGAATGGAGATGTATGTAAATGAAAATATGAATATATTAATGGATACTCAAGGAAAATAAGTATTTCAATATGTTTTATTTGAGCATATTATTTTATTTTATTTCAATTTATCATTTTGTTATTTTATTATAATTTAAATTTATTTATTTGTTCATTTATATTGATTGATTAAAGTATGATATAGTTAACCTTAAATATTTTTGGGTTCTAGGTATTTGAATAAGTGAATAGTTAAACAAGCTCTAAAATTGTTTTATTCATATTTTCATCTAGACTAGTATAAAATACTAATTTATAAGTGCATAAAGTTGGTTGTTATAGTTTAGGATGAGTTAAAGAGATCCCATTACAAGAATAGTTTAATTATAATAACTCTCCAGTTGGATACTAGAAAAATGCTTGCAAAAATATTTTTCATATGACTCCATATAATCCTTATGAAGATTCTTTAACTAAGCCTAAATATATTGTTTTGAGAAATAAAATAATGTGACTATAGTGTATTGAGTAATGAAAACATAACCATTCTATCATATCAAATCATACTTGTAAACAAATCTAAAATTAAATAATTAAACCATTTCTATCTTAGTAATTTTATTTTTCTACTTTCTTAATTTATTCACTTACTAACTCAAATTATTTATTATTTTTATGAATCAAGCATATAAGCATAAATGAAGTGAATAATTAAAATATTTGAAATAGTATTCCATTTACTTTTATAAGTAAAAATATAATTATTTCTAAGAATAGTAACTCAACTTTCATCAGATAAAATATAATGAATGTGATACTCAAAACTAATCTCATAGTTAAATCAAATACATTGTCAAGTCATTATTTATATTTCATATAGATTTTATGAGTACATGATTGATTATATAAAACATGATTTCATTGTTTTGATAATATTTGTGATCACATAATTTTAAGGGAGGTTAGTTTCTTGTTAGCCTAAAAATCAAACCAAAATAATTTAAAAATAACATCCTAGGTGCATATCCTTAGATTGGGCAAGGTCTAGGAAGTGATCTCAAAAAAATAAAATAGAAAATCACATTATTATAACTTCCTCATAAAATGTCTACTTATGTACACAATTAAAGTTTTGATTTGTCTAATAGTTACAAAAGTATTAAATGGTGAATGTGTGAGGTCACATAGGAAGCATTTCCCCTTGCACTATAGAGGATTGATTTGAAAATGCTTGATGCAATAGATTATGGGTTTAGTATTTGGTAGAGATTCATTTTACTAGTTGGTCATGTTGGAATGAGGAGGAATCCATTTAATTCATAGACTTGGATGATGAATGTGGACCATTGGATCAAGATGAAAATTAATTAATGAGGATCAGTCCCCCATCCTTATAAATGAGAGAAATAGAGTGTGTAAGAAGGAGAGATATGGAGTGTGGAAGAAGGGATTGAGTATGGAAGGAAATTTAAGAGATTGTCATAAACCTTACTTACAAACTATCTAATTCTATTTAGTTAACTTGGGAAAGAGGAAGATTTAATGAATTTTAATTGGTAAGTTATGTGATGAGGAAATTAGGAGTTTATGAATTTAGAAAATAGGAATTTCTAAAAGCTATAGAATTTTTTATTACGATATTTTTTTATTTGATAGGGTAAAATTACAAGTTTTAAAAGGATCCTATAACTAGAAAAAAATTTAAAAAAATCAAGATACACCAAAAATGAACAAAAAAAGATAGGCCGGTCCTCTAAATTGGACTGAAATAGAAAAACTTTGTCAAAAAATTGTGAAAACGCTACAAATTACACTCTAAAATTTAGCCAAAATTAAAGAAAAAGATAAATAAATAAAATAACATAACATTAAAGAGTTAAATACTTTGAGTTGTAGTCCAAAAGAATAGCCAAATTAATATTATCCTTATTTGATATTTTATTTTGTTACTTTTCCTCTAGTGTGTTTAATTATGCCTTTTTTAGTGCTAGTTACATCCTTATTTTTACCTAAAAGTTTGTGAGAAGTTTCAGTTGCCTTATCTTGGATAGCCAACATGCCTTTTTCTCCTTATTATTACCAATTCCATTCTTCTTCTTTTTTTGGTTACTCTTAAGGGAGATTTTAGCTGGGAATTTCATCTCCACCACTTTTTCCTTCATGGGAGTTATAGTTTTCTTCCCACCAGCTTGAGAACTAAAACCCTTAGCTTTGAAACTACCCAATTATTTTTTTAGGTTCTTGTATTTGGCCTTCAAGACACTATAATCTTATATTTACTTTATGATCAACCTCCCCTAGTGTTTTAAATTGTCCTATAAATCTAATAATCTAAAATTATGTGCCATGAAAGGGTCCATGATTTATTTCATCTCATCCTTATCCTTGGCTTCAACCACTTTCTTGGATTCTTTTAGTAGTGATAAATTTATCTTCCTCTTTGATTCATTCATGGTTTTAATTTTCTTCTTATTTAGGTTCTGAGAGTTATGGGTATTTTATTTGTCATTTTTAACTTTAGTTATAAACACAACTAAGTGATTTCTTTCAAAAGGGGTTTTAATGAGAGCTTTCTCAGAGGACTCTAGGATTCCCTCCCCATCTTCCTCTAACTTATTGGAATCCTCCTCAAGGGTCTCTTCATACTCTTCCTCTATTGTATGCACCTCCTTCCCCCTCAAGGACTCCACCTTCTTAATGATAGGGAAAATTAGATCCTTGTGAATGAGGCAACTATCAAAATTTATTTCGTGATCTCAAGTGATTTGAGTAAAGAAAAGGAAACCTTATTTTTTATCCCTTAAAATTTTTCATGAGGAGGAAGGGGTGAGAAAATAGGACATAGAACTTACCTTCCAGTGTGATTTACTTGATGATATATAGATAAATTTTGAGATAATACTTTAGTAGGTACACCCCCAATAAACCTTTATTTTTAGTGATGATATCCTCATATGTTTTGAAGAATTTATTTATGATCTCTTATTTTATACATTTTTCCTCATAAGCCTTGGTACCTTCGCAACTAATACAAATAATTTCCCAATGATATCTCTAGAAATATTTATATCCAGACCTATCATACACATGTTTCATTAGTTCCATCCCATGGAAAAAGCCTTGAAAACATCCTCATCATACCTGATAATCCTTGTCATAAAATCCACTAGGCCTCCCTTATATAGCTTTCACCACACCTTAGAGTTGTCCTTGGATTCTGCATATGAAATACATTTGAGTCTCTATCTCTTTCCATAGTTTCTTATGTTTTCTTACTCAAACTCAATGGTCAAACTAAATTCTCCAATGCCTTTGCACACTTTAATAGGTCCATCTATTTTTATTAATAATTTTTCCATGCTTCACCTTATTCACTCAATTTACTAATTATTTAAAATGAATAGTGGAATCATTGTGTTTAGTATCCATTAAGTTAGTACTAGTCATTAAAATTACCTTCATTTGAATAAGCCCCCTCCCATGAGCTAATGATTGAATTTAAATCATTATTAAACATATTAATAATTTAGGGTATTAAACCTTCAAACCTTTTCTAAATGGCATATATTGTTGAGGATGATGATATTTGCCAACCCATCAGCCACCTTATTTCTCTCCATATGCATATGATCAATAGTAACCTCATTACAATTCTTTAATAATCCTTTTTAATCTTTGATTTATTTTTTAGTAGACCAATATGGCTTCAATTTTATTGATAGGGCATTAAATATATTTAGGTGTGGGGGCCTTCAATAGTTATCTTGTTAATTTTTAGGTGCATTACTAGCTAGATATCCTAGAGAGTTATTTTAGCCTTAACCATGTGGTTGCTTTGGGATCCCATTAGCCCTACATAAGTAGTTATGAAAACACCCTCAAATTATATAATAACCCATTTTTAATTAGAGTATGATTAGGCTAATTAACAAAGGCTAATTTATAATGGGAAGTGATGTGAATTTGGTGGAATAGGATGTGATAATAGAAGGAAATATTAATTGATTAAGGAAGAATAGTGATATACTAGGAACGTTAGTATGAATAGAAGAATTGATTAGATGATTTAGGATGATGTTAGTGGATAGTTAAAATTAACACAAGGTGTTTGATTTTAGGTGCCCACTTTTTTACCTTCTTTAAGAAAGTGTTGTGAAACATGATAAGTGGATTAAGAATTTTCAAAGAAAGAAGGAGCTAGAAAAGGTGGATGAAAATCTAGATTAAGATGATGAAATATTGTAATGAATGACAACCCATAGAGAGGGCATGCAAGGATGAAAGATGTGTATGGGCCCTTAAAAAAGAGAGGAATAAGCTAGAATAGAAGAACCAATGGGTGAGCGATGGACAACTAATTGATTAAATTACCCTAAGTAGGATGGATTTGATCAATGATGAGACTAATTGATGGGCTAATTTTTAAGCCATATTTAACTTATAACACGAATTAAGGATGAGATGATCACATTGATGGATGACTAGAAGTTAATAGGTTGATGCAAACATGTGTAGATGGTATAACAAATTTTAATAGAATGAATAAGCTATAATAAACAAGGCACATAAGGATGCCCTAGGTGATCAAAATAATGATTGAAGAATGATGTGATTAGATGTGGAGAAAATTGGATAAATTATGGATGATAAGATTATTAGTTAGAAGATTTGGATAACATAAATAAGGGTGATGGTGTTTGAGCTGACCTAAGAAATGTCATGTGACTAAGCATTTCCTACATAGTCTAAATAGACCTTAGGTCGACTTAGTTCTCTTAAAATTGGAGTAATGTTGAGAAATGACAAAGAATAGATGACTTGATCTGATGTTGAGAAATTTTAAATAGGTATGAAATTATTTAATTTGAAAAGGCTTCATTTTCCAAGGGGATAAACTACCATTGTAGTGTGACATTATATATAAGCCTCAATCACTTGATGTTTGATGTATCACCTGATGGTATGTGCCATGATATAAAACATCATGATGACCTGGATACAATGTTCACAAGCATTAACCCTTGATAAAATAGATAAATGAAATAAATTCACTATGAAATGGAAAAAAAAAAAGATGAAATTATTATCATATGTTGATGGATGGATATGAAAAAACCATGGTAACCTATTGACATGCATGGACTAAGTAAAGGCACAATATGAAAATAAAACAAATAATAAAATAGACACAAACCTTTAAAAAAATATATAAAGCATGTTTTCATTAATCAATTCAAAATCCATCCATGAAGTCTCAATGATACTGATATATAGATGGTGCCCCAAAATAAGGATACATGTAAGGGGATGAATTGAGAATAATATATCCTAACTTAAGATACATGTTTTGAGTTACCCCAAATATAAAAAAATTTCAAGCTTATATTGATGAATTTTACCCCAAATAGAGAAGATGTGGCAATAAAATATCTTGAAATAAGTTGCACACTTTGATTTACCCTAAATAGGGTGAAATTTATGAGATGAAATTGGATGGAGGATTTACTCTAACTTACCCCAAATTAGGTAGATTTAGTAAGGACACATCCCAATGGTATCTAAAATTATTTTATTAAGTATTTTGATTAGATTTTAGGACAAGACAAATATTTTTGTATTTTTTGGATTTATATCTCTCTTGGGTGTTTTTGGGATTTTTCTAATTTTTAGGGTCTTTTGGATTATCTAATGTTTTTTGAATTTTTTAGATTATGATGTTTTAAGATTTTTTTGATTTTAAATACATACAAAGGGTCACTATAAAAGGAAAACTTATTCTATAGGACTGAGGTTGGAAATGATGCAAGATGGAACATATTTTAGAATGATGTTGGATGATAATAGATGATGAGGGATGACTAGGAATGGATTAGGGATATCTAAGGACCATACTATAGACACTTAATTTTTATCACTTTCACATAAAAATTATGATCATAAGTATTTATTTTAATAATAAATGGATCAATACTTAATCATAGAAACACTCTAATTTTATTTTCACATGTTACATACATCTTCTAAAACACATTAGCACATCCTTGATTAGGTAAATGCACCATAACTAACTGTTAACTTCATCTAATTCTATCCAATCTAAATTAATCTTTGCATGCATAATTTTTGGTTAATTAAATGGGTTAATTATTCAACTCTCAATATTTCAAAAAATGCTAAATGGATTAATTGACTAATCAAAACAAATTATAAAACTAACTTCTCCCTAAATTAAAAATCCATGGAATTAGATAAATATTGGAATAATAAAAATTCAAATTTCAACAAATATCTAAAATGGTGACATCATCATGGCATCATGGCTCAAGTTGTCAAAGTTGGAAAAATATCAACATTAATGCAACAAATATCAAAAACGTTGAACCATGCCTTATAAATGTTATCCCATCGCTCCTTACATACTCAACCTCTTACATTTTTGGAAGGAAAGGATTCATCCATAACCCTCCATTTGGAGATCAAGATGGATGGTCACCATTTTTATACTATATTTATAAATTAAAGGTTCCCTATCCATTATAGATAAGCTCTTTAGAACTAAACTTAATTTGTAGAAATAGATATAGATCTTTACATTTTTTTATGCCTTGAATCATCAAGTAATTGAGTAGACAATGGGAGATGTTTTTGACATATATGCATGACATTGTCAAAGACTCCAAGCTCTACAAGATAAGTACAATCCTTTTTAAATCTAGTGAGTAAATAAAGTCCTCAAGGGATATTTAATGCTTATGCTTTTATCTTCTATCTTTTTCCCTATTTCTTAAAGTTAATCATAGGGATTAGGCTTAGAATTTCATATTATTTCAATTTTTATTGATGTGTATTCACTAACAATGAACTAACCTCTTTTGGATACATGATCTACATAATGGAACACCTAGTGGGACCCTAAGCACCCCATAAACCTCTTCAAGACCTCCTTGATCTTCCAATTAGAAAATCATATCACTCTTTGACCTTTATTTATTTCTTTTTCCTCTATTTTTTCATCTCCAAGTCAATGGTGAGATCGCACTATGTGTTAGTGAGTTAATTCTTTTGAATGGAGAGATTGACCTACTGAATAGTGATTTCATGTTTCTTATCCCCTACATTTTCTATGTGTTTTTATAACATTAGTGAGAATGACCTGCACAATGGTGAGATCAACCTATTAAATGGTGATCTTGTATTTATTGTCATTTATGTTTTATCTATATTCTAGGTAAATTAATGGGAATGAACCACTTAGTGATGAGAATGAAATACACACCAGTGAGAATGACCTACACATCAATGAGTTTGGGGATAGGTAAATTGTATTTCTATGTTGATATTTTATAAAATGGTTAGATCATCTAGTAAAATGGTGGTATCATCATATTAATCATTGAAGTTGCCAAACTACATTTTAATTAGCTATGGAATGGTGAGGTCACCCTGCTAAATAGCGAGATCGGCCTGTGTGAATTTTTCTAGAGAGAAAAAACTATAATAATTTAGCTTCCCTTAGTTGCCTAAATCACATTGTAACCCTCTAACTTATTTCTTTAAATTTTAGTGAATTAAAAGGGTGGTTCTATTTGATTAATAAAATCATTTTTTCACTCAAAAAAAAACACTTAATTTCATGTTATTTATTTAAGTGTTTTACTTATTTTCTTGCTTTCTTTTTTACCCAAAAGAAAGTTTGTTGTATGATCTTATATTGGCCATTCATGGGGTCTTGAGAATCAAAAATAAATGTTTATTTCTTTTTTATTTTGGCTATGTAATTGGATTTCATCACCTTCTCTCAATTCCTCAAAGCATAATGTATAAAGGTTGATATCCTAACATTCATACTAACCCTATACATCTAATGAGGGATATAAATTATTGATAGGTATCAAGAAATAATTTTTTATTTCTTTTTTTATTTTGGATATGTAATTGGATTTCATCACCTTCTCTCAATTCCTTAGAGCATAATGACTAAAGTTTGATATCCCAACATTCATACTAACCTTGTACATCTAATGGGGGATATAAATTATTGATAGGTATCATTAAGGCCTAGCATAATTCACCATAAAGGGTTTCATGAAAGCAATATGTTAACTCCTAAAGTTAATCCATTAGACAAAACCATAAAAGAATCTAGGGTCTCTTTGATAGGGTATGTATCCCCCTATGAACAACCAGACACCTAGATCTCTTCTTCGATGGATTGTGTACATTTTGGGACCATCTAATAAGTTAGTAAAACATTAAAAAAATTAATAATATGGTACCATGATCAATGATATGTGACATCTGACATGGTCAAAAAGAGGCTAGACCATCCCATGAATGGCCCAATTTTAGATTGTTTCATAAGAACCTTTTTGGTCATGGAACTTTCATTGATGTAAGGGTGTAAAGGTAACATCCCTCAAAGATTGCCTCATACCTAAAAACCTATGAAAAAAGCATGGGATTAAAAAACCACCATATTTAAATTCAATTATTTAATGAATCCTTAACTTTTTTATCTTTTAAAGGCAAGTGTATCTAAGGATCAATGATTATGATGTAATCTTATGTTAGTTAATACAAATAAGACTTGTGATGATTGATTGTTGATTACTATTGAGGTGTTGTCATTGATGTCAAAGGGTTTTCTATTTAGTAAATAATATGGTCATTGATGTTAAGGAATTTCTACTAATAAGAGTCCATAACTATTGACTGAGTCTATAGCTTACCATGAAAGTTGTTTTTGGTAAAGTAGACAATTATCCAAGAGACTTGTTATCCATATTTTACATCATATGGAGTCAAAAATATATATTTTAGAATTAATTAAAACAAAATACAACTGTATAAGTTTTTCTATGTGATGGAAGGTGATCTAAGGATTATGGAGAATAAGATCATGTTTAGATCTACTAGACAAACAACTATGGACTGCTTCAAATTTGTATGGACTACATCAAGTTTGTTACAAACTGCATCAAGTTTACTATGGACTACATTAGGTTTTCTATAGATTTCATTAGGTTTGTTATGGACTACATCAATTTTGCTATGGACTACATCAAGTTTTCTATGAACTGCATTAGGTTTGTTATGGACTACATCAAACATGCTATGGACTATATTAGAGGTGTTATAGACTACATCAGAGCTACTATGAATTAAATCAAGACTACTACATACTTCATCAAGATGACACTAAATGTATTCTAATGATTGTTTGGTCTATTATATCTTCATTTCGCTCAGGCTGACCTATGTACATGAGATTTCATAAAAGCTAATCTGAATTATGTTTTTAAAAGAGAATAAATCATTATATAGCATACTATAGAGTTTTGTTTGGCCAAATTTCAAGAAGTTTTTTATCACCATCTTGTAAATAAGAAAGATCAAAATGTCCTTTTAAAGTATGAAAAATAGAGGATTATTATTTTCTAAGGAGCATAGCAGAGGTCTATTGAGTAATTGATGGCTAGAGAGGCATGAGTATGAAAACATAAAATGATTCACAAGAAGATGAAATGTAGAGTATATAGAATCAGATAAAAGCTATGATGAGAAGAAGTAACGAGGATAAATTTTTTGAAAATAAATATTAGAGAGAAAGAGAGCTTAATATGTCTATTTGATTGATAAGTAAAAAAACAACAAAATAAATCTGAGATTAATGAGCAGAGAAATTAGAATTATACCATCATTTTTTTATAGAATCAACTAAGAAATGTGGATGATCTAAAGTACCTAATTTGGTGTTTGGAAAAGGGGGTTGAAGCCTCCAATAGATTAGTTTCTACAAATCAAGGAGTTGGTGCTTCTTAGCAAGTTGGTGCTTTCTGAATCTTTTTTTCAAGTTGGTGCTTGACTATTTGGGGTTGGTGCCTCAAGCTAAGTTGGTACTCATAAATCTATTTGATTCATTGCATATCTATTTTAGGACATGTAGTCCATGTAGTGATTAATATGGGTTTTCTTTCCTTTAAGGGTTTCCTACATATATAATGTGTTATGTATTTGTTGTAGTTTGATTTCTCTATGGATTTTGAATTGATTCTTGACTAATGAACTAAAAAATTTGAATAAAGTATTAAGAGATCACTGATTCACCCCCTCTTTCAGCGGCTATGCTTCCAAAAATTAGTATTAGATCAGGTATTTCAAGGTCAGGATTGATAGTTGGAAGGTAGATCCTATGAATCATAATATTTAGTCATAAAGTAAAAGAAGGGTTTTTAACAAAAAAGTACCCATTGTTCACTAGAACCAATTATACCTTTTAGAGCATTAACATGAAGACTTATTTGATGGTTCCCAAGTTTAACATTTTGTAGCTAGTTATAAATGGGTCTACTATCCCTCAAACTCCTCCAATTGACACTATAGGAAAGAAATCAAGTGATAATAATTCAAAGTTTATGAATTCTATATTTTGTGGATTGGTAGAATCTGAGTTTGTCAAGGTGATGCAATGTGAGTCAGCTAAGGTAATGTTAACCAAATTTGACCCTACAAGTCAAATTGAGACCCTTATAGGTAAAAAATTTAACCTTAGGTGTTTTAAGGGGTCTATTATTATGTCATAAGGTGTATTATAGTCCATTTTATGTCATTTCATGTCACATTAGACTTGGTCTTGGTTATTTTTAATATTTATGTCTTTTTGAGTCATTTTAGGGGTCAAAATAGAGCATTAAATGACTTGTATAGCCTCTTTGGGAAACATGAAGGTTTTAAAAGGTGATTTAATTCAAAATGTGTCCTAATAAATCTTAAGTGACTATTTCTAATTGAAAAGTGGTAGGTTCTTTTTAAGAAAGAGTAGTTTTCTTAGAAAAAGGAGGAGTTTGACACTTGTACAGTCCATAAGGAAATGTGACACATGGTATAATATTATTAGATGACTATTCAGATTCATTATACCAATTTATATGATTTAATTACTCTATAAGTGTGAAAATTGAGCTAAAATTGTTCTACTCCTTTTTCACCCTTTCATTAACATAAAACTAGTTAGCAGATTTGTACTTGATACGGCCAGCAGGGGAGGTTTTAGATAAATTAGACTTGGTGGTGTATTATAAAATCAATTATATCAAATTTTATGTTTGTTTATATAATAATGGTGACTTTTAATTTATGACCCATTCCTAATAAGTTGACCTATCCAATTTTTTTGCTAATCTATACACCCTATAGGTTTTGCTTTGGTTTTGAGAAGTATGTACAATCCAAATAATTGGATTGATTCAATATTATTTTGGTTCTCTAATAAAATTATCTCAATTCTTGGTTTCATGTTTCAAGGTATTTGGATAAGCCAAGTATCTTAAGTTGCAAGAAGAAGTACTTTTTTGCGCTGCAGGTAGGTTTCCAATATCTACATAATCTTCATGCTTTTGTAAGAATTAAAGTCATTGTGATAGTTTAATTTACATGTTTTAAATTCTCTATTTATTTCCTTTAACTTTCAACTTCATTCTCCAAATAAATATTCATAGTTTATAGTCATATACCACATATACACATAGTCTGCCATGAACATGTACCTACAGGTGCCATGGATAGGAAGCGTCATGTTGAAATGAAGTTTTTAACTTTTTATAAATATTAAAAAGTTTAATTATATCCATTTTGACATTTTAATAAGATACAATTGTTTTTGGAGGCTCATACATCATGAGTATAGTTCATAATTATGCTCACTGCCTACAAGTAACTCAAAATGCACCTACATTTGCCTTCATAGGGACCAATCATGTTGGAAGAAAGAGTAACTAATATAAAAAAGTTCTTAAGTAATAATAATAGTCTATTTTAAATCTTTTAGATAGATCAAAACCCATTGGAAAGTTAAATGAAACACACACTATTTATGCTTGTACTCACTACCTACAAACATGACAATGTTCATCTACAGGTGATAACATAAAGAGTTAGGATGTCATATGGGATTATTCAAACAAGTGGTGAAAATAATTTTGTTAATTGATCATGAAAATACTATTTTTAATACTAATTTGGTATTATAGTTGTGAGGAACTTTCAAAAGGAGAGATGACTGTAGACTAAGGGACCTTTTCCCAAAATTGCAAAAATAGAGGTTTAGACCATTTTTGTCAAGGGAATAAAACAAGGTTAACATGAATTTAATGCATATTTATGACTAAACCTAGTATCATCCATATTTGATAAGATATATCCAAATTTTTTAAAGTGGAAGTCAATTGTTGAAGATAATATATACTCATAAACACTAATTTCAAATAGTAATGTATATAAGGTTAGAGATTCCAAAGTGATCCTAGCATCTTAAAGTGAAAAATGGGGTATGATTCATGTTTAAGATATCTATTCAAGTGAAAATTAATATCAAAGAGTATAAAGGCCATCAAGAGATTTGGATATAAACTATTTGGAGTCCAATTCACTCCTACATGTGTACCTAATTCAAAAAACTATTCACCTACAGGTCTTGAGTTATAAAAGGACCTATTCACCCAAGGGTGTAGTATGAAACAATGAATATATTATTTAATGTTTTTATATGGTTTAATATGCCATTATTTATCCAAGGGTCATTTAAATACGCTTGGAATTCTATGCTTTATCTCTCATGACCACCTACAAGTGTCCCATCATTCGAAATACTCACCTATAGTTGATTAAGAGGTGATAGTGAGCTTGAAAACATGAATTGCATCAGTATGAACATGAATTTTTGTGACTATGAAAATATTTAGATGATATTTAGGCACTATATCCAAGGTTTAAATATAAATGATCACCTATAATAACTATCCTTTGGTCAAAAGGGCAAGGTAACACTATCAACTGCCTATGACTGATATTGAAAGTAATTCAAACCGAAAGTGTGAGGTGATCAAGATAATATATTAATTTTATCTTGGAATTATATATTAAGGATTATATATTTTATTAAAATCCTAATCCATGCATACACACCTATAGGTGGACCCCTATTCTGCCTTAACATAATTGGTTGTAGTTATATGCAACAATGAACTAAAGAGTGATGTTGTGATGTTTGTATTGCATAAAAACTAATAAAATGGGTCCCAATATATGTTTATTGACACTATTATATTATAAATAAACGTATTAACATTTAATTTAGGATAAATTATGCAGGGATCACCTATAAGAAAGAGAAACATAGTTAAGAAATTGACCTCAATCTAGGCTAATCATAGTAAGGTAGGAACCAAGTAGAGTTTGGAAAAGGGTATAATGGTTTACATGATTTAAATATCCTAATATAGACAATAAAACCTTGTGATACTCTCATTATGGTTACTAATAAAATAAATTACCCTATTGATACATTACATAGTCTAAAGTGTAAATCTTGCATACAATCTATCTTCCTAGGAGCTTGTTTTGGATTTTGTAAGTGTTGGAAGGTCAAATGATATGAAAAATGGATGAAATTTTATGGATATTATATTTAAAACTTTTACAAGTTCATAAAATTATAATTTAGTTTAAAAAAATAGGTGAGGTACCCTTTATTTTGTCTCAGACAAAGGGTACTTCCCTTTGTATGCAAACCCTGCATCTTTAAGAAAGGGAGATAAATGATGAGCTATGAGTTGGGTGAAAATTTATATAAGGTGTTTTGAATTTTATTAAAACTTTAAAAACATTATAAAACATTCCTAAATGCTTGAAGCTACACAATCAGTCCAAACCTATAAGAGTTGCAGTCAGATCTGTTAGGTAGGGTTTAGACTAAATGGGATACCAATATCACTTATAACTTTATGAAGTCACTATAATAGACTATGAAATTTTTATGGAATAATAATATATGTTTCAAATCTCATTTTATGAAAATAATCCACAAGGAGATCCACTTTTGGCTTAAAACCAACATAAACCTGTAGGAAATGGAGAAAAGAACTTGATAGTCTAACTTTGAGTGCTCACATAGTCTCTAAATATTTGCATGGAGGTATAAGGAGTTTATGGAGTTTTATGTAGTTCTTTAAAAAAAAAAAAATTAATTTTTTTAAAACTTTAACATCAAATCTTTATGAGTGAACCTTAAGAGCAGAAGTGGTCTAAAACCCTCACAAACCCTAGTTAAGGACCCAATTAGGAAAATAATGAATAAAATGGATCAAAATGGACCATAATGGATTATTAAATTATTTTATATTATATATTACTCTCCAAATACAATTCTCATCTAATTAAGTTGCTCCCTATTTATATGAATAGGATATAAAATTACTTTTCTTGACTATTGTGTGCATTGTGCAAGTTCTAAGAGGTTTCAAGAGATGAAATCCACTTTTGGAGGAATATATAGACTTATAATAACTCCATATGTTTATTTAATTATTATTACAAAATCCTAAATGTCTCAACAAGATCACTCATCTTGACTAGTTAGAACTGGAATAATGAGAATGATAGTGAGAAGGGTAAGAACTTCAAGTGCATGTATTTTTAATGTCTACCTGAGTAGTATAATGACATGGAAGGTCTTTATAAGTGTCATCCACTCCATTTAATGTATTTTCATGGAAAAATTAAGCCAATTTTAAGGCCAAGTGTGAGAGGAGTCTAAAAGAGGAGTTTCTTTAACTATAGGCAGCGATGTCTCACTTTCATAAGAATATAGGTGATTAAAAATGCAACCAATGCATGGAAAATAATTTTTTAAATCCTTACCTATTATTCCAATAATTATATTTTTACCTATTTAGTTTTGGGATGTTCCAATAGGGGTTAATGATGAAGGCAATTTTTTGATCCAACAAAGGGAATTTCATGCCACATTTCAAGAGTTTCATGCCTTGGATTACCACTTGTATCTTCTAAATTTTCATGATAAGTTTCAAATTTTATTCTCATGCACATTTAATCCCTTTTCTCATCTTTATATTTTCCCTTATCACCTTTGGACTTCTTTCATATCTTCTCTCTTTCAAGTTCTATAAGAACTAGCCATTTTGGCCTTTGTAAAACATGATCCACCTGAGTATGGCAAAGCCCTACTTATTTTCATATCATGGATCAATAAATACAACTAATTTTTACCTCTTATATTATTTTTATAGTTTTTTCACTTGAATTATTGATCTTTCTTAGTGATGACTATTGTTTTCCTTAACATTATTGTCTCATTCTCTCACCTATTTATACCTTGAAAGCTTCTTCTTATAATTCATGTGAAGTATTATATGAAGTGTAAAGGTTGAGCGAGTTATTATATTCAAATATTTCCATTATAGGCCTCTTTTCTAGTCCTCTTATCCTAAACATTCATCATAACCTCATAATGAAATACTAATGTGAGAAGATTCAAATTAGAGAAGTGTATGTCTAGTTAGTCCATTGATCTCATGTCTGACATGATGTTGGTTGGTATTCATCAAATAATTTGGTGTATCACCACCTTTAGTATGGTTTAATTTTAGTTTTATCTCACTTTTCCTTGCAAGCATAGGTGTAGTAGTGATCTAAAAGTGGTACATCAAGGGAACTAGCCCTATCTAGAGATTCACCTCATTATCACACTACCCATAGCCTAGAGGTGTTTTAATTTTCCCTCTTGGATGAGGAGAGATGAGACATATCCTTAAAGGGTAAAAATCCAAGTGATAATAGGAAATTTTGGACAAGTTATAGCTTGTCTATGAAGGTGACACCAAGGTAAAATTGGCAAAGATTTAGACCCATAAAAATTAGATTGAAGGTCTAAAGATGAAGGAAGAAGAGAATGTTGTAGCATATATTAGTACAGTTGATGAATTATTCATCATAATAATAGGTATTGGAGAAAATTTTAATGAGTCAACTATTGTTCAAAAGGTTCTAATATCCTTGACCCCAATATTTTACTCAAAGTTGACATCATTTGAAGAAATAAAATACTTAGATTAATTACAAATGGATGAGATTCATAGAATAATTAAATGCCTATGAGATGAGGATTGATGATGGAATATATTATAAAATGGAAGTAGCCTTCAATGTTTCAAATAAAACACAAATAAAAAGGGTTTAAATTGGTAGTAACACTAATTTTGATAAAGATAAATCTGAATCCTTATTTGTGAGGAAATTGAGAAAAGGTTTAGGTAGGTATAAAGGAAATATACCATTCAAATGTTTCAATTGTGGAATTATTGGTAATTTTTATACCAAGTGTCCTTAAAAATAAAAACATGAGCATGATGAATAACATGGTGAAGAGAATAAGAAGTCAAACAAATATGACAATAGCAAGAAAAATTTGAAGCAAGGTGACTATAAGAAAAATTTCTTCAATAACAAAAAGAGTTTATATTCTAAATAAGATAGTAGATCTTCTAAAGTTAGTGATATAGATATCTCAGATAGTAATGACTATAGTTTAGATCATAGAAGTGATGAAGTTTTGTTCATGGCCATTGAAGTTGAAGATGGGAATAGTTAAATAGAATAAGTCTTCATGGATGATGAATAAGTGGATGAAGAAGAAGTTGAGGTTGATCTTGAGGTATAAATTATCAATTCTTTGAATGAATTAAATAATCAAAAAAAGCTAAACCAAAAGTTCAAGCCTTTAGTCAAAAGTCATGAAGAATAGATCGATATTTTGGAAACTAAGATAACTAAGAATGCCAAGGAATTTGATGAAGTCATAAACAATCTCAAGTCTCACTTAGAAGAAGTAAATACAATTCTAAAGTCAAAGGAAGGAGATTGAAATGAGTACAAATTTGAGATAGGTTTATTGAATTCAGATTTGGAATAGTTCATAGTCAAATTAAAAAATTGTCAAAAGTTTGAAAAGAACAATGGAATTATTGATAACATATTGAATAGTCAAAGGTCTCCACTCCTTAAAATAGGCCTTGGATACATTGATGAATATAAGAGTAGAAAGGAAGAGTAGAATATTAGTAAGCCAAAGACAAATGTTGATGCTCTCAAGAAATCTAAGATTGTGAATGATAATTAGAGGTTCAGATAGGTCAAGAATATTATCGCTCCTCTCAGAGATAATAAAAGTATCAATATACCTTTAAAAAATATTTAGAGATCATTTCTTATCAGGCAACTAAATGAAATAAGGTACATTATTCCTTTTATGACTACTATTTTACTTCTAATCAGTATGGACATAGAGTTGAGATTGTAGATCAAATGCTAAAAATAATGATTCATGGAGAAGTGATATGAATAGTCATAAATTTCTAAAATGATTCTCAAATTCATTTATCCAAGGGTCAAATATCAATAGAAATAATGTGATTTTTTGACAACTATAATATAATTATACCTATTAAAATATTTTATACATTGGGTTATGAAAACCCCCTAGTAAAAATAGCAAGGTGTACATTTAAATTGATAAGAAGTTAGATGCTTTGAAAATATTGAAAAGGGAGCAATAAAATGATGTCCAAAGGAAGAAGAATCCATGTTAGCACAAGATACTTTCCACATTCAAGATGAGAGTTTGAAATGGTACATTGATAATGGTTGTTCAAGCCATATTACATGTGATAAGAATAAAATTATATCTTTAAAGAAGACTATTGAAGGTACAATCAAGTTTGGAGACAATACAATAGCTGATATTTTTGGCAAGGGAATATTAAGTCTTGCCAATGGGAAAAATAAAATTGAGAATGTGTTAAATGTAAAAGGACTGAAGCATAATTTGTTGAGTTTTATTCAAATGTGAAATCAAGGACATACACTAACCTTTCATGTTAAAGGATGTGAAATAAGAAAAGAAAGTTCAAGAAGATTGGTAGCAGATGTTAATAGGACTAGAAACAATTTGTATGTTTTGAATGAGATCAAGCACAAGTGTTTTATGAATCAAATGGATGAGAGTTGGCTTTGTCACATAAGAATGGGACATCTAAACTTTGATAACTTAGTAAATATAGGCACTAAGAAATCAGTTATGAACATGCATAAGATCACTAAACCTACAAACACCCTCTGTAAGGCATACCAACATGGAAAATATGAAATAAGAAGGTTCAACATTAAAGAATATTCAACTAAAAACCTTTAGATTTGAAACATATAGATCTATATGATCCAACTAGAATTCAAAGTATTCAAAGTGAAAGTCACTTCATGTTTCTTATTGATGTTTACACTAGACTGAGATAGACTATAAAATCAAGTGTCTAAGATCTAATAGAGGAGGAGAATTTTGGTCATATGAGTTTAATGACTTTTTTAAAGAACATAGATTCAAGAGATATCTTTTGGTTGCAAGGACACCACCACAGAATGGTGTGGTAGAAAGGAAGAATAAGACTATTCAGGAAATGGCTAAGACAATGTTAAATAAGTACAAATTGTCTAATAAATTTTTGAGAGAGGTATAAAACATAGTAGTACACATTTTAAATAAATTTCAAATCAAAATGAATAACAAAAAGACCCCTATGAACTTTGGAAAGGTAGACCAGCTTCAATATAACACTTTAGAGTGTTTGGAATCATGTGTTTCATTAAGAGAGATGAAGAGGACATAGGAAAATTTCATTCAAGGTCTGATGAAGGCATATTACTTAGATATTCATCAGTTAGTTTTGCATATATATATTAAAACAAGGGACTACAATAGATTTTGGAGAGTACACATGTGAGAGTAGATGAAACTAGATCTAAGAAGGTGAGCACACAACCAAGAGTTTATGCATAGGATATTGATTTCAAGGAAGAAGAAAAAACATCAGAAGAAGTAGTAGAAGAAAATCAAGAAGAAGAACATGAATATACAAGGGCACTTTCTATATTCATTTTGAAAAATCATGCAGAAAGTCAAATCATTGATGATATTGATGCTAGAGTAAAAACTAGGAGAAGGTTTATGAATACATTTCAAAATGTAAACTTATCTTTATTTTCAAATATAAAACCAAAAAAATTTCAAAAGATAGAAGTGATAAGCATTGGGTGAATGTTATGGAGGAAGAGCTTAATCAGATTGATAAAAATGAGATTTGGGAACTTATTCCCATATCTAAGAACAAGAATGCCCTTGAAACCAAATGGGTTTTTAGGAAAAAACTGAATAAAGATGGTCAGGTCATGAGAAATAAATCAAATTTAGTATGTAGATGCTATACTCAAGTAGAAGGTGTTAACTTTGAATAAACTGTTACACCTATGGCAATACTAGTATCCATATTATTATTTTTGGATATTATAGTTTTAAGAATTATAAGATATATCATATGGATGTAAAGTCTACATTTATCAATGCAAATTTAGAAGAAGTGGATATAGAGAAAATTGAAGGTTTATCTTTGTTAGGGAATAATAACTATGTTTGTAGATTGAAGAAAACATTATATGGGCTAAATCAAGCCCCTATAGTGTGGTATGAAAGACTAGAAAAATACTTGCTTGATCAGGGCTTCAAGAGAGGTGTTGATGATAGTAATATTTACATCAAAATAGAAGGTGAGCATTAATTTCTTATAGTTTTATATGTTGATGATATTATATTTGGTAGTGACTATGACAAGATGTCTAAAGAGTTCGTAGAATTAATGAAACAAGAATTTGAGATGTCTATGTTAGGTAAACTATCATTTTTTCTAGGACTTCAAGTAGTTTAATTAGATAAGGGAATCTTCATCTCTCAAGCTAAACATTAAGTAAATATTGAAGAAGTTTGATATGGAAGAATATAAATCAATAAGTACACTAATGACAACAAGTTTCAAATTGAGCCAATAAGATAATTCATTAGAAGTCAATTAGACCTTATATAGATCTATGATTAGAAATCTATTTTATACTATTGCATCAAGACTTGATATCATATAGACAATAGGTCTAGTGACCATATTTAATGTAAAACCAAAAGAGACACACTTACAAATAGTCAAGAGGATATTCAAATATCTCAAAGGTACTATGGAATTTGGTTTGTGGTACTCAAAAGGTAAGGATTTTACTCTAATAACATAAATTGATGCAAATTGGGCAGGTAGCATTGATGATAGAAAGAGCATAAGTGGTGGTGCATTATTTATTGGAAAGATTCTTATGTCATGGATGAGTAAGAAACAAACATTAGTTTCCTTATCCACAACTAAAGATGAGTACATAGCAACAATATCATGTTGTACATAGGTCTTATTGATGAAATAGACCTTGAGTGAATTTAAGATTAAGAATGATAGTCCAATTTCTCTATTTTGTGACAGTATTAGTGCCATTAATATCTCTAAAAATCTATTCATGTGTTTTAGGATTAATAATAGTAAAATTAAGTATCATTTTATAAGGGATTAGGTAGTTGATCAAATTGTCAAACTAGAGTATGTAACCATAAAAAAATAAGTTGCAAACATTTTTACAAAACCTATTCCAAGGATAACATTTGTATTCTTAAGGTAGTAATTAAGATTACTTCCTTATTATGTCAGTCATTAAGAAAGTTATGGACTGATGGGGATATAACCTTTGGGTATCTTTTAGCTCTAAGGATCAAGATTCAAGAGTCTATGATAGTCAAAATATGTTCAAGTGGGAGTGAGTAGTATCTTATATTTTTCTAAGGAGAAGTTTATGGAATTCTCATCAGGGAAATGAAGATGGATATTATCAATTTTGAAAAAGTAGCACTTTGTTTGGGACCAATAGATTTTAGGTTGTGCAACCCTTTTCCATTGATGTCAAATGGGGAGAATTAGCAAGTTGACTATTTTCAAGTAGAAATAGTGCAGTAGTAAAGATAGTTGTATAAAAGAGAAATAAAAAGTTTATGTAACTATTGTCTAGTTTCCTTTGGTGAAGAAATGACAAAGGAAAGAGTAAACCAAGGTCAAGTTCTGGTGTAAAGGTATGTTCATTGAATTATAAAATTTGTTTAGGTCATCATCTTGTAAAGGTTTTCCATCAATGACAAAGGGGGACATTGTTAAGATGTTATCATTGATGTCAAAGGGTTTGTTATTCAATAAATAAATATGGTCATTAATGTCAAATATTTTTTTTATAATATTCCATAACTACTGGCTAAGTCTATAGCTTACCATGAAAGTTGTTTTTAGTAAAGCAAATAATTAGCCAAGAGACTTATTATCTATATTTTACATCATATGGAGTCATAGAAATAGACTAAAACTTTAATTTAGACTAAAGACCACTATATAAGTTATTATGTATGAAGGAAGGTGATTTAAGGATTATGGAGAATAATATCATGTTTGGAGCTACTAAGCAAGAAGCTATAGACTACATCAGATTTTCTATGGAATGTATTAGGTTTGCTATGAACTACATCAAGTTTGCTATGGATTGCATCAAATTTGATATGAACTGCATCATGTTTGCTAAGGAGTGCATTAGATATGCTATGGAATACATCAGAGATGCTATGGAATACATCAGAGATGTTATGAACTACATCAAGACTACTACAATCTTAATCAAGCTGACATTAAATGTATTCTAATGATTTCTTGGTTTATTCCAACTTCATTTCACTTAGGCTGACCTATGTGAGTGAGCTTTTATAAAATATAATGTGAATTATGTTTTAAAAAGAGAATAAATCATTATGTATCCATATTTAGGGTTTTGTTTGGATGAATTTCAAGAAGTTATTGATCATTGTCATGTATATAAGTAAGATCAAATTATCCTTTTAAAGTATGAAAAATAGAGGATTATTATTCACTAAGGAATAGATCAAATATTTGGTAAGGAATGGATGAACAAGAAGGTATGAGTATGAAAACATCAAATGATTCATAGGAAGATGAACTCTAGAGTATATAGAATTATCTAAAAGAGATGAGAAAAGGAGGAAACGATGATAAAGTCTTTGAAAATAAAGTGTAGAGAAAAAGAGAACCTAATATGTCTATTTAATTGATAAGAAGAAAATGGTAAAATAAATCTAAGATTGATGAGCAAATAAAGAATAATTGTACCATTGTTTATTGATAGAATCAAATAAGAAAGGTGGATGATCTGAAGTAGTTGAGTTGTTATTAATCAAATGGGGATGAATCCTCCTATATATTAGTGTCTACAAATCAAGGAGTTGGTGCTTTTTAGCAAGTTGGTACTTGTTGAATATTTTTGCCAAGTTGGTGCTTGACTATTTGGGGTTGGTGCCTCAAAATGAGTTGGTGCTCAATAATATTTTTGATTCATTTCATATATAGTTTTAGGGCATGTAGTCTATGCAGTGATCAATGTGGGTTTTCTTTTCTTTAATGGGTTCCCACCTATATCATGTGTTATTTCTTTATTGTGGTTTGATTGCTCTATGGATTTCATATTAATAATTGAATAATTAACTAAATAATTTTAATAAAGTTTTAATATCTCAATGATTCACCCTCCCCCCTCTCATTAGTTGTGCTTCCAACAATTACATTATTGTTTTCTTAAAACTTGTTTTATTTGACAAACTCATTCAAAACTAAGACATCTAAATTTACTGAGTCAAACCAGAGTCCAATACATGACTTTATATTCACCTACATAAATAAGTGTTACTATGTTTATATTTAAAGCCATAAATTACTCTTTCTATATGTCTTTTCAAAACCTTGTCTAAATACACACCCTTCTTGTCTAAACCACATCATTCAGCTATTTACTTTAAAACAATAAAATTTTAATTTATGATCTAATTAGAATTCTGAACTAGGGTCTAATTTATTGTTAAAACACTATATTTATGCCATCCATTTTATTTCAAACCTTATACAAATTCTAATTTTAGTTCTAATTCCAAATTTAAAATAAGTCATGTTTCCATGAACAAATTCTAATTCTAGTCTAAATTCAAATATAAAACATTCAAAATCAAACCAATTTTTAAACACTTTTCAAGATACCAACATTGAAACACAATATGATTGAACCATTCTATTTGGTATTCACCTTGGTCAAAATAAATGATGTCACTTTACACATTCACATTGTCAATCCTATTACAATGTTATGTTACAATAAAAACCACACTCCAAATCTAAACAAGTTTCAAGCATCCAAACTTATTCCAAGATGAAGATAGTAAACCCAAATATGCCTAAGTATAATGCAATAGAGCTATTTATAACCCCTCTTTTTATGAAGAGGTAATATACAATCCATATGGTTATGAACATTAAGTTAAAGATGAGGCAAATCAATAGTACTTTACCAATGTGCCATCTAATGCCAAACTTGGAAAAACTCAACAATACCTCCCAAGTGTACCATCTAGTTCCAACCTTAAACAAAATCAATAATACATTATGAATGAACCATATAGCATAGATTATGGATAATACCAATTTACATGGTACCTTTTTAATAACAAAGACAAAACATTATAATGTTATTATAAATTGGTGCTAGATTTTCAATTGGATTTATAATGGATAATTTATGCTAATTGGTTAGATATCCTAAAGAGACACCCCTTGCATTCCCAGATAATCAAGCCACTTCTATCCAAATTCAAGCCCTTTTACTAGCCTCTAACCAAGCCCTTAAGTTATCTAGTAAAGGAAAAGGTCAACTTTTTGACTCACATTCATAAAGCCAATTCATTTCCTCTCAAATATAATTGGCTAGTCAGTTGTTCGCTATTTTAGCTAATTCCCTAACTACATTAAATATTCAAAATTTGTCACTAATAGAACTAAATCCACAAACTAAACATCCACTAGATTTATTAATCCATTTTATACCTAATATTGATCTATTTTCTAGTAACACATCAGTCTCAAACTTATATAACATGCCTATATCCAAAAGTGATCTTTTGGATAATCCTAATCCAAATCCCCTCATGTATTCTTCCCACAACATGGTGATAATTCTCAATTAACAAATTCCAATCCAATCCTCATCAAGTGTCATCCAAAAACCATTCTTCCCACTTCATAGGTCCTTTCTTCCAAAATTCCTACCACCTTAAAAGAATAGGTTACAAACATGCATTATCCATAATATCAGGTTGTAAATAATTATCTGCCTCAACAAGTGGTGACCAATTTTTTGCCTCAACTGATAGCAACAAATTCTTCACCTCAAAAAGTGATAACCAATTCTTCATCTCAACCCATGGTGACCAATCCTCTACCTTAATAGGTGACTAATATTACACCCAACAAGTGGTAAGAAATCATAAATAGACATTATCTAACCAAAAATGTGTTTTTATTATTCAACCACTTACTATTTCTATTCAACATACTACTTATTAAAACTAACAATGTGTTCCATATAACAAGTAGTAAGTCCCTTTCATACAATTGATTCCTATGAATTGACAATAGGTTCCTTTTGATTCCAAATAAATATCATTCAACCCCAAGTAAACCATATTAGAGATTTGTTAATGATGTTATAGTGATGTCATGGAGGTTTCCAAATGAGAGTATGAAGTGTCTTGATAGTCTAAATGACAATGATAAAGTGTTTAATGTGCTTGTCCTAGTATGATTGAAGTTGGTTTGGTTAATCTTCTATTTTAGATTGGTTAGAGATGTGTAGGGATGAGTATGGTGAGTTGATAATATGAATGGGGTCCTATCATAGGTAAAATATGATTTAATTTCTTGTGTGAATGATTTTATTTAATCTAGTTGATCATTGTTATCATCTAGACACTTTGGGTCTAGTGGTAGAAAATTTGAGTAGGTAGTTTGATGACATCACCATTACCATGTGTGGATGAGTCAGGGGGAGTTGGTCATATGGTTGTGATAACATGTTTACCTAGTTATTATGTTTTAAATTTTAGTTCATGCTATGAAGAGTAACATAATATATGCTAGTGAAAAGTTGGGCTCTTAGGTAGTTTGACAATGTTCTTCCATTGCCAAATTTACAATGTAGTAAGAAGAGCTGAGTAATCATATTGATATAGTCATATCTCACATATGTGGTAGTTTTATAATAATTTGATCACATGGGTTTGATAAAAAAAAAATCCTATCTTATATTCACTAAATTTCAATTCACGTGATGTAGTGCATCCAAAGATATGCATGTGAAAAGTTGTCCTTCCAAACAGTTCTTGACATAGTTGGCTCGTGAATAGATAAATTTGAGGATGAATTTTAATGTCATTGTATCTCATACATGTGAGGGTTCTATGATAATATTTATATATGTTTGGATTATCATGTGTGAGGATATCATATGGTCAAAATTTTAAAACATTCACTTGAGCAAAGAAAAATATATGAAGGTGTAAAGTTAACCTTCCAAGTGTATTTCAATGATCCCCATTGTTTATTTTGTACAAAGATAAAGAGCAGGACCAAATTAATATATTATCGATAGAATGAAATCATAAATTGAATATCTATGGGTCATATCAACTCAACGAGGTCAAACTATTCATTGGTTAATGAGGGTAAAGATCAAGCTCCTTACAAAAGGATCAAAGGAGCATGTTTGTTCCAAGGTCTCAGGAAGCAATGAGACAAGGACAAGTGCTTGATGTTTAAATAGTAAAATTGATTAAAATTCATGTTATGGTGAGAATTTTCATGATCATGGGGTTTTTGAGAAAGATTAAATGGTGATAATTTCATGATAAAGACATGAGTGATCCACAGAGATCGACGATGCACATTGAGTCAATATTGCAAGAGTGCATGAGATGAGGTCAATTATTCAAGGTTTAACTTTTGGTAGTGGCACACTATGAGTTAAAGGTTAATATTTTTAAAATACTATTTACGGTGTGTGATTTATCTAAATTATTGAGGACATGATATGCAATCATAGTGTTCGATGTTTAACAATGACCGTTTGAATTCAAATATTTGAATTTAACAAAGGAAAGACTAATGTCTAGTTGTTGAGCCATAACTTTTGATCTATGTATAATTTGACCATGTAGTAAAAACATAATTTTTATATGACTCTACGGTACATCTATAAATATGAATTTTAATGTCTAATTTTTAGTATAGTCATATTTATTGAGCTCCAAAGTTGACTATGTTTTTGACTTGTTCTACAAGTGACCTGAGAAGGATGTTCAAGCTTATTTTATTGTTGTTTGTATGAATAACTATGGATTATATATTGTATCATGTTTTATAATCTATGAGTACCATATGTATGCATTATGAATTTTTGAACAATTATATGCAGTATGAATAATTGCTAAGAAGGTGACTATGTGTTCATTAATGGTGACTATGTGCACAAAATGTTGTTTGAGTAAATTGTGCTTAAGAAAAAGGCTATTGTGATGTTTATTGGAAATTAAGGGGGAATTATAAATAATTTTTCATGGTTATATGTTTTTTAAAGTGTTCTTATGTTCTTATTTTTTTTAAGAAGTGTCAAAGAGGTGAATGGGTCTTCATAGAACCTAAAAGGTGACTTAAGCCTATTTGAAATTGTGCTTAAGTATGACCCACGTAATATGAATTAAGGGTTAAGGAATTTATAATGGCCATAAAGGATTATTTTTGACATGATAATTCATGAAGGCTCTATAAATAGTGAAATCAAAGATGATGATTTATAGACTTGTGAGAGACTGGTAAGAGAAGTGTGTATATGAGAATTGTGAAGCAAAGGAGAGGTAGAGTGCCTAGTAGATGAGTTGATGAGTAGAGAATATTGAGGAATGTGTGTATGACCTATGGGTCATGTTTTTTATGTCATAATAGTGCTCTTATAGATTGAGTATGAGAAAAGATGTCTAGGGTGATCTAAAAGGTGACTTTGGATGTATTGAGTGTGTAGAGTTGAAGAGATTTTATATACTTTGAATCTCTATCAGATTAGTAAGAAATTAGTGTTCAAGATATGTTTTGTTCCTAAGAGGGGGTATCAGCCTCCTTTCAATGTGGAACTTTCTAAAAGTATAGTTATTATTTCAGCTCATCTAGATAGGTATTATAACACCTTGTGGGATTATAGTCTCACTAAATAAGGGATGGTAGTTCCTTGATCAATTTTGTCCAGTCTAAATTGGTTCTTGTTATTATAGGATATTGTTCCAATTGTAGGTTCTAATGGGTTTTATTCTCTAAGAGGTTTTAACACATATGTCATGTGTTATGTGCTTGATCTTACATTATCTTTCCTACTCATTACAATGAATGATGTGCATGCCTCATAAATATATGTATTAAATGATTAAGATCTTGAAGGAATTAAAATTAAAATTGGATTATCTGGTCTCATTGATTCACACCCCCTTCTCAATGATTTTACCTCTAATAATCAATATCAAAGTAGGTCTTTTGGTAAAGTCTTGACAACTCAAAGTTGATCTAAGGTACAATATGGGGAGTCATCAAGGAGGTTTCTCTACTAAGAAAGCACTGATGTTCAATAGATCCAATTATGATTTTTGGAGTGCAAGGATGAGGACATGCATTATGTCCTTAGGGTTTGATGTATGTCAATCTATTATGGATGGTTATGTTGTTCCTACTACTCCATTCAGTGTTGTAGATAAGAAGTTGTTTGAGAATAATTCAAAGGTAATGAATGTTACTACTTGTGGTCTTTCATAGATTGAATACACCAAGGTAATCCATTATACATCTACCAAGGAAATTTTAGATAAACTGAAGACTATTTATTAAGGAGACTCAAAAGTTATGTTGGCAAAGTTGTAGACTCACTAAAGACAATTTGAGAGTCTCAAGATGAAGGAAAAAGATTATGTGGCATATTTTCTATAGAGAGTTGATGAGATTATGAACATCATCAAAGATCTTGGAGAGAACCTTAAAGAAGCTACCATAGTTTAAAAGGTATTAAGGTACCTTTCTCTCAAGTTTGATCCTAAAGTATCTATTGTATAATAAATTCATGATCTTACTCAGCTGAAACTATATTTATTGCCTATGAGATGAGGAGGAATGATGATATACCATCTAAGAAGGAAGAAGCATTCAAGATAGAGATGAAGCCTAAGAAGTTCCAAGGTAAGAAAACCAAGGAGGATGAACTAATTTCTTTGCTTATAAGGAAATTAGAAATAGCTTTAGTCAAGTATAAGGGTAAATTACCTTTCAAATGCTTCAATTATGGAGAGATAGGACATTTTTCTAGAAAGTTCCCTCATAAGCATGACGAATATCAAGATGAAGATAAGAAGACATACATGTCTAATTAGAGGAAGAAAGGTTTCAAAAAGTTTGACAACAGCAAGAAGGATCTTTACACCAATAAAGACTATAGCTCATCAGATGAGAGTGAAGATAGTGACTCAGAGTGTGATAATGAAGATGATGGTCCTGTTGAAGATGAAGTCCTCTTTTTGGCTAAGGAAGGAAGTTGTTCATATCAAAAGGAGTCTACTTGGAGTGATTTAGATGATGATGAATATGAGTTGGACTAAGAGATAACATTGAAAAATGCTCTTGAAGAACTAAAGATTGAGAAGAAGATTAACAAGAATATGAAGTCTCAAATAAAGGACTATGAGGAAAAAATTAGTGTGTATGAAGCTAGAATGAATGAATACACCAAGGAGCATGAAGATATGGTCAAGAATCCTAGTTTTCAATATGAAATATTGTCTACAAGCCTAAAAGATAAATAAGATTAGTGTTTAAGGTATGTAATTGAAAATGAGTCATTAAAATCTAAGTTAGAAAAGACATCTAGTAAGGTGAAGTTATTTATGAGATTTAAAAAGAGCTCAAGTGATCTAGACAATATTTTGAGTGGTCAAAATCATGTAATTGATATAAATGGTCTTCGATATGAACAAGAAAAAAATAATTTAACTAAATACAAGATGTAGACTAATGTGAAAAAGGGAAATCATACTTTGAATATAAATCAATAGATAAGGAAAAAAAGTGCTATCAAAATGAAGACAAATTAGATTAGCCAAATTCTATGAGGTATGCAAGTTTCAATGGTTATTGTTTCACATGTAATCAATTTAGGTATAAAGATAGAAAATTCAAGAGACATATTAGAAATGAGTTTGCATGGAACTATGATGGGGGTCATCAGTCAAAATGTGTGAACAAAGTTAAGTGTTTCAACTATCTTATTGTGGGGCACTTTGGAAACCATTGCTCACATAGTTTTAGACAAGGTGAGTCCTCTTGAAAAAGAGGAGGTTGTTTTATTTTTCATGGAAAAGGACACATTATAAGTTTTCATACAAGCAAGGTAATTAAAACTATGTTTCCTTTTAAGGAGTATGGTTTGCTACAACTATGAACAAAGAGGTCATATTGATATCTTCTACAAGAAAAGGTCTACAAGTCATAATAGGTTTAATCAAGCTCCTAGAGTGAAAGGAAGAAGGCAAGTCAACTCATGGAAGCCAAAGGTGGTAAGTATGATTCATAATGAGACTATAGGTCTAAGTAATTTATTTGTTATGGTGAAAAATGCTTCAAAAGTTGAAGAGTGCCAAGGGCTCTCATTGACTGCTCATGTTGTGAGTAAAGAGACCAAGCTCAAAGAGAAGACCAAGGTACTAGTTGAGGCTAGTTATGAAGTGAGTATGGATCTAAGTGAACATATTGTTGTTTTTGATCATGTATCATGTAAATAACATCAATCACTAGTTCCTAGTGATGAGGTTCTAGGTTGCAAGGAATATTCTTCAAATGAAAAAGTATGTCATGAATTTATGTTGTCTCTATGTATTGTCAATCCACTCATAGAAGAGAAGGAGAAAGTTGTAGTACATGAGGATGTTGCTTCTCTTAAGCCTAAGAAGAAGAAGAATAACTACAAGTATCAAATGACCATGGAGGAGAAGGAATATGAAGAGATGTGGGCCATTCCTAGCTTCACTTTGTTTTAGGGCATTATGGTGCAAAGGATGTCTATGTCTATGCTTCTTAAGGGACTCCTTTTATTAGAGAAGTAAGTTTTTATATGGTGTTCTTAAGATGATCCTAGAAGGAAATAAATGAGTGTTTTTAGTTAGAGAAGGTATATCCATGTAGAAGATATGTTGTGGTGATGTTAGATTGATGTCATAGTTGTATATGGTTAGTCTGTAGGGTCAAATTAAAGGTCTTCCAAATGGACAATGAGGATTTGTGATTTTTTAATATTATATTTTCACATATAAAGGTTTATTGACCTTATTATAGTATTATCCAAGTGGTTTTGTGGTCTAAATGTATATTAAAGTCAAGTTGGAGATTTTTGTTTGCTCTCATGTTTTTGAGTTTGTGCTTAAGGGTAATATCAAAGTTGTTGCCAGAATCTGAATAATGCGAATGTAATGGAGACGTGATCACATGAGATGAAGTAAGTGCACACCACATAGATGCTAAAGTAATTTGAAATTATACAAGAAAATAAATTGCATAAGATAAAATGGAGAAAACCAAAATTTGATTAGCATGAAATGGCCAAAGTGAGGAATACATATAAGAGAGTACGTAACTCCTCCACAAAAGGTGGACAAGGCAACCCAATAATAGACTGTAACTCCTCCATGAAAGGTGGTGACAAGGTGCTAAGAATAGAGAAGTAACTCCCATCAAGGGAGTTACTTATGACACCTATGACACATCTATGACACACACCTCCACATAAGCTAGCCTATCCCACAAATGTAGGAAAACTCCATGTCTACACAAGAAATACAATTTCCCTAATTAAAAAGTAGGGAAAAAATAAATACCTACACTAATACCCCCCCATAAGTGTAGCTTAGGTGGGCAGTGTGGAAATATAAAATGGGTCCCAACAACTAGGCCTGATAAGGTATCCATATACAAATACAATCTCCCATAAGATAGAGAAAAGGAGAAAACCTATAGGAAAAAACTCCCCCCCCCCAAAAAAAAATGAGAGACATAAAAGAAAAGAAGAGGATAAAAGGCCCCCCTAAATATATGTTGTTGTAGATGTGGATCGCACCCCAATAAGAGCTCGTAGATGAATGAACTTGCTCTCAGTGAAAGGTTTGGTGATGATGTCTGCAACTTGCTCTAAAGACTGGCAAAATATCAAGTCAATGACCTGACTATGAATAAGCTCCCAAATTAAATGCATGTGAATCTCTATGTGCTTGGTCCACTGGTACTGAACTAGATTCCTACAAATCTGAATGGTACTCTGGTTGTCACAATAAATGATGGTGGGTTACCTGATAGGAATGCCAAACTCAAAAAGTATCCCCTAAAGCCAAATAGCCTCAGTAGCTGTATTAATAGCTCCCCTGTACTCTACATCTATGGATGATATATCAATAGCATTTTGATTCTTGCTAGACCAACTGATAGGACTAGAACTTAGAGAGAAACTATAACTAGAAGTGGACTTGTGAGTCTGTGAATCACCAGCCCAAAATCTATATATCCAACCAAGTCAACCTCTATGCCAAATCTGTAATGAATCTTGTATCTCTATGAACCCTGTATGTAATGCAAGATCCTCTTAGCTACTTTCTAATGTAGCTCATGAGGTTCTTGCATGAATCTAGAGACAAGTCCCACTATATATGATATGTCAGGCCTAGTGTGAGTCAAGTAGATGATACTACCAACAAGTTGTCGATACTGAGTGGCATCAACTAATGGTGAAGAATAATTATCCTCAAGCTTTACTCCTAATAGAAAGGGAGTCAGAGATGGCTTGCAATCAGCCATGTGAAATTGAGCCAATAAATCAAGAGCATACTTAGGCTATGCAAGAGAAATCCCTGAATCTAACTATGATATCTCGATGCTAAGGAAGTAGTGCAACAAACCCAATTCTGTCATGTCAAATCTATCTTGGAGAGATGCCTTCATTGCTACAATAGTCGATGAAGAACTCCCGGTGATCAAAAGGTCATCAACATATAGAACCAAAATCAAGAGCAAATCATCTTGTCATAAGAAGTAGACATTGGGATCAAAATGGCACCTAATGAAACCCATTGTGAGAAGGAATCCATCTTGGCATACCAAGCCCGAGGGGCCTATTTGAGGCCATAGATAGATTTCCTAAGTTTGCATACTAAGGAAGAATCTTGAACAAATCCTGGTAGCTATTCCATATAGATCTCTTCCTCTAGATATTTGTGAAGAAAGGCACTCTTCACATCCATCTGATGCACATCCCAACCATGTGTTATGGCAATAGCCAAGGTGAGTCAGATAGAAGTCATATTTGCAATGGGTGCAAAGGTCTTTGAGTAGTTAATGCCTGCCACTTGTGAGAAACCCTTGGCAACCAAGTGCACCTTATACTTATCAACTAACCCATCTACTGCAAACTTGGTCTGATATATCCACCTGCATCAAACCATCTTTCTTCCCTTAAGAAGTGAAATTAAGTCCCAAGTGTGATTTTTGATTAAGGAAGAATATTCTTCCTCCATAGCACTATCCCACTTAGGTACCCTAGATGCCTCTCAAAAAGTCTATGGATTCAAAAATGAAGCAAAGAAGGTATATGGATTTCTCTAAAAATCCCCTTAGTACATCTATCATCTATGGGATCTCCTGCCCAAGTGCCAGCACTCTTAAGTGTCTGTCTAGCCCAAAGTAGCCCGAAATTGGGTGAGTCAGGTGCTAACTCCTCATCCTCTAAGAGACTAGAGGTGGATGACACTACATCATTATCCTCGCTATATAAACTTGAAGAAGAAGAAGATGTCTCTAGCTCAAGAACCTACTGTGGCTAATCTAAATCTGATGAGGAATCATCATGAAGAAGTAGATCCGATGAGGGATAAGAAGTGTCAAGTGTTGAGTCTCTAGAGCTCTCTTGAAAATGGACACTTCTCTCAATGAACAACTCATGAGTGATTGGATCTAGAAGGTGATACCCCTTAATACCATCTAGATATCCTACAAAGATGCAAGGCTTGGACTGATGTTCCATAGCTTTGTGTTTCTTCTTCAGAATGTAGGCCATGGTTGGGGATCTAAAAACCCTAAGGTGCTCAACATCAATTTTCCTTTTATGTCAAGATTCAAAGGGTGTTATCCCTTTTAAAGCTTTGTGAGGAACCCTATTTTGAATTTAGTAAGCACAATTGATGGCTTCAGCCCAGTACTATGGTGTTAAAGATTTGGAGTGAATCATATAGCTACCCATCTCTTTCAAGAACCTATTTTTGCATTCTACAACCCCATTCTGTGAAGGACTGTAGGTGACTGTGACTACAAATCAATTCCCTCTGTGGTGCAAAACTACTCAAACTTGATACTAACATACTCCCCTCCATTATTAGTTCAAAGAACCTTGGTGGATTTCTCACTCTATTTATCAACAAGAGCCTTGAAGTCTAGAAAATTTTCAAACACTTTAGACTTTTTTTGAGAAAATATATCCAAGTGTACCTAGAGAATTCATCAATGAAAGTGGGGATGTACTTGGCCCTTATGAAATATGGTTTGGGAAAGGGTCCCAATACATCACTGTGGACTAACTCCAAAGGTTTTAAAGCCTTCCAATCTTTGCCTTTGTCAAATTTTGCTTCAAGATGCTTCCCAAGGGAGCACCCCTCACAAAATCCTTTTGAGAATTGGACACGAGGCAAGCCAATGACCATGTCATGTTTACAAAGTTGCTCAAGGTAGTGGTAGTTAAGGTGGCCAAACCGCTCATGCCATAATTTGCTAACTCCATCTGAATGAGTCAATAATGCTATTGGAGAAGAATCCAGTGCAAAATGTGAGAAGGTGTATAACCTAGCTTGGTGATCTTCCCTACCCACTACCACTATAGTATCACTATGCAACTTCCTGATAGCCACTGAATCTAGTGAAAACTCAACTCTCATGCCCCAACTAATGTGAGTGATTTGGTACACTGATAGGAGATTGGTTGAAAGAGAAGGAATACTTAGAACATTATTGAATGTTCCTCCTTCCATTTCAACTAACCCTCTCCCTATAATAGAAATTGAAGTGTCATCACCCAAACTAATTGAAGTCATGTTATAAGGCTCTAAAGAAGAAAAATCAACTAGTGAAGAGCCCATGTGGTGAGAACCACCTAAATTAATGACCCATGATGATGTAGAAGCTATAGTAGCTATAAGGGCCTTTCCCTTTTCTTTCTCTTTACCCTTTCCTTTTGCTTTGGTAGAATCTTGGGTAGATGAATTCTGTTTGATGGACTCTGGAACACCTATGTTTTTTTTCTCTAGAAGATGAGTTAGGTGATTGATTTGTTTCTTCATGCATTTGTGTTCACCATGCCCTATATTTTTACAATAGGCACACTTAACCTTCTCCATCTTAGGTTTAGCATTGGAAGAGGAAGTCTTAGTGTTGTTTTTGGCAGGATTGTTGTTTTCTTTCTTCTTCTCCTGGTCCTTGTTCTTTTTCTTCTTCTCCTTTGTTGAAGTCTTATCCTTACCATTTCTAGCTATCAAAGCTTGGGGTTGAGTAGACTTCATTGTGCCCATTTGAATTAGCTTATCTTGCTCCCTAGTCAAGTCGGCAATGAATGAATCCAAAGAAGGCATTTTCCATGTAGTGCCAAGGGCACTTTTTATGGCATGGAAAGTGGAGACAAAGACTAAATAGCTTGGACCTAATTTGTGAGAATAGAAAGGATGAGTTGATCATCTTTCTTCTCTATCTTGAATTCTTTCAATTACAATCTAAGGGCCTTAAACTTAGTGGAGAAGTCATGTAGGGTGTCAAAGTTGCTAGGACTTAGAGTTATGAGTTCGTTTTCGAGCTCATGACCTCTCATCTCATCAAGCTTCTCAAATAAGTTTTCTAAGGTGTCCCATATGTCATTGAGAATCTTAGAGAATTATAAATGGAAGAGAAGTTTTGGAGACATAGACAAGCTCAGTAATCCATAGGCTTCATCACTACGGTTGTACCACTTGACCTTTTTAGTATCAGTGTTGGGTTCTACTTCAGTACCCATGGTGATCCTATACAACCCTTTACTTCTAAGAATGATTGACATTTTAACCTTCCATTCATGATATTTGAAGGGTGTTAGGGGTTTAAGTTGAAAAAAATCTATTTTAAGTTAAATTTAATTGAAGTTGTGTTGATTGCAAGTTGTGAAATTATGTAGAAAGGAGAATGAAAGCAAAGATATGCATGTTATGAAAAGAAATCACACCCCCCTAAAATATTGAGCCCCCCCAAATATGCAAGTGCATGCTCAAAAGATGTTGAACTCAGCCAAGAATGCATCTTAGAGAAATCAGTGCAAGACTTAAAGCAAACAGGACGTCAGACTCAGCGAAAAATGCGTCTCGAGAGACCCAAATTTTAGGCACTTTATAAAATAGTGTGTTTTTAACAAATAAAAAGCCTGCAATGTGAATAATTTAATTAAAAACACTTTTTCAAAAAATGGCACCCAAATCTGAGCTACCATTTGCAAGATATTAAAGGTTCAATTTTCTCGTAAACTAGTGTTTTTGCAAAAAAAGCAATAAAACATTAAAAAATGCCTGTTATGAGAGAGAAAGTGGCCTTCCAACTACTCATTGGATTTGGCATAGAATGAGGAATCCAAAGGAGATTTGTGTGAGGGGGAATTGGCCTCTCACCAACCTGGGCCTCACCCTTCGTCTTCGACAAGCGAAGATACAAGTTTTAAATGAAAACCCCCAAATTATCAAACTATCTTAAAAACTGAATATTTAGTCAAATTGACTAATTTCTATTTTACAAGTCAATTTTTAACTAAAAAAAGTAAAGCAAAGATAGAATGAATGGATGCCAAGTGTCTAAGGGCCCACATGGGACTCCAAGCAAGGAAGGGGCGCCAAAAAGAAAACACGGTCCAGATTTGCTTATAGAAAAGACAAAAGAAAAATATGTAGAGCTATTGGACACCATACAGCCTACTTGGTGCCTTGAAAATAGAGAAAAAAGTTAGCTGGAAGGACTACCTAAGGTGTAAAGTTGACTTCTATTCGAGAACGTGTGGGTTTGCAGGCTAAGCACGTGGAGTTGCAGACAGTTGGCATGGTTGTGCAAAAGCTTGGCGTGGCTATGCCTAGACTATTGCTAAGTGTTTCTCCTCCCTCTACTCCTTACACACAATAATGGTGCTCTAGCTAAAGCAAAACTAGCACCAGAAGTAAAGACAACCAAGACACCCAAAGGCCAAGGATCCCAAGGAAATGATACCAGAAATGATATATTTTTTTTAGTTAGATCAGATCTAAAAATTAAAAAAATAAAGAGAAATCCACTCCTCTTGATTTCAAAATAAACTAAAAGCATAACCAGACACACGAGTACCAGGTTTGCTCTAATACCATATCAGAGTTGTTGCCAGAATTTGGATAATGCGAATGCAATGGAGACATGATCACATGAGATGAAGCAAGTGCACACCACATAGATGCTAAAGCAATTTGAAATTATACAAGAAGATAAATTTCACAAGACAAAATGGATAAAACCAAAATCTAATTAACATGAGATGGCCAAAGTGAGGAATACATATAGGAGAGTATGTAACTCCTTCACAAAAAGTGGACAAGGCACCCCAAGAATAGACTGTAACTCCTCCATGAAAGGTGGTGACAAGGTGTTAAGAATAGAGAAGTAACTCCCATCAAGGGAGTTACTTATGACATTCTTATGACACCTATGACACATCTATGACACACACCTCCACATAAGCTAGCCTATCCCACAAATGTAGGAAAACTCCATGTATGCACAAGAAATACAATTTCCCTAATTAAAAAGTAGGGAAAAAATAAAAACCTACACTAATAGGTAAGCAGGCCTAAAATGGGTTATATGAAGTCAATGTTCCCAAATGTATGGAGGCTAATTTTTTTTTCAAAAGTGTGTAATGATTTTATTTAGGTGTACAAGAAGTTTTATAGGTGGATGTTGACCAAAAGGATTTTTGTTGACTCTATTTGTTTTGAGTTTATAGGGTTTTAGGCTATGCTAGAAAAGTGGTTTGCCTTATGATTTGATGTCTTAGGATTATTAATATATTGAATAGTCCAAATGGGTTATCAAATCATGCTTCATAGAGATCTGAAGGTTTGTGTTTTTCAAGTTATTCTTATTTTTGTCAAGATGAAGGCCTAATTAACAAGTTGGTTTGTGAAGGAAGTATGTTACAAAATTTGATATAGGTGTTGAAATTTGGTATGGTTAAGGGAGTATATGAGATTTATCCATATATTAAGTTCTAGGTCTTGAAGTTATGTCTATGGAAAGTTGTGTAATTTTTAAGTTCTAGGTAGGGATACAAGGAGACTAGACAGGCCTAATGTGAAGAAGAGTGATTTTTGCTCAGTATTTACAAAAGAGAAAGGTATGTATGTTTCAAGGAGATTTCTCAATTTAGTTGACATCATGTGTCTTATTTGGTGATTGGCATGAAGTTGTATTGGTGGTCCCTAAGGTGGCTTGAGAGAGAAGGCTAATAAGCATGTGTGGTGGTTCTTCATGGTGTGTGGAGATATGAATATGATCAAAAGGTGTATTAGATTATAAATATTAGGGGGAGTCCCTCTTAGATGTTTTTTGGTGAGTTATATCATATTTTATTACTTTTTTTTATTTTTTATTCATTGGCTATAGTGCTTGGTTGAAGAGAGTGTTGGCTTGGAGTAAGAGGAAGTTGTCAAGGAAAGAAGAGGTAGGCTCAAGGTAAGAGGTATTTTGTATCATATTTATAATATGGTCCTCTCCTCTTGGTGGTCTATTTAGGTCCTCAAGATTATTTGATTCCCACTTTGTCATTATGTCAATGGGGGAGAAAGTTCTTGTTGTGTATTTAAAGAGAGAAGGAAGGTGAATTATATGATGTGTTTTAACATCAATGACAAAGGGGGATATTATTGGAGAGTTTTCAATTATTTCATGGTGATGTCATGGAGGTGTACAAGTTGGTTGCATGGTTGTGATCACATTTGTGCCTAGTTATTATGTACTAAATTTCATGGCATGCAATGAATCACAATATAAGATATGCTAGTACAAAGTTAGGCTCCCAAGAAGTTTGGTAGTGTTTTCCCATACTTAGCCAAAATTTCAATGTAGCAAGAAAATCCAAGTAAGCATATTAATAATTCATATCTCACACATGTGGAAGTTTTAGGAAAAGTTGATCATATGTGTTTTTTTAGTTTTGTTCATAGTTGATATGTGCTAAATTTTAGGCCATGCGATGTAGTGCATCAAAATATAGGCATGTACAAATTTATCCTTTCAAATAATTCTTGACATAGTTGGTTCTATGAATTAAAAAAATCTAAGGAGGAATTTTAATGTAGTTATATATCACATGTTTTAGGGTTATATTATTATATTTATATATTGTTGTATTCTCCTATGTGAGGAGATCATACAATCCAAATTTTAGAACATGTGCTTAAATGAAGCAAAAGATATGAAGGTGCAAAGTTAGCCTTTTAGGCATATTTCAATAGTCCCCATACTTAGTTTATTTTGTACCAAGATAAAAATCAAGACCAAATGAAGATATAATGGCTCATGGGTGATCTTATAGTGAATATATATGGTGCACATCAAGTCAAAGAGGTCAAAGTGTTCATTGGTTAATGAAGTTAAACATCGAGCTCCTTACAAAAGGATCAATAGAATGTGTTTGTTCCAAGGTCTCAGGAAGCAACAAGATGAGGCCAAATGATCAATGTTTAATTATTAAAATTTGTTATAAGGCACATGAGGATGATAAGTTTCATGATCATGTGGGTTGTGATAAATATTTAATGGTGAGTGTTGCATGATAAATACCTGACTAATGTGCAGAGATCAATGGTGTGCATCGTGCCAATATTGCAAGAGTGCACAAGATGAGGTCAACTATTTGAGGTTTAATGCTTGGTAGTGGTGCACTATGAATTAAAGGTAGAAATTAATATAATTATATAAATGGTGTGTGATTGATCTAAATTATCAAGTACATAAGATGTGATCATTGTGTTCTATGTTTAACTGTGACCATTTGAATTCAAATATTTGAATTTAACAAAGGAAAGACCAGTGTCTAGTTTTGGATCCATAACTTTTTATCTATGTATAATTTGACCATGTAGATAAAATTTAATTTGTATAGGACTCTAAGTAACATTTATATAGATTAATTTTAAGGTTTAATTTTTAGTACAATCAAAGTTATTGATCTCCAAAGTTAATTGTGTTCAAATGTGTTTTGCAAGTGACCCAAAAAGGATGCTCAAGCTTGTTTTGTTGTTGTTTGGATGAATCATGATGAATTAGATATTGGATCATGTTTTAAACTCCATTAGGACAATTTATGTGCATTATAAAGGCTTTACCAATTGTATGAAATATGAAAAAAATGCTAAGAAGGTGACTGTGTGTTTGTTCATGGTGACTATGTGCACAAAATGTTGTTTGATAAAATTACTCTTAATTAGAAGGGTACTATGATGTTTTTTAGAAATTAAAAATGACCTATAAATCATTTTTAATGGTTAATTATGTTTTAAATTATTCCTATGTTCATGGTTTTCTCATATAAGTGTCAAAGAGGTGAATGGGTCTTCATATAACCTAAAAGGTGACTTAAGCCTATTTGAAAGAGAGTTGTGCTTAAGTATGACCCATGTAAGATGCCTTAAGAGTTAAGGCATGCCTAATGGAATAAAAGGATTATTTGGACATGATAATTCATTAATTCTCTATAAATAATTAAATCAAAGAAGATGATTTCTAGACTTATGAGAAATTGGTAAGAGAAGTGTTTATATGAGAATTATGGAGTGAAGGAGAGGTAGAGTGCCTAGTAGATGAGTTGATGAGTAGATCATATTAATAACTATGTGTATTAACTATGGGTCATGGTTATGATTTTATAATAGTGCTCTTGAATATTGAGTATGAGTGAATAGGTCTAGGGTGATCCAAAAGGTGACTTTGGATGCATTGAGTGTGTAGAGTTGAAGAATGATAATATACTTTGTATCTCCATCAGATTAATAGGAAATCAATGTTCAATATATGTTGTATTTATAAGTTTTGTTTTTTAAACTCACATTTAGGTTATTTTATCCTCCTTATAAGGTGAAACTTGCTAAAAGTCTAGTTGTTATTGTAGCTTAGCTAAATAGGTGTTATAACACTTTGTGGGATTATAGTCTCACTAAATAAGGGATGGTAGTTCCTTGATTAGTTGAAACTTGTCTAAATTTGTTATTTTTATTATAGGATAGTAGTGAAATTGTAGGTTTGAATGTGTTTTATTCCCTGAGAGGGTTTCCCACATATGTCATGTGTTATATGCTTGATCTTGTATTATCTTTCCTATTCATTGCTATGAATGATGTGTATGAGTCATGAATGTATGTATTGAATGATTAAGAGATTGAAGGAATTGGAATTGAAATTGGATTATCTAGACTCATTGATTCACCCCCCCTCTCAGTGATTGTACCTCTAACAAACCATTCCTCTATTTAGACCATAATTCCTTCCAAATCAACACCACACTCAATATCAAGTGCCTTACCAGAAAAAAGTGCCCTAATATAACTCCAATAAAAGGGTGAATATTATTGGTATAACCAATTGGGTACAAATTCCCTAATACTCCATATGACCACTTTATTTGGGTTAGGGTAATTTACCATTGAATACACAATAACATATACCCACTCCCTTTCAATTTGTCCCCATTTTTTAAGACATGTAAAAGGTGAAATATGTAGTTTTTTCCATCCATGTAAGAAATTAGGGTAATAATTTCAAATTATATGGCATATACTTACCCCTTTGATATGAGCTATCTTAAGAGACCATTCCTGCATAATTATGAGATGCCTAAATTTGAAAAACACAAAGGGAAAGGTGATCCAAAATAGCATTTAAAGAAGTTATTTTTTGGTTTCCAATAGGTGGATAACATTAGTGTGTACCTTATTTACTTACCCATATTTTTATTTTGAAAGATTTGAAATAGTTTCTCCACCTACCTAAAAAATTTGTTGACAATTTTGATGATTTGTTTGAAAAAATTGTGCATTAATTTTCTTATAACATAGAACATTAGGTAATAATGGTTGAATTATGTCATGATAAAAAAATAAGAGATATTTTTTCAAGTTAATTTAATAGTGACATGTATTGACCAGTCTATTTTCACATAATCTCCCTAATAAATAATTGGTTGTAGCCTTTATTGCCAACTTGAAGCTAGACATAGCCTATAATATTAGACTTCATTGTAAAAATATATTTGAAGATATTATTACCAAAGTATTATAAATTAATCAAATAAATTGATGATCAAAATTTATTCTTAAAACCAAATTTAAAACAAGGTTCAAACAGAAGCTCAAGCAAATGTATCTAAAAATCCTAAACCATTCAATAGGACTACAAATATTGTAGGGGTGGGGTAACATAATCTAGGTATGTGCATATGGTGTAACCACCACCTACCAAATAAACCCAACCTAATAAACCACTTACATTATAAATAACACCTACAATAAGAGTTTAATACCAAAATTGAGTTTTTAGTTACCTTGGATAACCTATTGAGGTGGTATTCCAAAGTTTGGTTGTAACTAATATGATCATTTGGTTGGTTAAAAAATCATTTATAAAAGACCAAAACAAACCTAACTAGTATAAGTAAAATGAGTTCTATGATTACCATTGAGTTAAAGTCCATTCTATTTATAGATGTGTGAAACTTTGACACTTATTCCAAGAATTACTAGATAATGGTGAAATGGAGTTAGATAGTGTTGCTCCAACATATAATAAAAATTTGGGTATCTATAAAAACACTTTTTTGTAGCATAACTTTAATAAATATCAATAAAATTAGTTTAAAACCAATAATTTGAACTAAAACATGCCTCCTAACAATCAAACTCAACAACAATAGTATAAAAATTACAATCAAGGTCAGGACACCCATTATAACTAAATAAATGATAATAGTGTCCCTTATGACTACATTAATTTCATAGTTTACATTTATAGTGGTCATATCACCATTATTAATATCAATCCTAAGCTAACATCTAACAATACCCAAAAATCACCACCATCCATTATAAGACCTCCTCCCCATATCTTGGTAATCCCCCTTTGGCTCAAACTGTCATTAATGTTAATCAACACCCAAGAGTTACCATTCCATGCCCTCATTCACCTTCTTCAAATTATAGTAACCCTCCTCCAACTCAAGTTTACACAATCACAACTTGATGATCCAAGGTTGTGACCCAAGGTCCCATGCCTTCTTCCTTTCGCATTCCCATTCAAGGCCCTTTGGCTCCAAAGTCTAAGTGGATTACTTCTTCTAATGCCTAGCCATATGATCTTATGGAACAATTTTAAAATACATTGATGTAAAATTTTATCTTATATCTTTTATGCACATCAAACATCCACAAGAATATCCTAAATGAGATTTTGATCCAATCCAAAGTCCCAAGTGACATTTGTCCTAACAAATTCCAAACACTTTTGATTTATTTATCCCAAAGCCAATAACTTAGTTTTGAGAAAATTGATGTGTCACCCTTTGGTCTTCTTTACAACAATCCACTTTATATAGAAGTAATCATTTAAATACATAAAATCAAGGGTGTCCCCATATAAAATGGGTTGGGTTTGAATATTATAAATTTGAGGTTGGTAAGAAGTTGGGTTATACTATAAAATATCTTCAAATAGACACTATTATTATCAAGGCCTATGATAATGAGGCTAGAGAATCATAGGGAACCATTTGATTCCCTATTATTGTTGGGCCTCTAACCCACAATACCCTTTGCCGTGTTCTTGATCTATAATTATCATATACTTACTCCTTGGGTGACCTTGGATACATAAAGTACATACAATACCTTACACTCTACATCAGTGTATCAAATTCCCTCATTCAGGCTTGGAGGGCACCATACCTAGTGATTTGTAGCCATACCATTTTGGAAAAAAATTGAGGCAAAGTATGAAAGCTAAAATTATCATCTTAGCCTAGAGCATGTCCTTAAAAAGGACAAAGATGTAGTCATTCAACATCCTAAATCAGATTATGTGGTTCCAAGTAGCCTTGCATCCACTTTGTCTAGACCACCTCCTCAAATATCCAACCATTTTACCATTACATACAAAGGCCATGGTGAATACCAAATGGTAATGCTTTTCATATAGCCAAAATGCCCAAATTGCATGGTAGGCCCATAATAAAGTGTTTGAATGGAATGGCACAAGAAGGATGATTTCATCAAAAAGGACCTATTACTTTAATCAAAACCACTTCTAAAAACTGATATTAGCTCAAAGGTGATGTTGACTCATGGTTATATAATGTTGAATTTTCCACTTTCTACCAAATAAAAAAGTATCCAATCCCAAAATAATAATTAATAGTCAAGATTAGGAAGGCAAAATCTTGGGGTAAAACCATTAAGGTCCTATTGATCCTATATCTTCTACCAAACACAAGGTAACTCAAGGTATTAGGTACAAATTGCCTGGTGGTGACCCCTTAATTCTTGAGAGTGATATCTATTTACCTTCTAATGATGAATATGTTGTCAAAGACGTAGATTCCTATTATATCATCTAATATGAGTTAGCTAATACCAACCTGTTTAATACTAATACCATTTATACCACTACCCATGTCACCTTTAGTTACCATCTTTTTATTTATCAACCCAAATTGATTTACTGAGACCAAAAAGATTCGCACATACCATTAGATAATTTATAGAATGAGGAGGCACTTTCTCAATTCATGGGCCTCAAATATGGTTTTTTTATTAGTGATCATAAGTAAATATTTGATATTACATTATAACTTGCCACTTGTTTTGGGGAGTATGTGAACCTTCATAGTCATAAATAAAAAAATAAAATAAAATGAAACACTAAGGTTCCTAAGTGAAAAACTATTTAAGGTGCTTTCAGATGAGGAAAATAGTAAATTAAAAAGATATGTCCCATATCAAAACCCTATTTTAGGAAACATTAGATGGGGAAGCTCACCCTATTTATAATTAAGCCTAGGGCAGATCAAGTCCTATAATCTCATGCTAGTCATGGATAAGTTCAAAACATCAAAAATTATTTAAACACTTGGTTTAGGATTGCCTACATACCTTTATTGAGAAGCCTTTACCAACATTTGTTGATTCATATTCTTCATATATTGGTGAGATTGATAAGTTATTTAAGCCACAATATGATGAAAAATATCAGTGTAACTCATTATCGACTATTACATAAGATGGTTCCATGTTACTCGTAGAGGAAACTATGAAAATAAACATTGAAACACCAGTTGATCTCAAATGGTCAAACTTGTAATGTCCCTCATTGAAGAGGAACACAAGATTACTATTTCCCTCCTTCGATATTTCATTTATATTTTCACCTTGTCCTATTAAAATATGTCTCACTTGGATCTGTCTTTGGTTATACATCACCTTGTTGTATACCTAGATGCAAATCCAATTGAATAGAAATTAAGAAAAATGCATCCTCGTATTTCCATAATAGTCAAAAAGAAATTATAAAAAATATTGGAGGCATGATGTATTCATCCCATAGACTATTAAAATAGATATCAAACATTATCCTAGTTAACAACAAGCCACAAGGAATCCACCTATGCACATATTTTAGGGTTATCAATAAAGCATTCCCAAAAAATGATTTTCCTTTACCAAATATTGATATAATCATAGATTCCACAATGAGGTGTGACATGTTATCTCTTATAGATGGATTCTCAATTTATAATTAGATAAAAATAGAACTTCAATACCAACACAAAATAGTGTTCCCCAGTCTATGGGGGATATTCTATTATCAAGTGATGTCATTTAGCCTCAAGAATTCTAGTGCTACATACCAATGTGAAATAATTATCATCTATGACATGATGCATGATATTATAGAATATTTTGGATGTAATTTTGGTTAAATCCAAGATAAGAGAAGACCATCAATAATTATTACAAAGAATATTTGAAAATCTTCATGAGAAGAAAGTATGTCTTAACCCAAAGAAGTGTATAATTAGCGTCACTTCAAAAAAAACTATTAGGTTTCATTATCTCTCATAAGGGAATTTAAGTTGATATAGCCAAGGTTAAGGACATTTAATCAATGCCTCTTAATTCTAATATGAAGTAGATCCATATTTTATGGGAAAAATTCAATCTATTTGATGTTTCATTTCATAATTGGTAGATATATGTCATATTTTCAATCACCTTTTGAAGAATGGCACCATCTTTTTGTGGAATGCTTACTGCCAATAAGAAGTTGAGAATTTGAAGGTTTATTTGTAAAATCCACCTATTTTATCCCCACCAACACCTAGGAATTTTTTATTCATTTACATTTATGCCATAGAACATGCATTCAAGGTACTTATTTTCTAACATGATGATTAGGAGAAAGAAAGAGTAGTATATTATTTAAGCCAAACATTGGTTTCCTATTAACATAACTATATCATAATTGAAAAACCTTTCTTAGAAATGGTGTTTGTATCATATAATTTTCAATATCATATGCTTAATAACTAAACCATTGTTATTTATAAAATGTACCCACTCAAATTTCTACTTTACAAGGCAACTTTGACTAGTCATATGGCTAAATGGGTCATGCTCTTGAAAGAGTTTAATAATGAATATGTAAATTATAAATCAATTACAGGGTAATTAATTTTATATAAAATTGTTGAATCACCCTTATCAGATACCAAAGAACTCATTTTTAGTTTCCTTGATGAGTTAATCTTGACTCTAAATGAAACCTCTTCTAAACCATGCAATAAACACTGTACTTTGGTAGTTCTTACACATATCATGGACTTAGAGCTGACATTATGTTCATAACATTGTAAGGGGTTCTTATTCACAAAGCTTTCCACATTGGTTTCACTTGTACCAACAATATAATAGATTATGAATCATTTATCACAGGGTTTTGCATAGTAGTCTAGTGGAATATTAAGCAATTGCATGTTCATGGTGATTTCTAGTTGATAATTAACTAGGTGATAGAGAAAAACCAAACCAAAGAGTAAAATATTATACCTTATAAAAACATGGTGGATATTCTCAAGCATAACTTGGAACATATCCAATTTGAGTAGATACCAAGGGTTAGAAATAAGACTACAAATGTAATGGCAATAATTGGCTCATTAATAGAAATCATAGATCTCGTCCCAAATTACCAATTCCTTATTGAACATATTTTGAATCTAGATCATGTATATTTAACATTTAAAATGTTATGTGACATTTTTGGTCCCAGCTCACCATAGTAACATGATTTATATGACAACCTCCATGACCACATTCTTCTTGATGATATTTCCTATAATAAAAAATATATTCACAATGCCTTTCATTATACCTTACTCAATGATACACTCTATCATACATGATATGATGGAATTATACTTCATTTTTTAACTTCAATAAAATCTATAATAGTGTTTAAATAAGTACATGAAGGTATTTTTAGGGCCCACACCAGTGGAATGGTCCTTACTAGGAAACTCTTGGATATAGGGTATTATTGGCCCACTATGGAATCAGATGCATGTGCCTATGTTAAGAATTATGTGCCTTATTAAAATCATACTATGTTCATTCATGTTTTATACTAAATGCTTCAGTCAATTACTACTCATTCATTCCACATGGGTACTTGATCTCATAAGAAAATTCAATCTTACTTCTTTAGATGGTCATAAGCATAATCTCACTATGACTAGGTATTTTACTAAGTGGATTAAAACCATTCCCCTCACTTATGTGACTAGTAATAAAATTTTAAAATTTATTTTGAACCATATTATCTTGCAATTTGTAATTCCTTCTAACATCATTTCTGATAATGTTAGGTCCTTTAAAAATATGGACATAAAATTCCTCTATACCAAGTACCATATCGAACAATAGTTTTCCATTCTCAAATTTCCTCAAAGCAATGGCCAAGTTGAGGCATCTAATAGAACCTTTTTTAAATCCTTAAAAATACTATTAATTTTATTTCCCACGATTATCACTTAAAATTATTTTCCTCCCTTTGTGCCTATCATACCAATATCTAAACCCCAATAAGAGTCACAACATATTCCCTAGTTTATAGTAGTGAAACTATTCTCCTTATCAATATTGATTTACCTTCCTTGCACATTTAATTATAGTATATCATCAATGATTAGGAGTTTAGATTATCTTATTTTTAATAACTATAAATAATTTATGAAAAATGGGTAGCTACCTTGAATAATATCCAAGCATATCAGAATAGGTTATGCCATAATTATAACAAGCACATCAAACCAAGAGAGTTTGAACTTGGTGACCTTGTATTGAAAGAGAATCATAAAAATACCAATGAAACATGTGAAAATATGATAAATTTTAAGCCTAATTGGTTGTGACCATTCATTATAATGGCTAAATATGGGTCTAGAGCATATAGATTAGCTAGATCAGATGGGAAGAAATAGAAGAGCCCATGAACATTATGCATCTTAATCATTTCTACACTTTATTTGATTTAACATTATCTATGAGGACCCCTACTTGGGGTTATATCCATTACCTTCCATTACTCTCTTTTATAATTATGTCAATCCATCCTAATCTCATTCCCCTATCCATTACCATCATGATCTTGATTCTAGTCTACAAGTATCAGATGTCAGATTCAGAGAAAGGTTTAATGGAAAATTCATATTTTGTTATCATCTAATAATTATTACAACATTATGTCATAAAAATTTAACATTATTTTTATCCATGGTGGTATTTGAAATTATATTTTTTATCTCTTGACCCAATCCTATACCATTGATACAATTTTTTCCATATTCTTATCCTAGGTTTGATGTTGATTAGTAGTATATCTCATTATAGGTTGAACTATAAATGACTTGAGGTCCACTTAGACTATGTAAGTAGTGCTCAGTTTTTAAGGTTGGCTCGGTCACCTTATTCCATGATCTTTCCATTATACAAGCATTTTAAGCCATGTTCTCATCATTTTATGAGCATACCATTTGAACCCATACCCAATATGATTTTTTCCTTTATTAGATGGTTCCCTTGTTAATTTTTTTATAACCCTTTATGTTTTTTTCATAACTTATTATGAATATTAATTTCCAAATATTCTTGTAAATACCTTATTCTGAAAAAAACCTAAAAACTTGAAAATTCCAAAAAGATCTAAAATTTAAAATTTCAAAAAAGGGCTTAAAATCTCCTAAAGATATATAAATCCACAAAATCTTTATCCATCTTATCATCATGTTCATTAGTTGTCATTGGTCCTACAACATCTATCAAATGGGAACTTTTATCCAATCCCAATCAATTATAATTAACATTTATGTTTCTTAATTTAACTCCCATTTGTAGGAGTACATTAGCCTAAGGTCCACATGGTAGGCAATTCTTGGTTACATGGCGTGGCTCAAGATAGCTTATCCATTATCATTCCCATTTTATTTTCCACTAAATCCTCATATCCTATGCTCTTACCTTTTTATGAACCCATTTATTCTCTCACCATTTTTCAATCCCATTTACACTCTTTTCATTTTGTGAGTCATAACTATCTTCCTCCTTAATCGAATGTATTCTAATTTTTATCATTATTTTTCTTCTTTCCCATCCTTGAGAGAACTAAATTTGACCTAAAAGTTTAAATGGACTATGTTGGTAGTTTTTAGTTGCATGGGGAAACTAGAGTAAACTCAATCACCCCTTCCTTATCCTTCTATTCCCATTTTTTATCTAAATTGGTCCCACCATCCTATCTGACATTCCCTATACTTAAGGACAAATCACCAAGAGTAACACCTTATTCACATTCACTTTTATTACTTGTTTATTTAATATTTTTTATTATGCTTGTTTTTTTTAATTACCTACTTGTTTATTTATTTAATTTTATTGCTTTCTATTTTAGTTAATTTTTTTTGGGTACATTATGTTTTACATATAGGTATTGATCATCCATATCTTGATCCTAATTTATTAACATATGTATATTTTTATTTATTTGTTTGTTATTTTTAGGTGTATTATGTTTCACACTTAGGTATTGATTATCCATATGTTTATGATGTACCAAAAAACCAAATATCATAAACATTAGAACATTTCCCATAATCCAAATGACATTAACTAAACCATAGTGTTATCTCTATGTTAATCAGGACTTGCATCTCTAAAATTGGCATATGCAACTAGTCATAAAAATACAAGCATCATGATCAAATAATAAACAATTTTACCACATAAATTACATTTGACATAAGGATCAAGAAGAGAATCAACATGGAAGTAAAATGATAATAGAAGCATGGCAAACACAACATACATCCACATCAATATCACAAACCTAATCTATCATATGTCAATATCAATGAATCAAATGACTACATCATATATATTGAAATAATATTAGAGTCTATGTACATCATATATCCAAAATAATGAATGTCATGTGTGTGTGTGTGTGTGTGTGTGTGTGTGTGTGTGTGTGTGTGTGTGTGTGTGTGTGTGTGTGTGTGTGTGTGTGTGTGTGTGTGTGTGTGTGTGTGTGTGTGTGTGTTTGTGTGTGTGTGTGTGTGTGTGTGTGTGTGTGTGTGTGTGTGTGTGTGTGTGTGTGTGTGTGTGTGTGTGTGTGTGTGTGTGTGTGTGTGATTATATGTATGTATATTTCAAAATAAAGTTTTATACATCATGAGAATATGTCTCATCTATCAAAAAATTATCAAGATACAATATCATCTCTTAATATACCCATCTATAGGGGACTCTAATAAAACTTATACCCTGAACTAGGTATTTTTCATTGATGTGGTGGTGGTCGCATCAATCTATATTGTGGTGTAGGTTTCATCTTTTACCTTTATAAAATGAAAGTGTGGCATGATCTAGACATGTATCTAGACCTCTATCTCTATGTGTACTCTCTATAATTAGGTGTCCTACCCTCTAGTAGCACCACTAATTCATACATGCTCTAATAGTATGCATCCTCATCCTCCACCTATAGGGTGTCATCCTTCACCCATAGTGCATCATATTTGTCTTTCACCATGTAAGTTAATGACCTGGCTAAGATTTGATCTAATAAAATATGTTCTGCCATATCTCATTCCCCATGGAGCCTCTGAACAAATTCTTAGTATTAGTCTCACTCTGTGTGAGTCTTGTCTCATTCAATAATGGCCATCATAAGCTCAACATCCTACATGGTGAGCTGACCTTGTATAGAAATCATAATAATACCCTATATCTCAAGCCATAATAATACCCTACAACCTCATTGTTTCCCCCTAAGTTGTCACTATCTCTGTTTATGACCATATTATATCATAATCTAGGAATGCAATCTCTACTACTCTAACTATAATATCCATATATAGTCTATCTATAAGGATATGATATTATATTAATATAGTAGGTCTATAAGGACCTATATACACCCCATTGTTTCATAGTGTAATATTCTAGACATGATAGGTTTGATGATGATATAGTACCCTCATAATAATTATCAAATTAGAACTCTCTAACACTTTATCCTTTTTTGTTTCTCTCTCTCTCTCAGGTCCCCCAAAACCCCTTTTTATTGTCCATTACAACTTTCTTATCCTATTTTTAAAAAACTTCTCATTGGTGATAAAACCACCCTATCAGGTGACATAATTGTCCTATGAGGTTATAGAAGTGTCACATTCATGACACATTCATAATGGTGGTTATATAAATCACCTAGTGGTTCCATCATAATAACTCAAAATTTTTTAAAATTAAGAGTGGTTTTGTAATTTATAGTGGCAATTTTTTCCCTAAAGATGGTGATTACATAAATACCCCTATAAATAGGGGTGGTTCTATCACCATTATTCCTCCTAGATTTAGATTTTGTGATTCATTCATTGACATGTTTTACATTCTTATTATCATGTTTATTTATTTATCTACCTTAATTTCACTTCAAATTATTCCCATAGCACCCCATCTTCTATTTTCAATCATTTTGAGACCCTCCCAAGTTTAAATGCTAGTTAAACTCCTTCATGTAAGCTTTATTGCTCTTCTACAATTAAGCCAATTTTGGATTGATTTTGAATATAAATTTTTTTAGTTAGATATTAATATGTTTGAATATTATACATCTATATCTTGATATAATTTATTTGGATCTTTAATTTTATTAATTTTGTGTCCAACTACATAGTTCTAAATAGGGAGAACCATTGTTCTTGAAACCTAGTCTTTATAAACAATGTCTTCAACTAGCCACCATCAATTGTTCCTTATTTGTAGATATGTTTCTTTCCTTAATGTTCCATTTGTAAAATAAATTTTTTTACCCTATTTTTTTGAGATTTATTGACATGTTCATTTGATTAAATGGATCCAACATAACGAGGTCCACAGTGCATCAAATTTCTTTCCTTCAACTGGTCTACATCAGGATTAGGTTAGAGGTTCTTAGATTAGAATTATTTATTTTATTATAGTATATTAGATTATTATTGATATATAAATTAACTTAAAATATATATTTAAAATAAAAACAGTAAAATTTTATAGGATAAAGAACCCTCTTCCCTTTCCCATCTTCACTATCTAAAAAGTAGTAGATAAATTATTTATTTTACATCCCTCTCAGTAGATTTAATTTGATGAGCATAAAATATTGAAATAAAAATTTGAGAAGGTTTTATCAAAAATTTCATACACTTACATCCAACATATTATTTATTTTTCATATTCAAAACAAAATTCATTGCTTTCAAAATTTTCAACTAGCAAGCAACAAAAACCTAGATAAACTCTAGGTAAACAAGAGGATTTCATATTTATGATTTTCTCATATTTTATATTAATTTTAATTTTTTTTAAATTAAAATTAATCTAAAAATATATTTTTTTTTTCTTATTTTCAAATAAATCATTCAAAACTTGCATGCAATAACTAGGAAAGCTGGAAAACCAATTTAGTTTGTTGATTTGCAAGAAAATTGTAAAAGCATTAGAATGTTGTTATTTTAGGGTAGATTATTTATTACATTGTTTTAATGTTTATAAAATATAAATTCATAATATACACATCTCCATAATAAATTAAAAATATATATAAAACATCCTCACTTGTATTACATTTAGACAAAGATAGGAAAAATTAACATCTTGCATGATAAAGTAAATTTTTTCATCTCTCCTTGCATGCATTGTGAAACCATTGTAAAAGGATAAAAACAAGATTTGATTATATTTAATTTAAGTTTTGTAATTTATTTAATTTTAAAATTTTAATTTCAATAATCAAGCATTTTAATTTCAAATAAAACAAACAAAAACATTTTCAAAAGCCTTGTCCAACTATACAATCCAAATAAATACTTGATTCTAACAACACATTAAGACTTCACATAATCTACTTAAACAAGATATTATGCTATATATTTCCCAATACCTCTTGGATGAGACTTATCAAAAAAATTGGTCTTGTCAGATAAGATCTTTTCCTTAGGGTTAGATCACCTAGTCCCATAGTTGGCATACAGTTTGATATCAATACCAAGTTTAGGAGTTATTATGTTCCACATCAACCCCTAGCTCAATTTTTATTATCTTAATGCCTTTTATGAATAATATTTAATCTTTAATCCATAAATCATTTTCCTCCCTTAGAATAGAGGTTATCATTATAATGTTATCCAAGCTTAGTTTCCCAATCCCACTTCCTTCTTCTCCTTAGGTCTAGCCTTGTCTTATATCATTCACATATATGGATGACATTGAATAGATAAATAAAAAACAATAGATTATATATATTCCCATGATTAATTCAACCTAATCTCCCACATTTACCTAAACTTAGCATCGACCAAGTTTTTTTCTTCCTTATGATCTCAAAAAATAAAAGACCTTGAGTTTTATTTCCACACAGCTTAACACTATCAATGAGCACCATGATGTTGTTAAGGTGTTTTAGTTTCATAATTATAACCCATTTACACCACCTATTTTAAATCCTATTCTACCAAATAACCATCCCAATCCATATCCCATCCATTATGTTAATAACCTCGACATAACCTTAGGGAGTTGAGTGCACAGTTTAGCATGTGTTATTCATGTATACATAAATTGGTGAACCCTATGTGAATGACTTACATAATTTGTGTTTCCCCTTATCTTAAAATTATTCTTCATCCATTCTCCATTTTACACTATTCCATCCTTTTATTATGTGTGTTTTTATCTAATTTTCACTTTTTCCTAAGTGTGAAAAGAAGAAACTAGTGGAGAAGGGTATGTAGAAGAATACCTATTAAATACACACCTATTTAATCAAAAATTTGTGATAAATCATATTTATCTAGGTAATAATTAATTTAAATAATCAATTACACCCACAAAACTTATTGGTTAGATAAGTAGTTGGATGGATTGCCTAGAGTGAGCTAGATCCTAGAAGTGAAAACTTTCTAGGAGGCTATCAATACACCTTGTTTAAACACTTAAGTTTATATTTATAAATGATTAAATTTACATAAAATAATATTAAACTGAAACTATAAATAATAAATAAATTTTAAACTAGGAAGATAAATATTTTGCCAAAACTATGACTAGATAAATTAACTAGTGCTGAAATTTGATTAAAGCAAAGTGGTGGTTTTTGGTTTGGAAATTTGGTAAGGATAAAGATAGTTTGGTTGAGGTTGGAAAATGTATAGTATGGTGGAGATTATATGGATTAATGGTTGAAAATTATAATTCAATAATTAATCAAGGAGGCAAAAGAGGAAGGAGATAAAGAGGGTGAAAATGATAAAGGAGTAAAGAGGGTAAAGGTGGTGAAATGACAAAGATGGAAAATGGAATTAAAATGATAAAAGGGGGAAAAGGATATCAATGGATTAATATATAAAATGGTGAAAAATTTAGTTAATTTTAAGGTAATAACAATAAAATATTAAAATGAAATATAAAATAAATGAATATTACCTTCTAAGCTTTGTTGATGATGAAGTTGATGGTATTGTTGATGATGTTGTTGAAGATAAATTCCTATAGAAATTTAGGTATATCTTCATTTATTTAAATTATTTAAATCCTATAATATGATGACCTCAAAAATTATGGCCTCCTTCAAATACCTACAACAAGATGTTAATAACCAATGACTAACTTACAACTTAACCTTGGGTGAAGGAGAGGGGGGTATTTATAATATTTGTTGTAAAGAATCATGCCAAAAAAGAGGAATAGTGAAATGTGGTTAATTTTTCCAATTAGGGATCATAAATAATTTAAGGATGAGATTTTTGAGATTCCCACTTTGATCATAGGCCTTCCCATTTGGGTTGGTGTGTCTCCCACCTTGCACATGAGTCTAATTTTAAATGGGAATCATGCACATGGATTTGAATGAGGCTTAAATACTATTCAACACCCTTTCTTGTATTAATAAAATAACTTAAAGAGGTGGCACATAAAATTTGGTGTCATTTTCTATGTGGTTCATGAATATTTAAAGATGAGGTTAGTGGAGATTCCCATTTGGGTTGGTGAGTATCCTATTTGGGCTAAGAAGTCAAAAATGGGTAACCTTTATATTTAAAGAGGTAGGTATCTCTTTTTGAAGGATAATTTCATTTTTTAAGGCAAAATATACATTTAATTATGGCCCCTTAAGGGTAAATACATCATATTTCAAGGGGGGGCCTTGTGATGCTTAACTGAGGTAATTAAGTACATTGGGAAAGGGTCCCAGGTGGGGTATGATGTCTCACATCAAGAAACATCACTTCTAAGCCATGTCACTTGATATATCACCTTAAATATAACTTTCCATGTCACATGCCATGTCATCATGAATAGTGCTAGTGGGTCCCATATTGAATAGTGATAGTGAATAGTAATTTTGAGTAGTACTATATGACTAGGAGAATAGTGATTTGGTTGGATAAATAGGGGTTGGTTAAGGGTTAGGAAGGTTTAATGGGTATTTAGGGGGTTCCTAAAGTATTTAGACATAAAAAATTACAAGTGTGTGGCTTTTTAGTGGCTACATTTTACCCTTTTTATTTTACAGCTTTGAATTAACAAGATACAAAACAAAAATAAATCACTTGGTCAAAGGTCAGGGTGTTTTGAGTATGGGAGGAGGTATTGCCCCTCAAACTTAGATTTAATGAGGAAAGGACAAGTCAAGTGTAGGTTTGATAAAAAATTGGTGGGGAGGCACTAGGTGGTGTTACAAGGTAGCTAGGCATGTGAAATGCCAATGGGTGAAAGGTGACTAAGCATGGTAGTTAAGATTTTTCAAAGACTAAATCTACCAATATTGGTAAAAATAAGTTTGATCCTATAAGGACATATGATAGGGATAACCAGTCCATAATGTTGGTTATAGATGATCGGATTAGGCTTATCAAGCCATCTATGTAGGGTTAGTGTTGGTTGTAATTATCCAGGGTAGGAAGTGCTCCATAAAAATAAGATAATTGGTTGGGTCATGCATGAGGTGGTGTAAATTTTAAAGGGTTCATCATGGCAAGGTTGGCCAGTGCATTCAAAAATCATCATAAAACATGCTAATAGTCTAGGTCAAAAGTAACCAACATCAAGGTGGATGTGGGTAAGTGGGTTGGTTGGTTAGAATGGGATGGCTGAGTGGACTCCATATGCACTAGGTAAGTGGATGTTGCCTACATAGTTCCATAAACATAATGTCTAAAATAAAATTCACACCTAATGTAGTTCTACTAAGGTGGGGAGTGTTGGTTAACTTAGTTGCCCCAATTTGATATCATGTAGTTAGGTCTAGTTAAAGGATGTTGGAGAACGGGAAGTGCCAAAGGGTGGAAAAGATGGTGATCAAATAGTTTTCTTATTAGTTTGGTAAAATTTATGGATTAGATTACCTAGGAGGCAATTAGATGATTGCTTTAATTATGTAAAAGGAATTTGTAGCCATAGATAAGTAGGTTCAAGCATGAAATTTTTTCCACCATTTTAAAGAAAAAAGGGAGAAATATGCTTTACTAGGTTTTGGAGAATATAGTACATCTCAAATTACCATGGTGACCTTACAGGTTCTTTCATCACCATCTAAATAAGTTGACATTGTGCACACTCCATAACAATGTCATTAACAGGCTATGTAAGGGTATTATTTAATGGTTTAGGGAAGCAAAGGAGTAGAGTGGGTAAACAAGAAGTGGTAAAGATTTGAATCCTTGAGTCAGTGGGCCCCAAAATAAGTAAGCATTGTGTTTTGAGGGAATTTATAGAAAGAATCTAAGGGGTTTTGGAATATGGAGTGAGGCAAATAATAATAATAATAATAATAATAATAATAATAATAATAATAATAATAATAATAATAATAATAATAATAATAATTAAATGAGGGATCAGGTTGTGGATTTTATGCATTAAATTAAGGGCATGGAGGACATGAGGAAGCAGTAAAAGTAGTACAATTGGTGACCACACTCTAAGGGGATGGAGGTTGAATGGTATAAAATAAGAGAGATCCATCAAGGGATGAGGTGAAGGCAAACCAAGAGATGGTAGAAGAGAAAACAATGAGGTCATAGATAAAGATGAAGGTGGAGAAGGATGGAAGGAGCTAGACATGGACTTATATATATTTAAAAAAGGTATAGAAGAACAAGGAATGTCATCAAGGGAGATGAAAAAAATTAAATGAAATGGATAAAAGAGAAGAAAAATAAGAGGTATAAGATGGGGAGCTGAGGGATGTACTAAAGAATGATACAGTGAAGAATTGAAAAGGATGGGGAGAGAAGTGTAATAATCATGAAGGGTAAGGAGAGGATGGGAAATATGAGAGACCATGAAGGTTTTGAAAATGAGTTTAAAAATATACCAAGGAGAAAATAGTTTGGTGATGAAAATGAAAAATAAGTCAATAAATGGAAGAAAGGAAATAGGAGGGAAAAAGATTGAAATGAGGACACAAAAAGGATGATAAGAGAGTGAAGAAGCAAGTGGTATCTTGACCAAGTAAGCATGGATGATGATAGGTAATGAAGGAAAGCATATGGTAGTTTTAGAGATGAGAATGGGATGGAAAATGCAAAATGGGTTAAGAAAAACAAGGGGAAGTGAAGGATGGGTGAAGAAGAAGCTAAAGAGATAAGGTATGCATCAATCAACTTGTTAGAAGAGGTTGACAAGCCAAAAATGGGTGAGGTGGTGAATAAGTAGGGGAACACAAGGAAAGGGCATGAGATGAAAATAAGGGATGAAGATTAAGGATGATAAGAAGAAAAAGGAAGAATTGAAGTAGGGATACAAAGCATAAATACTCACACAGATGCAAAAGATAAGTGAGTAATAATATGGAAAGAGGAAAAGGGGAATACAAAAGGAAAAATTCAAGGACTAAGAAGAAGAAAAGAGGCAATAATGTAAGGCTTATCAAAGGATAAATACCTAGGTAGAAACTAGTTGTGGAGAAAAAAAAGAAGACAAAAAGGATGAAAGGATGGGAAAAAGCAAACAAGAAGAATGGAAAATGGGTATAGTGGGAAGAGTGGCAAAATGGTAGAGAGTGGTGGTACACGTAATTTTTTTATAGAAACAAAAGAAATAAAAAGATTGTAAGATGCATAGTATGATGTGGAATTGGTGAGGAAAAGAGAGAGAGATAAAGAGCATATGACAAATAACCAAGGGTGAGAGGAGATGATGAGGATGGTGAAATAAGTTGAAGGGGATAAAGGACAAGGTTGGTAATAAGTGGAGATAGGTACCAAAAACATGAAAATTGGGCGAGGGAGTGAGCTAAAAAGTATGTGTGAGGAAATGTGGCAGGGAGGCTAGTGAGGTAGAGTAGGTGGTGGGTTTATGGGAGATAAGAGGGTCTAATGAGGAAGGCTATCAACACTTGTGTTAAAAGAGATTGACAAGCTATAAAATTGGTTAAAAGAGATTAACAAGATAAATGGAGGTAGGTGGTGAGGGGATAGGTAGAGAAGTGGAGGAAGAGATTTTAGGAGGGAAAACAAAATAAAGGATGTAGCTAAGTTGACCTTAGTAACTGAGTGTTGCCTACATAGTCCAAAAAGACCTTAGGCCAATGTAGTTCTCCTAAAAATAGGGGAAATACTTAAGAGGAAGTATTAGATGGTGTTAAAACATAAAGATGTTGAAGAAATAATTCAAAGCTTCCTTGATGTAGGACAACCTAAGCAAGTGGGCATGGTTAGTGTTGAAAATGAGTGAGAATAAAAAGGGGATGGGAATTAGTTATTAGTGGTTGAGATTCCCTTAGAAGTGAAGCAACACATACATAGTCCATGGACATCAGGGCAAGTTAGTTCAATAAGGGTTGGGTGAGTGGTGTTTAAATTAGCTTCCCCAATTTGATGGACCACATGGGTTGGTTTGGGCAAATGGAGAAAATGTTGTAAAATAGAAGTTTTGGGTTTTGGTGAAGGTGATGGTGAAATTGCATGGTGTAGATTGGTAAATAGTTACTATAATGATCCCATATTTAGTAGGATGAGAGATACAGATGGGTAAGGTAGGATAAATAAGAGGGGAACATAATACTAAGAACCATAAATGACCTTCAAAGAAGTTAATCCATAGAAGAGGTGCCTTTGGGAGGAGGTTATACTTTCTAAAATTATGTGAGGGTATAAACATAGTGTTGGCATCTATCACTACGAGCTAAGTTTTAAGAGGTGGGTGTCTATTCAGATCTACATAGTTGCTTTGGCCAAGGTTCATCACTACTACAAGCTAAGTTTTAAGGGTAGTAGTGAAGTCATGACCTACAAAGAATTTATTTTATGGTCAAGAAGATTATACAAAGTAGAAAATTGGTAGGGTGGTGAATGGTAGAGGATAGATCATGCCTAACCCTAGAGTTGCATGGGTAAGCTAGATGAAAGGTGGCCATGTCTACATCTTCTATCCTAGTTCTTTGTAACTAATGACTTTGGGTTCCACTTAGAAGAGGCCCTAGTATCAGGGAGCTACATGGTCCAAGATATTGGTTATATAGTTGGAGAAGGTGACTTCTCCTTTTCCATAGATGAACTCTCAGCTAAGATAAAATAAAATAATGCCATGTTTGAGTAGGTACTACCAATGGTTGGGGTATAATGTTCAAAGCCTATGGAAATTGGCTCATAGTAAAAATAGGGTAGAGGGGACAATAATTTGAATGTATTGTCATGAATTCATTATGGCCTACCTCTGATGGAAGAGTTTCTACTGTAAAAAAAATTTGGGATTTACTACCACCAGCAATAGTGGCAATTGTGAAGGTGTGATCATTATAGTGACACATGGTTAGAAACCAATTTATGTCAACCAAGTTAAAGGTGAAAATAACTCAAATGACCACTAGGCTTACAAGTATCGTAAGATGACAAATCAAGGAAAGACATCAAACGTGGATCGGATGATAAGGGAAATAAAAATATATCATGATGGTGCATAATGGATTTATTGAGATGACCAAATAGATTGAGGGTGATGTGTCCATATAAAAAGGTAAGCATACATGAAAATTTCAAGTGAGAAGAATGTTCAAGAGAATTAATGACATCATATTACCTTCCCAGTTGGTGGAATGGAGAATCATGTCAATGAGGAAGGATGGTTAGGTATTCTATTTAAAGAATCATGATAAGGATGAGTGTCTATCATTGAGTTATTTGGCTTTGTAGGTTATAGAAAGTGCAGATAACTACACAAGGTTGAACATGGTGAACAATGGGAGCAATGGTGGTGGTAATCAACAACCCCTATAACCCAAAATAATCAATATGGTGAATGTGCAAATCTATCAGATATTACAACATATAATGGCAATAATAGAAGTACTATTAGATAAATAAGGGGAAAAGTACCCATATCTTGATCTTGAGCTTGAAATATTACCTCTATAGTAGTAAATCAATTGAGAATTTCATTATTCAAGATGCTAGGCTAAAGAACATGGCTGTCAACCTATTTATGGAGGGAACCCTCACTGTTTAAGGGGATGTGTGCTAAGGTAATAACCAAAAGTACCTATGTGAGTAGAACAACCATAACAAAGGGATGTAATGGCTATGATAGGTGAGTAGGGTGATAAAAATCAGAGAAAAATATTATTCTCATCTTGTGGGGATGAATGTGGGAGAGGAGAATAGAGTATACCCTTTAGTAGTTGTTGAGACAGTGAATGGTATAGATCTTAGTTTAGGGAGTAATCAAGTGTAAATATGGTTGAACACAAATCCATAGTAATTATATAATCAATTTAATACTTAGTTAGGTAAATAATGTATACATTTTCTTTAGGTAATAATTTGATGATTATTTATATGTCATGTGACTCCTTTCACCCTAAATAAAATATTGCATAGTTTGTTGTAAACATGTACAAAATGTATTGGATGTCATTGATCAAATGTTATCATGCTGAAGGTTATGTGGATACTTATGAATGTTATGGTTATGAGTGATATGGTTATGGTTGTTTTATTCTTGCTTAATGTAAAAAGAATGATTATTGTTGTTACAACACTCGATGGTAAAAGTCATGATGAAAACATCAACCAAGCATAGTAAGATAAGAATAGGTCATGATGTTTTATTTTTGATAAGGACCAAAAATAGACCTAAAATGGGATCATATTAATGAATATAAGCCCATCAAACACTGTGCATAAATGATTTTTAGTTGATAAAAAAAATTATTGATCATAAGGTGTCAAGTAAGCTCTAAATCCCTTCATTTATAGATAGTTTAAAGGGAAGATGGGTGATAGGTGGTGTGAAGGTAATGGGTGATATGTATGATAACCTCATATGAATTAGTTTTAACCTTTTATAGGTGACCTAAGAATGGTAAAAAAATAAACCCATGTCATATGCTAGATGAATATATATCAATGCAAGAAGTCTATATGTGAAAACCGATTATAGTTTCCAACTTATTATGTTGTTTGAGAGCTGATTGTGGCTTTAGAATTTGTTGATATAGTGGGTCTTTTAATTTATTTTTTATATATGGTAAGTTTATCAATGCGGGAATATTCCAATAAATTTCTCTACTTTTGACAAAGTGAACTTAGCCATCCTTCAAGGGAGTGGTCTAATCTTATTGGCTTTGTTAAACATTATTGATAGTTATCCTTCAAGGGAGTAAGCTACCTTATATTTAGAAATTTTTATTTTATTTTTGGACAGCTATCCTTCAAGGGAATATTCTACAATGCTTAAGATATTAACCCAAGTAGTATTTTGGTATCCAAAATATGACTAGATGTAATGTGTTTAGATAGGGACAAGTCGAATTATGTTTAGAGGTTTACATTTATGAGGGAAAAACTTTAACATAAGAAGCTCAATAATATGTGAAAGGGTGTGGTTTTGAGAGACAATGACCTTGGGATTCCATCTTTTTAGAGATGAAAAGTATCCATGAGAACCATGATATGGGTAGAGCCATGGTACCCACATTTAGGATTAGGCTATGACTATGATGGTTAATCACATGGTTCTATGTTGTAATCATTTATCTTCAAAATGATAGGAGAAAGATGGTTTAAGGTTAAAATCTCATAACAGAGGGATGAGCTTAAGTTAGACAAAAAGAGTGAGCTTAATCCTTATTTAATAGAAAAATGGATGTAGATGAAAAGCATTGAGGGGCTCAAGTTCTAATTTGCCTTTGAAAGAGGATAAATGATAAGATCCTAATCCATACTTTTGGGTAATGATATAGGGTCCAAGCCAATTGAAATCAAACTGATCTCATTTACTCTTTTCCATGTTGGTCACATGTTGGTTTTCCTTTGGTATGAGGTCTCCAATATTGAATTACCATTATTTGAGGTGCTTGTTATAAGCATGTTTGATACTCTATTGATAGATATGGAGGTGGGTGAGGGCTTCTAAATGATGCTCATCAAGTAGCTCAAGGTGAGTTAAATGGTGTTGACAAGAGTCTTCCTCAAAAATAAGCTCTTGCAAAGATATGTGAAGAGAGGGGATTTGGACTTCAAGAGGAAAGATTTACTCTATTATGAAGACTAAAGATAAAATGGTATCACTCTTAGATGTTTTAATTCTAGTGTGATAGGCTCACAAAGTTAATGGGATGTGTAAGTGTCAATCCCAACTTGAAGCACTGATTACTTTGGTTAGAATTTTGTTAGAGGCTTCTACTTGTCCATTTGCTTGTAGATGGTAAGATAAGGAAAATATTAAATTGATGCCAAATGCATCACATAACCCTTGAACTTACTTGTTTTTGAAATATTTACCATTATCAATGATAATCTTATAAGGAACATCAAAGTGATAGATTATATGATGGTTGATAAAGTCAACAATCTTCTCTACTTTGGTCGAGTTAAGAGGGATAAATTCCATCCACTTGGTGAAATATACAATGGCTATGATGATGGAGCTATGCCACTATGAAGAATGGGGGTTAATTTCCTTAATGAGATCGAGCCCCCACTAAGAGAAAGGACAAAAGTCCTTAGATACCTGGAGGCCATTGGTTAGCGCATGATGTAAATTAACATGCTATTGACATTTTACATATCTTTTTAAAAAATCACAACAATATTGGTTGAGGGTGGGCCAATATTAGCCAAGGTGAAGGATACATTTAGTGACCTCTAGGATGCTAAAGTGTCCCCCACATATCCCATCATGTGTTTCCTTGATGGCATGGAAATATTCATGGCTACATAGGAAATGAAGAAGGAGGCCATCAAAACCACATTTATAAAGTATTCCCCTTAGGCTGGTATAACAAGAGGTACTTTGAACAAAGGCTCTTCAGGCATTCCTAGAGAGGTTGGGAGGAATGATGCTTAGGTTAACGTAGTTAAGAGTTTGGTCATACCAAAGCCAGGTGAGGATTCCTCTACACTAAAAATAGTAGGGAGATTAGATTAGTTATATGAGGGAGTGGTAAAATGATGAATGATGACAAATATTTTGGAATTGGAAGGATAAGAAAGGATTTTGGAATCAAGGCAATCCATCATATTTGTGAATTTGTTAGTAGATCAAAGAATAGATTGGACCAGGTAATGTTCGAATGATGTTAAGAGTTTATCAACTAAAAGTTTATATTTTTCCAAGACATCATTCTTACATTGATGGGATCTATTGACCTGGTTGACCATAAGGTGTGAATCACTAAGGACATGGATTGTGTTAATTCTTAAGGTTAGAGTATTTCAGAGACTAATCACTAAGGCTTCATACTCAACCATATTATTGGTGCATTCAAAATCAACTTTTAAGGAGAGAGAAAGGGTTTTTCCATCAAGAGGAATGAGAATAACTCTAGCACCCTCTCCTTGTTGGCATTTTGAGCCATCAAATAACATGGGCATTTGGTTGGTTATGTCATCTTCTTGAAAAAGAGTTACAATAGACTCATCTAGAAAGGTAAGAAGAGGTGGTTAGTTATTTGGTAAAATAGCTTCAACCAATTGGTTGGTAATGACCTACCCTTTAATCAACTTCTACTAGAGGAATTCAAGGTCAAATTTAGCTAAGATCATGAGCCACTTATCCATACGTTGATTTTGGTATGGTTTAGAGTGTATGTACTTGAGTGGGTTGATATTAGTGATGACAGGTTTTATGGTTAAAAAAGTAGTGGCAAAGTTTGGTGGCCATGAAGGTCAATGATAAGAAGAATTTATCGATATGTGTAAATTGATTCTCATATTATACAAGCATGCAATTAATGTATTATATAGCTTGTTCTTTGTGTTGTTCACTTAGTGAGCCAACATTGCCCTTAGGGAATGGTCAGTGGTAGAGATATATAGGTAAAAGGGGTGGTCATCCTTAGGAGGGATGAGGACATGTGGTGAGAAAAGGTACTATTTGAGAGAATAAAAGGCCTTTTGATAATCACCATTTCATTTGAAAGAGACATACTTCTTCAAAAGGTGATGGAAAGGTTGGCACTAATCTAAATGTTGGGAAATGAAACAATGAATGGATTGGAGTTTTCCCTATAGGCTATAGAGCTGCTTAAGGTTGGTTGGAGGAGGCATATCCAAAATTAATCTGACTTTAGCAGGGTCTAATTTTATTCCACAAAAAGAGATGATAAATCCAAGAAGCTTTTCTAAAAGGACCCTAAAAATTCATTTTTTGGGATTAAGGAAAACATGATAATAGATGAGTCATTCAAACATGATTGTAAGAATAGTCAAGTGATCTATTCAGAGTTTGGATTTCTTGAGAAGGTAATCCACATTGCTTATGGATTATATCATGGAAGATATAAGTTATGGCACATTGGTAGGTTACACCAGTGTTCTTTAACCTAAAAGGCATGACTCTATAGAAAAAAGTCCCCCAAAGGGTGGTAAAGGTAGTTTTATGTTGATCTTCAAGAGAAATCAAGATCTGATTATAACCCAAAAACCCACCCATGAGAGATAACATCTCATGGATGGTTATGAGATTAAAAAAATGGTCAATGTTAGGTAGAGGAAAGTCATCCTTAGGGTAGGTAAGGTTAAGGTCATGAAAGTCTACACAAATGGGAGACCCCCAGTCACTTTGGTGATAGGTACAATATTTGAGACCCATTAGGGGTAGTCAATGGGTTGAATGAAGTTTATAGAGAGGATATTTTGAAGCTCTTCTTTGATGAGAAAAGATATGTGAGGATGTATGCATCAAATTTTATGTCCAAAAAGCTTGGCTTCATGATGAGTGACTATGTTATGGGTAGAAATGGTGGGGTCAATCCTAGGCATATCACTATAAGACCAAGTGAATGTTATGATGTGGTCTTGGAAGAAATAGGAGAAGTCTAAAAGTTCCTTGGCATTCATTCATTGGCCCAATTTGACAATACAGGGGTTGTATAGGGTACCCAAGTTGATATCTATGGTAGATTCATTTGACATGGTCAAGGCTTCAAAAGGAAGGGATATATAGATAGAAGAATCCCCTGCACTAAGGTAGGTAAGAATAGAATTGTCATCTTGATGTTGAATGGTGTTGATGGTAGGAAAATAATTTTCTACCATTTTAGGGTGCACAAGTGGAAGGACTTTGGTTTGGCCATCCTTTTGGTAGATGAGAGGGCCCAAAATAATGGCATTGACTAGAAAAAACAAGTTAGGGGGGATGATGTCAAGATCTTCAGGTGGGGAAAGTGGTTGGGTTGGTGAGGATGGGATATTTTCCTCCATGGTGGTAATGGATTTGGGTGAATTGGTGGGCTCTTCAAGTGGTTCATACCCAAGGCCCAAATGACTCATGAGGTTTCAAAGTTTTGATATGGAATAACTTATGAGGCCCTTATTTATAGAGACCAAGGTTAAATCCTTTCCAATCACATCTATGAAGATACAATTTAGCAAACTCAGGCTTGCTAAGATAGGAAAAATTAGAGGTAAATGGTCAAAAGGATGAAGTAGTGGTAGGGGCTAGGAGTGGCCAATCAAGTCCCCCATAAATGAAATTTACTTGATGGTTAGGGGGCCCAAAGAGGATGATGGTTCCAATATTAGGGTCATAAGAAAGGTCATTCATGAGATTCCCATATTCTTGGGGAGTAGAGAAGGCATCTAAGGCTAAGAGTCTATATTCCCCATGAGAAAGATGCTAGAATGTGGTTTCCATGGGGTTCTCTATAATAATTTAGGAAGAACGGATAGATGAGCTAGTAAAAGCTTCATCAACATTTGGTGTGGAAGTGTCATAGGTTTTGGTTAGTGGGGTTGTGTAATTAGTAGATGGTTATGAGGTGGATGAATGAGGATGTAATTAGACCGATATGTCATATTTCAAGATGTTAAATGACTAGGGTCATCCTTGATAGCCACAACTTGCCTTTCATGCTCAAATTTGACAGATTGATGTAAGGTGGAAGGGACACAACTCATGGCACAAATCCAAGGGTACCTAAGTAAAATATTGTATTGAAATTCTCCTTCCACAACATAAAAAAGTTCAAGAATGGCACAGGGCCCTAGACATATATGGAGCTCAACTATGCCTATGTTAGTAGCCATGATATCATTGAAAGAATGAAGGACCATTGTGCTTTTATACATGATGTTCATGAGTAAGTATAGCTGGTCATAGGTGTGGGAGAAGATAATATTGATGCTAGCTCCTCCATCAATCATCACCTTTTTGATGTGGTTTTGACTAATGTATGTCATAACAAATATGGGGATCAGGATCCTCTAGATGAATAAAAGGTATTTCTAAATCTTTGAAGGTGACAAAGTTGGAATTTCAAAGGGCCCCAACAATAGGTTCTATGCTTAAGGAATAAGTTTGTAATAACCATTAGAGAATGTTAAGTAAGATTTGACTAAAGGTGGTATAGGTTTAGTAGTTTTTATTTTAGGTGTTGAAGTAGGAGGTTGTGTAGACATAGGTTTGGTTGTAAGTGTCTTGGGTAAAGTGGTATGCTTAGTTGATAGTTTTGGCTTGGGAAAGATGGTTGATGTGTTGGAGGTAGAGGAAGGCAAGGTAGGTAACTTAAGAATTGTCGATGTAATGAGGAAAGGTTTCTTAAAAAGAAAGTATGAAGGTGTGACCAATAAAGGTGGTTGGGTTTTGGTTAAAATGATTGACTTCATGTTCAAGGTAGAGGTATGAGGACCCAAAATGGAGGGAAAGGTTAAGGGAGATAAAATTTAGGGTTTGGGGCCTTTTGGTGGTTTTACTTCTTTATTTGTTTTAGTTGTTGGGTTTGGAAGGGATTTGGTCACTTTAGTTATACTATTGGGTTTAGATTTTTGAGGTTCAATTAATTTGGAGGAGGTTTTGGTTATTTATGTGGAGGTTTTAGTTGGTTTAGAAGGGCTATCCTGGTCTACCAAAGAAGTGGTTAGAGGTTCTAGTTTGGTTCCCTTACCTTTATCTTGAACTCTAACATAAGGTTTTGAAACTAGAGATTTGGTGGATGGAGTTATTTTCTCTTATAAGATAGCTTCCAAAGATGGAGTGGAAGTCTTTATAATAGGAAAGGTAGGTGCGGTATTCTCCAATCGAGGTGTGGGTATAGTGGATTCCTTGGTTTGGGTGTCCAAAGGAATAGAAAGCAGTTCCTTCCCTTCCATTAAGGGGATGGGCAAAGAGGTGGTTGAGGTAATGTTTTCTTTAATAATAGGTTAATCTATAACCACATTAATAGTATGTACCTCATGAGATGGGTCTAGTTTATTATCATGGTAAGGGGTATAAGGAGCATGATTAGGGAAAAACTTGCAAAATATATCAAGGGACTGGTTTGGTGGTGCATTGGGATTGTCCAACATAAACTACCCCTTGTCAATGAGGGATTGGAAAAGGTATTTGAAGGTTTTGTCATACTGATGTCATTTCCTATGACTTGGTGAAAGGTGTAATGGTCAATCTCATTATACCAACCTAGTATAGGGCAAGAAGCATCAAACTATTGGGGTGGTTTAATTGGTGTAAGTTGGATGATATTGGATTTTAGTAACTTTTCGAAAATAAAAAGATAGAGATCCCAAATTGGATTTAATTTCTTATGATTGTTCCAATTTTGGTTCCTTTGGTATCAATTTGAATAATTAGAGTTATAGGTTTGGTTCCTTGGGTTCTGTTGGTTGGTAGATGGTGGCGGTGTAGTTTTGAGGATAATGGCATTGGTGGTTACTTTATTTTTAGCATTGGGATTGGTTTGGTTATTTGGTTTGGAAGAAAAGTGTTCATTGGGTTTGTAAGTTGGGTTTTTGATTTTCAACTTTAACCTTCCTTCATCAATGGATCTATTTTCTATTATGTGAGCCATGGTAAAAGCTTCATCAAAATTTTAAAAGATTTGGACATGTAATGTGGATGAAATATGTTTCTTACATGCCTAGGTGAAGAGATATATAAGCTCAAGTTGAGGTAATGAAAAGGAAATTTAGTTGATTGGGCTCCTCCAATGAGCCACATAATTATTAATAGATTCATCTTCAAATTTCCAAATAGAGTAAAGGTAATCGAAATTTTCTTAGATATATTGATCAAAAAGTGATCCAAATTTTTTTTGGCTAATTGGGTGAAAGAGAGGATAGATATTTTGGGTATGGAACTATACCAATCTAATGTTGGTCTAGATAATGACATAAAAAAGATATGGAGGAGAAGAGCATCATCACGGGAAATCAAGTAGCATGAATGCCTAAACACTCTTAAATGTTGTTGAGGGTCTTCATTACTATTAAATTTGGTAAATTTTGGAAGTTTTCATTGAGCTGGGTAAGGTTTGATGGGTATCGAAGGGTGAATAGGCTCATTACAAATTTGATTATAATATAGAAGATTATGGGCTTCAGAGATGGATGACTCAAGGGTAGTCATCTTATTCATGATCAACTTCATGAAATTTTCTTGAGGTTATTGGAATGTGGATTTATATGATATGTTTTGTTGAGGTTGGGAAATGTGTGAATAACTAGTGGATGGTTGAGATGACTCTACATATTGGCATGTGGTCTTTGGAGGTTAGGTAGAAAATATATATCAGTATATGGATGTTAGTGGTTAGGTAGAGGAGGGTAGTTGGGTAGTGGGCATATGACCCTATGGGTTATGAAGATAATTAAAGGTTGTGTGTTGGGTCAGAGTGGTGGTTGGGTTAGTGGTTAATGGAAGGGTGGTGACCCTCATGTTGATTGGTGGTAACATAGAAGGTATGGATACCTTAAGGATTGGAAGTGGAGTAGTGTTTTATGGATTGGAGGTAATTAGAATAATATGGGTAGAGTTAGAGGTGGACACTCCTATTGTGAGGGAGTGGTTAGTAAGAGTATAAGGGCATTGGTAGTTTGGGTTAATGAGTTAGTTTTGAGGGAGTTTTTGGTTGATGATAATGTTTGGGAAACTATAAGTTGAGTAGTTCCCATAGTAGTGGAGGTATTCCCCATGAGATGGAGAGACATGCATAAAGTGGATACATGGTGGGGTTGAAACTAGAACTGGTAAGATGTGGTTCATAAGTAGTGTTGTAAGGTTACATGGTTGTTGTTTAGGAAAGTAGAAAAATATGCATCTCTTAGGACCACCCAATTAGGACTTCTCAGAGAGCAAGGGGAGTCTATGGGTTCAAAAGTGTGTTCCATGGATGAAGAGGTGGAAGTTGGTGATGGTTGATTTGGTGGTGGATTTTGTTCCTCGAGGTCATTTTGTTGTTGGTGAGTGAGAACCATATGAGAAGGTAAGAAAGGTATGATACATTCCCACACCTCAAACAAAGAGAAATAAAGAAAGATTCAAGGAAAATAATGAATTAATTGAGAGTGTGTTAAATCCTAAGATTCTTTTTTATCTCTCTTTTAGCATATGCCTTAGAAAAGCGTGAAGAGGAAATTGGCTTAAATAGGTCATAAACAAGGTAGTCTATGTTTTATTTCAAGTTTATGTTTAGACACTCAAGAGAAATTCTATATTGGATCAAGTATATGGCTTGGTTCTAGGATATTTCTTCCTCACTTCATGATCCTATAGCTAGTGGGGGTGATTATCCAATATATCCCAATTACTATAGTTTATACTCAACTAGAGAGCTGAGTTGGTTATCCTCTTGGTGATTAAGTCCAAGTACGATAATTGGGAAAGGGTAAGGTGATATACTAGGTGATGAAATACTAGTCAGGCCTTGTCTCAAGTGATTTTTATGTTTTTTATATGCAATTGGTTTGGTTGTGTAACATTTATGAACTATATTTAATTTTCTTTGCTTAATTAATCTAGGTGAACTAGAGACAAGCAAGCAAACAATGGATTCAAGGTTTATTTTAAATTCAAAATAAAATTTTACATTTATTTAAATGCATACAAAATTTATAAATTTAATATAAATACAAGATTAAAATATGAGTCCTAATCCTAATATAATTTATCATTCTATTTCTTTTCAAAATTTCAAGGAAAATAAACTTTGACTTTTCTAAAATAAAAATGCAACTAAAACTTGTGTTTTTATTTTTTGTATTAAGAAAGAAGGAAAGCTTAATTTTCATAGAATGTGACTAAATAAATTTCAATAATTAAATTATAAATTTCATAAAAAATATATGAACCAAATAAAATTTAAGGGTCACACTAGGCATGGCAAAATGTTTCTATCTAATTTTCACTTTTTCCTAAGTGTGAAAAGAAAAAACTAATGGAGAAGGGTGTGTATAAGAATACCTGTTGAATGTGTGCATGTTAAATTTAGACTTTATGATAAATAATATTTATCTAGAAATAATTACCTTCAATTAAAAAGCACTACCACAAAACTTATTGGTTAGACAAGTACTTGGATGGATTTCCTAGCGTGAGCTAGATCTTAGAAGCGAAAGCTCTTTAGGAGGCTGGCAATCCCCCTGCTTTAAACAATTAAGTTTATAGATATAAATGATGTAATTTTCATAAAATAACAACATAATGAAACTAAAAATAGTAAATAACAACAAATAATTAAATTTGAAACCAAGAAGTTAAATATTTTGCCAAACTATGACTACATAAATAAATAGTGCTAAAAATTGATTAAGGCAAAGTGGTGGTTTTTGGTTTGACAATTTTGTAAGGGTAAATATAGTTTGGTTGATGTTTTAAAATGGTTAGGATGGTAAATATTAGATTTATTAATGTTTAAAAAGGATAGGGAAATAATTAATTGAGGTGGCAAAAGAGGAAGGAGATAAAGAGGGTGAAAATGGCAAAGGAGTAAAGACAGTAAAGGTGGTGAAATGACAAAGATGGAAATTGGAATTAAAACGATCAAAGGTGGAAAAGGATATCAATATATTAATATGGAAAATGTTTAAAAATATAGTGAAGTTCAAGGTAATATCAAGAAAATATTAAAAGGAAATATAAAATAAATGAATATTACCTTCCAAGATTTGTTGATGATGAAGTTGATGGTATTGTTGATGATGCTATCGAAGATAAATTCCTATAAAAATTTAGGTAGAGATTCATTGCTTTGAATTATTAAAATACTCTAAGATTATGACCTCAAAAATTATCACCTCGTTCAAATACCTACAACAAGATGTTAATAACCAAAGACTAACTTACAACTTAACTTTGGGTGAAGGAGAGGGGGGTATTTATAGTATTTGTTGTGAAGAATCATGCCAAAAAAGAGGAATAGTGAAATGTGGTTAATTTTTCCAATTTGGGCTCATAAATAAGTTAAGTCTAAGGTTGGTGTGATTCCCACTTTGATCATAGGTCTTCCCATTTGGGTTGGTGTGTCTCTCACCTTACACATGAGTCCAAGTTTGAATGGGAATCATGCACATGGGTTTGAATGAGGCTTAAAGACATTTCACCACCCTTTATTATCTTCACAAAAGCACCTAAATATGTGTCACACAAAATTTGATTCCATTTTCCATGTGCTACATGAATAGTGAAAAATGAGGTTGTTGGGGATTCCCATTTGGGTTGGTGAGTCTCCCATTTGGGCTAAAAAGTCAAAAATGGGTGCCTTTTATCTTTAAAGAGGTAGGTATCTCTTTTTTAGGGATAATTTCATGTGTGAAGTCAAAATATATGTTTAATTTTGGCTCCTTAAGGGGAAATTTTCTATATTTCAAGGGGGGTTTGTGATGCTTAAATAAGGTCATTAAGCACATTGGGAAAGGGTCCCAGGTGGGGTATGATGTCCCACATCAAGACACATCACTTATAAGCCATTTCACTTGCCATATCACCTTCCATTTCACTTACCATGTCACATGCCATGTCATTTTCCATGTTACATGCCATGTCATCATGAATAGTGATTGTGGGTCCCATAGTGAATAGTACTTTCAAATAGTAATTTTGAATAGTACTATGTGACTAGGATAATAGTGATTTATTTAGATTAAAATGGGTTGGTTAATGATTATGAGGTTTTAGAGAGTATTTATAGGGGTCTCAAGACATTTAATCATCAAAAACTGTAAGTGTACAGTTTTCTAGTGTCTATAATGTGAGTATTAATATACCCCTAGAATAAGTTTGGATAGGATGTAGGTGGATCACTTGGCCTAGAGGACTATATGAGAATCTACCTCAACTCTAGTGAGCCTTAGTTTATGAGTTAGAATAACCTAACCTTCAAAACCAATGTATATTACAAATTCTATGATAACTCTCATCCTAACACCCAAACCAAGAGTGGGGTCTCCATTTATGAAATATGGGATATATAAAACTATAAGTAACCACCATGACTCCAACATAATGACCCTCACTATGGGAGGAATTAGATGCCCAAAAATGAAATAATTGCTAAATATGATTATTATAAGGTATCATTTATCACTTGGAAGATAAATTTAATCATATGCAAGTAGTTGTGTAACCCTTAGTAGGATCCAAGATGTCTCAAATCCATTTTACAAATCAAAACCACTACCCCTAAGTCTCATGATCCAAACCAACCTCTTTAGACTAACCCATATAATGCTTCTACCCATATTTTACATGAGGTTATCAGGCCTAAACTAGAAATAGCCCAAACCAACTCATGAGCACCATAGAGTGTCACATTCATGACTTGGAGAAAAACCAAAAAAATATGGCTATGGGATTGTCCCAAATTATCTTACATAATCTCATCCCTCCCCTTATCTTATTCAAGTGACAATTCATTAAATGCCAAACAACAAACTTACATGATTTTATCACAATAAGAACATGCACCCTTGCCAAACCATGTCTCTCACCATCCCCTTGGGGATATCCTTACTCATGGGGTCCCCAACCTAGATGCCTCTAAATTCCATTCATCCTATCAAGATATAATTCAAACCTCAATGGGGAGTGTATACACTTATGCTCCACTTTTTCAAAATGATGTAGTGGCTAATAATTTACCATTCTTTATAAATCTAAGTTACGTTCCTCCCACATACACTCCCCCTCCATATACAAGTTATCTCCCACCTTACATATAATTATATTAAATACAAACCACATACACCCCACCATAACAAACCACCACACCTCTTATATCTAACAATATCCCTCCTTAATTTCATATGTACTCCAAATCCACTCAGAAAAATAATTATTTTCTAACTTATTTCACTTTGTCTTATCAAACTTATTTTATCCCTTATAATGGTATCTAAACTAACCCTATGTGATCCCACCTTTCCACTCTAGTCCTACCATAACAACAATGGACTTTAGTAACATGGGGACTTATGCTTTGTACCCTAAGGAGACTATTGATCTTAACATATGATAGGTTCTTCTTCCACATCACCTACTTGAATGTTCCAAGTTCAAAGGGGAGGGAGATCCTAATGTGAATTTCAAAGATTATGTTATATTTGTTAGGTAAATCCTACCTTGGGATGGGGTTATTAAAAAATAATTCCCCAAAACCCTAGAGATAATAACACTTGATTGGTATTATCACTACCTAAGGGACCTATACATTTTTTTCACAAACTCATGCTTGAGTTTTTTTTAAAAAATTATATTAACAAAATCCTAAAGATTGGCATAAGAGAGTTATTACACATCAAGATATAACATAATGAGTTGGTTTCCCATTTCATCATAATATGGTGGCAAGTCTTATTTTCATTTTCTAATACACCCCACATGGATCAACATGAACTATGTGGCCTCTTACTTCATTACATTAATAAGGAGATGAGGGAGGATGTTTATAAATTCCCATATCGATCCTATGGATAAGCTTCTAAGAGTGCCTTGAGGATCGACCAGGCCACCATTGATAGTGATTAGTGAACTTATAATACCAATGAATGTATTATCACCCTAAACCAAAATAATGGTGGATTTACAAGTGTGAATCCAAACAATACCAATAATCAAGGCCCTAAGGTTCTAAATTGAAATAGGAATGCAACTACCGATGGCATCACTAATGAAAATAAAAATCCAATGCCTATGAATAATAATTGATATCAGCCTATATATAACACTAATGTTGATAATAATGTAGGTTTTAAAATCTAAAATCCCCTTCCTACCATTCATGTGGTTGATTTTAACTAACCTCTACCACATAATGTGTATTACCAAAACCATAATCAAAATCAATATCAGCATGTCAAATGATTCCCCTAGTTTCAAAAATAAACCTATTAACAAAAAAATAATCAATAAAGGTTTGGTTAACTAGAGAAAAACATGAAGCCTATATAATATAATCCCAATGTCTATTGCCTCTTCCATTATGTTATCAATCACAATACTCAAAACTTCATGGAGTACAATAAATTTATCCAAATATTCATATAAGCTTAAATGCAAACATTTATTGACATGTTCCTAAAGAATCCTAATACAAACTCTCAAGCCTTTCAAAATAACCCTATCATCCCTCAAAATTAGAATCTCTAAATATACCAAAACCCCTTTCCTAACAACCAAGTGAATTTTTCCTAAATTCAATAGTAAGGTGGCCCACAAAACCACTTGATTCAACATAATCAACCTATAATGGTGTGCACTCATGATGTCAAAGTCTCTACCTCCAAAATTGATAACATTGATGTTTCTCCCTAGTTTTGAGTACAAGGTAAAATTCTAATGATTGGAGTTATAGAATTGGAAGTTGAATAAGAGGAAAACACTATCACTTGCACCAGAGAGTATCGATCTATGATCTTCATCCCTTAAACATCTTGGAAATTGAATCTATCCTAAAACCCATGGGGAACAAATATTTGAGCTCCAATTTAACCAAGATGTTCTCCCACATTCCATTCCTTGATTTACTCAATAACTCCCCTATTTATTGGTTATCCTTGTTTAACACCCTAGGATTGAGGAATTTTTCTAGTGTTACTCCTCCTTTACAAGGTTAGATCAACCACATTAATCTAGATATGTTTCTACCTAGTCAAGAATCGTAGGAGAATAATTATTTCTTTGATTCATGAATTCTTCCTCGTGACTCTGATATGAAAAGGAGGGGAGATTTGGCCTTGTTTTTACACATTTGGATTTAAAAAATTTATGTGAAGAGACCCATGTTTGATTATGGAATGGTTGTTAATATTTTCCCCTTTTCTTTCCTAAAAAATATTGATTATGGGGACACAAATTATTCTACCATGTGTAACACCTTATGAGTCTATAATAACCTATAATATACTTCCATAGGTACCATTATAATCCTAGTTACTCTAGTCCCTAAGATGGTGCTAACTAATTTATATGTCATAAACAAATATACCAACTATAATATGATCTTTGGAAAACCTTGGATACACAAGATGAAGCTCATCCCTTCAACCTTATTCCAATAAATCTAGTTCATGTACCTATGGAAATTCTTCATAGACTCAGGGGAACTTAAACCCTTTGATATGCTAAAATAAAACATACATAAGCATATTACGTTACACAATGACTACCATTTACCTACTAACAAGGTCATGAAACCCCTACAATTGGTCAATGTTACTAGACCCATAAATCCTAAAGTGGCTATCTTAAATAAAGGGGTTGAAATAACCCAATCTCTATTAAAAGATATGTTATAAGAAAAAGATGTAGTGATGACCAAAAATACCACTAATCTAGAACCAGTCACTTGTCTATAAATATCCACCCTACCTACAACCAAGGTCATTAATTTCTTGAAAAAGAACACTCTACTCATCCTCCCATTTAACCCATGAGGGGTGGGGACCTATTATTTATATAAACCTCAAATCTATTAGCCCTAAGAGGGATTAATTATTATATAGGAGTCAAGGAATGAATAAATTCCCCTTTATAATAATAATCTCAGTGACTACCAACATTATCACCCAATGTTCAACCACACAGGGGTAATCCATGATTCACATTATACTCTTATATATTTTGAGCCAATTTTGAGTATGCTCTTGGATCATGTTATGATTGGTCCATACCTATTTTATATATTTTTTGTTCCATTGGGTTTAATTCCTTTTGAGTTGTTGATCATTCTATTTTAGCCTACATTTAGTTGTACTTCTCATCATGTTCCAAGTCCTCCATCAAGAAACCATACCATTCCTTCTCCCTTGGTCATGCCAATGCTCAAGGAGAAAATTCATACTATGAAATTAGTTAATATATAAATAAATATTAAAAACCCATAATTATCCAAAAATTCCTAAAAGGGGACCCCTTTCTACCCTCAGAGAAATAAGATCCTAGAAAGTCACTCACTAAATTTTTGTAGGTTTTTCCACATATAACAATGGGATAAAGAGAGATAACCATGTCTTATCAATAGTATTATAAAAGACACAATTACATTCCTAAATATTCAATACCAAATCAAAATCAAAAATATGTTTTGATATTTCCCACATTGAAAAAAATCTTTATAACTATGATAGCATACTTCCCACACCAAAGAGAGGGCCTAGTAAACAACATTTTTAATTTATGAAGGTGTTTACCTACCTTAACTTGGAGTTTAAAAATAAACATTTTATGTTCCTATAATTGTTTCCCTTCATCCTAAATATGAGAGTAGACCTTTTGAGTTTTGACAAAACCTTTCATTCACCCTACAAAGGGGACATGCTCATTATTCTTTTGAGTCTTGAGAATAGGAACCCAAAGAGGGGTTACCTAAAAATTTTGGAATCCATATGGTCAAGCTATAAGAATATAAATAAATTTCATCAAATTACTATCCACATTATACACATTATTATTTGTTATTTTACTATAATGTGGCTGAGTGTCACCTAGGTGATAAGGTAGGATTCATTCTTATTTCTCTTAGAAGGGGAGTCATGCCATTTGATTTCAAACTAGACTTTGAGTGTATGAAAAATGGGGCTAAATATAAGTTCCTATTTCTTGGAATTATCATTTAAAAAATTTTGGGCATACAAAACTTAAGGATCCAAGGAAACTCTTAGGTGTTTTCATACCAAATTTTTAAGGTCTATTAAACCAAGGCCAAACATCTTCAACTATACAAGACTAATGTGCTTGAGATCTCTAAATAATTTTACGTAATTTATATAGAAGCATTCCATATGTAAATCAAAAAAAAATTTAACTATGTGGTTTCTTTATTTTCATGTTTTAACCCTCACCCCTCTATATTGGAGTCCAATTTCATAGTTTTAATTAAGATGGAAACTCTTGTGTGAAAAACTCATAATGAGCAAAATGTCACCCATATCATAAAATATAATGGTATATTATTACTTGAATTAGTGGAGAATGATGAAGCTATTCTTGAGTACTTGTGAACTTATGATGAACTCCTTTCATTCTACCATAAGAGGTGCTTCTTGCTTGTTATCCCACATCTGTCTTTGGGAACAAATACTATGATTCTTAATACCAAGTTAAGGGTTACCTATCCTTTAAGGATGAATATAATGTTTTCAATATGGTGGGTTAAGATCCTAAGCTTCCCCAAGCCACAAACATGTTTGATGAGGGTAGTATCTCCTTAACTGAATAAACTATTGACATTAATATCAAGACAAATGAGATTCCCAGACTTTTCAAGTTTGGGTCTTCACTCTCCAAACAAGAGGTCGAAGACAAAAGTAGCTCCTCATATAACTCTCAAAAAAATTCACTTTCTCTTACATTGACATGGTAGGCATCAATCTTGATGTGGTTCTACACAACCTAGTTACAATGCTTAACATGAAACTAGTCAAACAAAATATCATTCCCATCAAGCCTAAGGAAATGTTGATAGTAAAATAGGAAGTTATCAAACTTTTAAAAATCAATTGTATTAAGACAGTGGACTTTTCCAAGTGGATGTCCAACATTATCCTCATCCTCAATAATGGTAAAATTATAATATGTATATACTTTTGAGATATTAACAAATCATGTCTTAAATATGATTTCACTCTCCCTTCCATTGACATCATTGATGATACTACAACAAGATATGAATTTCTATCACTCATGGATGGATTATTGGTATATAATAAAATCCAATTTTTTGATGAGGATTAGAGAAACACTTCCACTATGCTATGGGGTGCATTTTTTTATGTTTTGATGCCCTTCAATCTCAAAAATTCATGATAAACATATAAAAGGCCATGACTCACATATTCCATGATCTTGTTCATAAGATAGTGGAGGTCTACATATATAATATTCTATGGAAAACAAAATTATGGATAGACCACTTTGAGGTCTATATAGATAACCATCCTCATGATGGGTGTATTAATAGTTTTTATGTAAGTCTAAAGTGTTGGATAGAGTTGTAAGTGTCAATTTAGTTTAAAATATATGAGATTTTTAACAAAAATTAATTTTAAGGTTTTGTTAGTAGCTTTGACAAGACCATTGGCATGTGGGTAGTATAAGGAGGTTGAGTGGTGTGATATAGAAAAATTATTACATAACTATCAAATCTCAAGTTTTTTAAAATGGGACCCATTGTCAGTAATGATGACCTATGGGACCTAAAATTGAGAAATAATTTATTTCAAGATAAAATTTATGATGGATTAACCAATGATAATTATTAATGGCATAGCCTTCACCCACTTTATAAAATACTCAATCACCATGATAATGAAGTGATGACCATCTAAATAAATAGGGGAGAGATTACCTACTAAATCCAAACCCCAAGTAGAAAAGGGTCATTGAGTGATAATGGGATGCAATACAATAATGAGAATATGTATTTCATGTGAAAAAATTTTACATTTCTCACATTTATATACAAATTTGATGATGTCAGGGTTTAAAATGGGCATAAAAATTCCCATCCTATAGTTTTTTCTAGCAATTGCATGGCTACCAAAGTGTCCACCACAAATGCCACCATGACAATGAAAGAGGACTTTATAACTCCTCTTGGTCAACACATCATAGAAGCATGTCATAAAATGATTTATGATAAAGGAACTTATATATAATAACATACTTAGATGTGATGAGTGAAGACATTTATGTTTGCTATGAGTTGTCATCTTTGAGATAAGTGTGTTCAATTAGGTAATTGATGATATATGTGTACAAAAGAGAGGATTTAGTAGTAGGTTTTTATAGTTAACATATAAATTCATCAAGAACATCAGTATAAATGATGTCATTATATTCTAAGGGAGAATCAACCAACCAATCAATAATTATTTATCCCTTAATAGAATTTTAGTTGACATAAGTTAAATCAAAATCACTTAGAAGTGTGATGAAGTGCCTAACCATCCAAGAAAGATATATATGGGTTAAAAAAGTATGTAGGGATTGATAACTAATGATAACCCTTATTTCTTGATTTATAATATAGCGTCATAATCATTTAGTCCTAAACACTATAACTAAGCATTCTTTTTTTGCTTAAGTGTATCACATCTCATAATTGATAAGGGTGTAGCTAATGAAATAAATTGTGTGTTCTCTATTTTTATCATCCTATTGAGAAAAAATGTAGGTGAGGAACACCTTAGTCACTGTAATTTAAAGTATCAAGGGCTTATCTAGATTAGGCACCTTGAACATGGGGGAAACATAAGGAAGTGTTTTACTACTTCAAATGGATCTTGAATATCATTTATCTAAGTTAATACACTTTTTTTAAGCAAGTTATTTATAGGATGAATGACATAGATAAGATTAGGAATAGACCATGGAATGGATCACAACTTACCTAGGAATGTTTTGATGCTTTATTTATCTATGGGATAGAGCATTTACAAAAAAAGTTGAATCTTAGTAGGGTCAACATCGATCGCATGCTTGGAGATGATATACCTTAGTATTTGTGTGTTAGTGACTCAAATTGCATGTTTTTATAGATTAAGAGTAACATAATATTATATTAAGAGTGTTAAGATGGTGCATAATTTATCTAAGTGGTCTATTCATCATTTTGTTTTCCATAGAATATTATCTATGTAAACCTCCACTATCTTGTGAATAGGATCATGGAATATGTGGGTCATGGCCCTTTGATATGTTATATAAATCAAACTCATTGAGGAGTGTGATGAATTTCATAACCCTCCAATAATGATCTAGATGGGTTAGAAAAGTATGTATGGATTGAGACCTCATGAATACTATCTATGTAAACCTCCACTATCTTGTGAATAGGATCATGGAATATGTGGGTCACGACCCTTTGATATGTTATATAAATCAACTCATTAAGGAGTGTGATGAATTTAATAACCCTCCAAGAATGATATATATGGGTTAGAAAATTATGTATGGATTGAGACCTCATGATAACCCTCATTTCTTGATTTATATTATAGTGTCACAATCATTTGGTCTTAAACACTATAGCTAAGCATTCCTTTTCTGTTTAAGTATATCACATTTTACATGATTATTATCATGTTTAATAATTTATCTACCATAGTTTCACCCTAATTAGGACCAAGTCACTCCCTCTTCCATTTATAATCATTTTGAGTTTATCTTAAATTCAATTTAGTGAAACTCATTCATGCATGCTTCATTGTTCTTCTAAAAATAATCTAAATTTAGCTTGATTTTAGATACAAAAATTTAAATTTAGAGTTTAATATGTTTGAATAATTTATAGCCACAACCTGTTAGAATTTATTTATATCTTTTCTTTGATAAATTTTATGTTTGATTATATAGTTCTAGATATGGAGAGTCATTGTTCTTGCAACCTGATCTCTGTAAATGGTGTCTTCAACTAGCCATAATCAGTTATTATTTGTTAAGAGTTGTGTTTCATTATTTATTATCCAATGTGTAATATTAATTTTTTTACCCTCATATTTATAGAGTTTCTAACATCTTCATTTGAGAAAAAGGATCCAACATACTGAGGACCATAGTGTAACAAAAAATTTGCCTTCAGTTGATCTACATCAGGATCAGGTTAGAGGTTATTAGTTTAGATTTTTTTAATTCAAATAGATTATATTATATTAATATTCATATTTTTATTATCTTAAAATCTATATTTAAAATAAAAAAGTTAAATTTGATAGGAGAAAGAACTCCCTTCCTTTTCTTGTCTTTGTTATATAAAAAAGTAGTAGATATATTCTTTATTTTGCATCCCTCTCAATAGATTTAATTTCACTCACATATAATATTGAAATAAAAATTTAGGAAGGTTTTAAGAAACATTTCATACACTTCTATTCAACATATTATTTAGTTTTAATATTCAAAACAAACTTCATTCTCTCAAAATAATCAACTAACAAGCAATAAAACCCTAGATAAACTCTAGGTAAACAAGAGGCTTTCATATTTTTGATTTTCTCATTATTTCATATTAATTTTAATTTTTTAATTATTCATATAAATATAATAATTATAATTTATATTTATTTCTTCTTTTCAAATAAATCATTCAAAACTTACATGCAATAATTAGGAAAGTTAGAAAACTAGTTTAGTTTATTGGTTTACAAGAAAATTGTAAAAGTATTATAATATTATTTTAGGCTATATTATTTCTTACATTGTTTTCATATTTATAAAAAATAATTAATATTATAATAATTTACACAATAAATAAAAAAACTACAAAACATCCTCACATATATTACGTTTAAACAGAGCTAGGAAAAATCAGCATCTTGCACGCTAGAGTAGATCTCTTCCTCTCTACTTGTATGCATTGTCAAATCATTGGAAAATAATAAAAATAAGTTTTTATTACATTTAATTTAAATATAGTAATTTATTTAATTTAATTATATAAATTTAAGTAAGAAAGCATTTTAAATTCAAACAAAATAAAAACATTGTCAAATGTCTTATCCCACTGTAGAAATCAAATAAAACCTTGCTTATAATAACACAATAAGTATTCACACAATCTATTCAAACAAGATCATAAACTTACACATTGTATAATTAATCTTGTATGACACTTATTAAAATCCTTGGTCTTGTTATAGAAGGTATTTCCCATAGGGTTAAAGCATCTAGTCCCACAATTGGCATATAGTATGATATCAATACCGATCATAGGAGAGAGGTCATTTATTTCACCCCAATCCCTCACCTCAATTTTTATTCTCTTAGTGACTTAGATTAAAAATAATTAATTATTTATGCACCAGTAATTATCTTCCCTTAGAACATAGGTTATCATTACAATGTTATCCAAACCTAGTTTCATAGTCCCACTTCTTTTTTTTCCTCAGGTCTAGCCTCATCCTATATCATTCATTTTTATGGATGAAATTGACTAGACATAGCTAACCTAACATAGTATATCTATTCCCATGAGTCATAAAATCTAATCTCCCACTTTTCCTTAGTCCTAACATTGACTAAAAGCTTTACCTCCTTGTGATATCATAAATTTAAGGACCTTAGAGATCTTTTCCCACATAGCTTGACACTCTCAACGAGTACCATGACACTATTGAGGTCTTTTGGTTCCATCACAATAACCCCTTTCCACCACCTATTCTAAATCCCATTCCACCTAATATCTAATCCAATCTATGGTCCAACCATTACATTAGAATCATTAACCTGACCTCAAAGAATTATGTACATAGTTTATTATGTGTTATTCCTATGTACATAAGACCTACCTCATATGTGACCTACCCAAATCATTTTATTTTAGAATTGTGCATCTCTATGTTTAGGGAAGGACCCTACCCTCTATGCCCCTCTTCATCGATGGCCCCAACCTGGCCATCCCCAATATATAACACTAAGGGTGTGAATTGTGAACCCATAACTTGTAATGCCTATTATATAACCTATTGAATAAGAAATAGTAATACATGTTTCACTAGCACCAATACATTTATTTGTCCTAGTGTATTAATTTAAATAGGCACCTATCTCTATACCTATCCTACTACGCCTCCATATCCATCCCCTCTTAAGATGCCATTAGGTAGAAATGTTAGATCTTATAAAGCATTGATATCAATGGCCCCAACCTCAATGTAAATTTATATAAAATCATTTAGGTCCTCTATTACTTCCAAATATCTTTCTTGCATCCACTAGATCTAACATCCCCAAATCATTAGTCAAAAAATATGTCACACATCCTCAAGAGTGAGTATGGCCTCACCCATAAGAAGGTGGAAGGTAGAAGTCTCAAAATGCCAATGCTTGACTATAATTAATAAGTCTACCCTATTAACTAGACCACTAAGACAAGTGTCATGTGTAATAGCATGACAATCTCTAGGAATTCACCCATTTCTTTCATCCACATTTTAGGCACTATAGAATGCATGATCATTGCCCCTGAATAGTCATAACCTCAGCTTACATCTACATAGTAAAAACAAATCACTTTCATTTAATTTACTTATATATATTTATAAAAATGATCTTAAGGAACCCATATTCTTCTAAATATTTAAACTTAACATAATTCATTATTCTAGCCTAAATCAGACCCTTTATCCTAATTGTACCCATTGCAAATTTAGGTGATCTCATTATTTTTGGTGATCATCATTTCCAAGGCCATTCTCACTATTTTTCAAGATGTCCTCACACTTTGGTCTATTCACGATCTCACTATTTTATGGTCAAGTTCATTGTTTAGCAGGATATTCTAACTGATTTGCAAAATGCTCCATTTGTTTGACCAATTTTTTTGGTCCCTCTACATTTTTTGTTGGTTTTGGTGATTTCTATCTAAAAATAATTTCTCACCATTTTATTTTTGATCCCACTATTTTCCCCTTCATTATTTTCATTTTTTTTGATTTCCATCAAAAACTACATTACCATTATTTTGGTGATTTTCAATTATCTTGGTGTTATCATTTAATTGGTTGCATCCTCATAATTCCACCAATGATATTGACATTTCTAGGCATGATCTTATCATTTAAATTTTTTTAGAATGATGAGTTCATTAATTTTCCCATTTTCAATGGGAATTTAATGCATTAAATGATGAAATTGACAAAAAAAGAAACTACTTATCAATACCTCGCTCCTTGTCAATCATTAATATTTTCAAACTCATTTTTTAAGGTGTATGTGGTTAAAAATCTAAACTATCTTCTTCACTGATCTCATGCACAAAAACCAAAGCTCCAAATCTCAAGAAGGGAGAGTGAAAATGAAAATTTTTCACCCCCAAAGAATTAATTTATAGATGGGATTTTAAAATTTTCACCTCTTTGCCCCTAGAACGCTTCATTTTTCTTCTTAGGAGGAATATTTATGGATCCTTTCTCTATGTTTCTTCCCATTTTATTTTAATTATTTCATTTATCAACCTATTTAACCATGAAGTATCCTACCTTCTTCTTTTTTAGGTCCTATTTATCAAAATTATTTTATAATCGATCCTTTGAGGGGGCATCATGGGCTTCCAAAACATTGTTTGGGGCATCATTATTAAAAAAAATAGTAAATTGAACAAGAATCAATAAAGTGTGAACACATCATTTTTAAATCTTTAGAAAATAATTTTAATACCTTCTTCATTCTTTAATAATCCATTGCTTCATCTAGTGTCTTGTAGTGCCACTTTAAATAGGGGAAATGTAGACACTCAATTCTTATCACTTTCCCATCAAAATTATGATTAGAATCATTGCTTACAATACAGCATGGATCAATCCTAAATCATAGAAATGCTCTAATTTTGTTTACACACATTATGTGCATCTCATAAAACATGTTGGGACATCACTAATTGGAGTGATTCACCATAACCAAATATTAACTTCATCTAATTTTATCCAAGACAAATTACTCTTTGTAAGCTACATTTTAGGTCAATTAAATTGGGAAATTATTCAAGTCTCAATATTGTATAAATTTTTTAATGAGATTAATTAGCTAATCAAATTATATTAAAAATTTAACTTCTACATAAGTGAACAATCCTTGGAATTGGATAAATATTGGAATTATACAAATTCAAATTTCAATAAATATATAAAATGGTGACATCATCATGGCATCATGGGTAAAATTTTCAAAGTTGGAAAAATTGAATCAACATTTGTAGACACTAAAAAACTACATGCTTCTAGTTTTTGATGATTAAATGCCTTGAGACCCCCTAAACCTTCCTAACCCCTAACAAACCCCTCTTAACTTAACCAAATCACTATTCTCCTATTCACATTATACTATTCAAAAAAAAAATCACTATCACTATTCACTATGAGACCCACTATCACTATTAATGATGACATGGAATGTGACATAGAAAGTGACATGGCATGTGACATGTCAAGTGATGTGAAAGGTGATTTAGGAGGTGATATGGTAAGTGACATGGCTTAGAAGTGAGGTGGCTTGATGTGGGACATCATGCCCCACCTAGGACCCTTCTAAAAGTGATTGATGACCTCATTTAAGCATCACAAGGGCCCCCCTTGAAATGTGGTGAATTTACCATCAAGGGAGCATTAGTCAACATGTATTTTACCTTCACACATAAAATTAACCTTCAAAATAAGATACCTACCTCTTTAAGACAAAGGGCACCTATTTTTGACTTCTTAACCCAAATGGGACACTCACCAACCCAAATGGGAATCCCCACACACATCATTTTGACTAACTCATCCACCACATATAAAATTCAGCCATACCTCTATTATTCCTCTTTTGGCATGACTTTTCACAACATATGCTATAAATACCCCCCTTCTTCACCCAAGGTTAAGTTGGAAGGTGGAAAATTAGTATTTTTTGGTATTAACATTTTGTTACAGGTGTTTAAAGGAGGTCATCCACTTGAAGGATATCATCATAATCTTGGAGATAATATCTCAAGCAATGAATCTCTGCCAAAATCTTCAACAAAGCATCTTCAAAGAGCCATCTTCAATAAACATCAAGGTAATTTGTATTGTTTTGTAATTTCAATTTCTTCCTCATTATCCCCATTTGGCCTCTTCTTTCTTTATCTCCAAACCATAAACCCTTGGCCTTATTATTTTCCTTCACCCCTTTTCCTCTTTACCCTTAACCTCTTCTTTCTCTTTATTCCATTTACCCATTTACCTCTTCACCATTTATCCCTTTATCCACTTTTTACCTCCTTTCTTTATTATACCTTTTGCCCATTTACCTCTTCACCACTTATCCCTTTATCCCTTTTTCCTTATTTATTTCTTACCATTTTACCCATTTGTCCATTTGCCTTTATCCCCTTACCATCTTTACCCTTTACCTTCTTTTAATCATCTTGAACCATAACCATAACCTTGCCTACTTAACCACAATTTACCCCTTTATCTTTCTTAACCACCACTTATCTTAACCAATTTTACCATTTACCAACCTTAACTAAAACTTTATCCCTTGTCACATGACAAACCAAACCGTTTACAAACCCAAAACCACAACCTTGCCTTAACTAATTTTCAGGATTAGTATAATCAAACTAGTTGCTTCATTTTGGTTAATTTAACAAAGAATTTAACTTCATTGTCTCAAATTTAGTTACTTGATATTTTTAATATCATTAATTTATTATTTTTATGCAATATATTTTTCTTTCATCATTTCAACTTAATTTTTTAAAGTAGGTGGATTGACAGCCTCCTAGAAAGCTTTCACTTCTAGGATCTAGCTCATGCTAGACAATCCACCCATCTACTTGTCTAACAAATAAGTCTTTTTTAGTATTTTTTTTATTTACTAGTCATCCTTCCAAGCCAAAAAGGAGATCTCAAAAATCACTTAGATTTAATTCATGCACTTTAATAGGTGTTCTTCCTCACCCTTCATAACTATTTTTTTCTTTTCACACTTAGAAATAAAGTAGAAAATAGAGAGAAACATTTTGGCATGCCCAGTAGGACCCCTTATGGGCTCATAGTTTTTAGGAATATAGTTACATTTAGTAAAATTTCAATGATCTTTTATTTTTTTTATTTATAAATTCCAAAAAAGAGAAAATTATTTCCTTTCTTCTTTTCCAAAAATCTAAAAAAGAAAAAAAAAGTTTTCATCCTAGGGATAGGTTGTATTTTACATCTTACATTTAGGTACATTTAAGCTATTCAATTTTTTCATGGAAAGACACCAAACTCTTCTTTTGGGTTAAAATTGAGTGCATTCATTTACATTTCATGTTTAATGGTTAGCTCACCTAGATTAGTTAAATGTGTTATGAATTAATCATACCACACATATGTTACACTACCAAACCACACATACAAATTAAACATCAAAACTTATTTGAGATAAGGCCCATTAAGATTTCATAACCCTTTGGATCACCTTATAATACCGAGTGATCCCACTTAGATTTCATCACCAAGCAAAAGACCCACTCTATTCTCTGGTAGAGTATAAACTCTAGACAAATGGTATATCTTGGCTAAGTGCCCACACTGACTGTGGGATCATGTAGTGATGGGAGTAATCCCCCAGTACCAAGCCACATACCCAGTCTAGTGAAAATTATTTAATTACCAAAATTAAACCTAAAACCATTATTATATGGCTTTTTTAGTACTTGACTTACAAGCCAATTTCCCCTTTCACACTCTTTAAGGCATAAGCCAAAAGCGATTTAAAATAAATCCTAGGATTAATTACACTTTTAGTGTGTGCTTTATTTGTTTTGGGTTTTTTTTTTTTTTTTGTTTTCTCATTGTGAAAGGTGAGAGGTTCATTATCCATTTCAAATTTTTCATATGGCCTTAACTAGACAACAAGTGGAAAACCAAAACAACCCACCACCATCTTCTTCTTCATTATGATCCATGGATTATACCTCAGACATTGATACATCACCCCATGATTCACCACACCATTCTCCCCTACCTATGGTGCCTTAAACAATCCCTAAAAGTGATTCATATTTTTATACCTTTCTAGACAATAATCTAGTTGCTTTATAACACTATCTTAATACCTTATCCTACCATACTTCGATAGCTTCATTTCCTCCTATGGATCCACCCTATGGTATGCCACACCACATCATGGTTGGTGTTGCATCATCCCACCCTTTTGTTATCCAAGCTTCATATTATACCATTGGTTCATATACCACCACCACTCAAACACTTGTTACCCTAATCAATATTTCTAATGTTGGCTCAACTTTACCCATTGTCACTTCTACCCCTCTTACTAGCATGGTTTCTTTCACAGCCATTTATACCATTCCCTTCAGCTTAACTAATATACCAACCTCAACCCCCTTTCAGAACCTAGTACTCTCCATACCACAAATACTTCCCCCTATTATCACTAAGATCACTATCCTTCAACAACCCACAAACACTTTAGCATTACCAACCCAAACTATGCCCGCATTAACCAATCCAAATGTACCTCTAAACAAACCACTATTCATTCCTATACAAGCCCTTGTTGCATCCTATCAGTATATCCCCAACCCATAGGGATATATTTCACCTTCCACTTAACCTTTAATTCATATAAATCTTGTAAGGACATTATCCCAATCTCAAATTACCACATACCAAATATGTGCCCACTTCCATACCTCCTACCAAATACCAGTTTATAACTACAACACAACCTTAACAAAACTTGCCACTGAATTATGAAGCTACCCAACCCCAACCTGACCTGATCAAGATGCTTGTAGATAAGATGACCCAACTTGAATCATCTATCTTTGGGTCCCATAAGCTTTTATGCTATGACCAAATCTACTATGAACCTATCAACCCTTCTCTCTCGATTCATGTTTACCCTCCTTAATGGGAGCTTCCCAAAATCTCTGAAGTTTTAGGGGAAGGAGGATCCTCAATAACATTTAAGGGCATTTCACTATTCTTGTTACTTGATTTCCTATGATGATGTCCTTCTTCTCTAAACCTTCCCTATGTCTTTATTAGGGCCTACCTTGGATTGGTATAGTGCCCTTCCTAGACATTCTATATTCTCATTTTTCCAACTCACCCAAATTTTCTTAGAACATTTTTCTGTCAATATATCCAAGAAGGTTTCCATAACTAGCCTCTATTCTATCAAGAAATTTGATGATGAATCAATTGTCAACTTCATTGCATGATGTTGAGACCTCATTAATAAATTATCCTTTTCACTACCCCAAATAGATTTCATTGAACTTTTCTCTCAGGGATTCATAAAACATATTTCTCCCACCCTTCAAGTGAAAACATTTAGAACCTTTGATGAAGCATTCACAATGGTTCACAAACTTGTGAATTGAGCCATAGATGATGGTAAATTGAAATTATGAAATAATAATTCCACTTTTAAACCCAATAGCCCCTCTTCCTCTAAAATAAATAAATAACCCAATTCTAAAGCTAAAACATCTGAAAATGTGGTTGTCTTAAAAAATTCACCACCTCCATCCGTTAACTAGCCACATCAAAACACACCTTCCAATCCTTCTTACCCACCAAACTAAAATCAAATCTAGGTTTCCCCAAAATAATTCACCCCTATAGAGGAATCTTACACCTTTGTGTTGGCTAATTTTCTAAAATCTAATGTTATTCAACTTCCACTGATCAAGCCACCTTAACAATTTTACCCCTCTTTCCCTGTGCCTAGGTAGTACAATGAAAATAACCATTGTGCTTTCCATTAGGTCATCAAACATGACATAAACTAGTGTAACACTTTTAAAAGTCTTGCCCAAAAACCTAATTGACAATGGAAAATTGATGTTTGACAACCATAACTCACCTCCCCAACCATTCTCTTGATATATTTTTTAAATTATTCCCTAACCATCCTTCACCTACCCAAACCCATGGAAATCAATTTGAACCATCTTCATCTCATGAGGCACACACAATCAACATCATCATAAATTAGCCCATTGAAGATGAGCCCCATATTCCCATTTCCTCTTCACCAACCTTGCCTGTGGAAGAAGAAAATTCACCTATTATCACTTTAAAAACCCAAGCAAAAGGATCTATATCCCTTTCTTCTCTACTTGATCCAACCATATTCATGTTTGCCTTTCCTTTCATATAACCAGCCATTGATCTAACCACCCCTTTCTCTACCCCACCAAGTGAAATGGCAGAACTCTCATATTCTACTTTGGATACCCTAGCAAAGGAATGAGTTGGGACCATACCTACATCCTTGATAAAAAAAACATCCCCTCTTAATCACCCCACAAGCAACCATTATTTTGAAACCTTCTAGATCAAGTAGAGATGAAATAACCATCCCCCCTTCTTCACCCAAAGGGCTTGACATTTGAAACAATAAAACCCATTTATAATCCCTTTTCTTAGTTAGTGCAAAGTTTAGAATTTACCTCACAACCCAACCTGGATAACTACTTCCTACCATCATTTGGGGATCCCATACCAAAATAGAACTGAACCCTCAAATTCATTAGCATCCACTTTCCAACCTATTACCTCCCCATCATCAAATATTTCTTTCCCCTAAGACATGAGGGAACCATATCACCCACCTCCACCTAGATTATCTCATAATCTTCTATCTAAACCAACCAAGAATTTGGGTATCCTTCCTACACCTAGCATCACCCATCCCCCCATAAAATTAGGACTAACCCCCTCTAGGCTACCTAAAAAACCACCAAAAAAGATGGACCAAAGGGTATAGTTACTTAAACCTCATCCTCAAGTTAGACCCATACCACCTCCTTCTCATTTTCCATCTATTTTGGGACCCCACCCTTCTACCATCCTAGTCACTTATTTTGCTTTAATTAAACAAATGCCCTTTTATATGCCTACCCCTCCATCACTTACATTATTTAATTCTTCATTGTTCTTATCTAATTTATCCTCCTCTACTTTAAAACCATCTACCATTAACCTGATCATAGTTTAACTAACCCAATCTAAACCATCTACCAAAATTTCCAAACCACCAACCCTCTCTAAGGTCAATACCATGCCTAAGATGGTTTTTATTTCCCCAATGAGCATCTCAACACCCTTAACACCTCTAAAGGAATCTTACTCTATTATTTTATAAAGGCTATTATGAACCTCCTCCATTGAACTTCTACCTATTACACCATTCACCCCTTCTAACACCAAACCCTCTTGGTTCAATGATGCTCAGATTTATACATACCATAGGACACTAGGAAATAATATGGAGAGTTTCAAATCTCTCAAAAATCTTGCTCATCACTTATATGAGGATGATGATCTATCATTAGATAAACCACTTTCACCTACCTTACTAGCCCAACTACCAACCTAACCACTATCTTAACCTATGCTTGCTTCCTCACTCTCATCTATAAGCAAGGGTGAGGATCCAAAGCAATCACCTAGTTTAATTGAGCCCATTATCCATACCATCAACATGATTACCTGATATCAAGCACAAAAAAGGGGTAAAGGAAGAGCTAATGTGTCCATTTCATGGATATATCCTTCAGATTTTTAGCCTCCTAACCAAGACCAAACACCAACACCACACCCAAGACATCACCTAGACCTAGAGTATCCATCATAGGTGTACCTCCCACCAATTCCTCTACATCAATTCAACAAACCATGTTGAAGTAGCTTCATCAAGCACCGATGAAGATGAGCCTTTATGACTTGATCAACACCTCACCTCATCATCATTAAACATTAATAGATTCCCTATAATCCATTAAAGTTTAGCCAAATGACCCTCAACCCCTTGTCTCCTTTGGTGGGACCCTCCAACATTCTACCATTATCACCTTCCAAGATTATGAGATACCTCTAGCACACTCTGAAGAATTTGACCCACCTCTATTTATCACTATATACATACACACACACACACACACACACACACACACACACACACACACACACACACACACACACACACACACACACACACACACACACACACACACACACACACACACACACACACACACACACACACACACACACACACACACACACACACACACAGACACACACACACACACACACACACACACACACACACACACACACACACACACACACACACACACACACAAACACACACACACACACACACACACACACACACACTATATATATATATATATATATCACATACATGTTAAAAGGGGGATGATTGATGGAGGAGCCAACATCAACATAATCTCCTCCCATGCTTTTGATTAGTTGTATTTACCAAATAATATCATGGCCAAAAGCATAATGGTTCTTCGCTCCTTCAATGACACCATGGCCACTAATTTAGGTACCATTGTTCTTCAAATATGATTAAGACCTCATACCATCCCTGAGTTATTTTATGTTGTAGAGGGTGAATTATAATATAAAATTCTTGTCAAACACCCTTGGATCTAGGCTATGAGTTTCATCCCCTCTACTTTACACTGTTGTGTTAAATTTAAAGATGAGGGGAAAGTCATAACCATCAAGACCAATCCCAGTCTTTTTACATGTTTCAACATGACCTATAAGCCTAATGTTCTTCTTCCACCTTCATCTCCCTCACAATCAAAAAATACCATTAACAAAATTACACCATCAACCATCACCCATAGTGCTTCTACCCTTAATAATGATGAAGCCTCAACTAGTGCATCTATCCCTTCTTCTTAGATTCCTATTGAGGACTCGACATAAAATTTCTAGTGCTTTTTTCTTAGGGAGTACCAAATTTTAGCCTTAGATGCCTTTCACACTCTCTAAGAATATGGGAACCTTCAAAATAACCCTTCTTATGACCCCAACATAGGTACCATCCTCCCATTTAGACTTCCCAATAATCAAACATACTTTGTCTATGGGGGACTTGATTGACCACTCCTCGCTCCTATCACCACTCCATATATTCAACCTTTCACTTTTGATATGTCTTATATAAGCAACCCAACCTTTATAAGTAGCTATCTTCACTACTATACTTGGAAAGGATTTGGTATGGGCATATATGAACAAGGACCTCATGAATTGCTTGTTATCAAGACTCAAAAACCTTGTGAGTTATTTGGGCTTGGGCTTGAACTACCAAAAGAACCCACCTCACCAAAACATATTGATATCCCCTCAGAAGAGAATCCATCTTCTCCGAATACATTTTCTCAATCTACAGGCTTTGACATCATCCCATCCAACTTTTTTTCTTGATTAGTACCATTCATTTAAGCCCACTAACCTATCAACATGGTGGTCAAACTAAAACCTTTCCTCTCATCTACCCCAAAATGATTGATTGTGATTCACCCACCATCTATACCATTTAACACAAAGATGACAATTCTATCCTCACATACCTTAGTGCAGGAGACTCTCCCATCCATAAATCCTTCCCTCTGAAAAACTAGACCATGATCAATAAATTGATTATTGACATTAACTTAGGAACCCAAGAAAATCCTCATATCATTAAACTAGGCCAATCCTATCTTCTTAATATAGAGACTCTAGCATCATCCCATCCAACTTTTTTTTTATCAGTACCATTCATTTAGGCCCATTGATCTATCAGCACAATGGCCAAACTAAAACGTTTCCTCTCATCTACCCCAAAATGATTGATTGTGATTCACCAACCATTTATACCATTTAGCACCAAGATGATAATTCTATCCTCACATACCTTGGTGCAAGAGACTCTCCCATCCATAAATCCTTCCCTATAGAAAACTAGACCATGCTCAATTAATCAACTATTGATGTTAACTTAGGAACCTAGGAGAATTCTCATATCATTAAACTGGGGCAATCCTTAAACTCAAATGAGAAACGTGATTATCTCACCTTTCTTTGAGACTGTAGTATCATATTTACTTGGTATTATTAGGATATGCCTGGGATTAACCCCTCCATCACCCTTTATAACATTTTTACCCATCTAAAGGCTAAACTAGTATGGCAAAATCTTCACAAAATGTACCCTCATATAGCTCTTCTCATCAAGGAAGAACTTAAATGTCTTTTATTTATCAACTTCATTCAACCCATTAACTACCCATAATGGGTCTCTAATATATTTCTTATTACCAAGCCCACTATGGGACTCCACCTTTGTGTGGATTTTTTAGACCCTAACCTTGCATACCCCAAAAATGACTTTCCTTTACCCAACATCAACCAACTAGTTTACCTTACTATAGGTCATGAGATGTTATCCCTCATGGATGGATTTTTAGGATATAATCAAATCTTGATCATCCCCTCAAACCAACATAAAACCACCTTCATTACTCCTTAGGGAACCTTCTACTATTGGGTCATGCCTTTTGGCTTAAAAAAATGTAGGAGAAACTAATCAATGGGCCATGACCTATGTCTTTCACAATCTTATTCATAAAATTATAGAGGTTTATGTGGATGATCTCCTTAGGAAATCTAAACACCACAAGGACTATTTATCTATTCTTACTATCATTTTTAATTGATGATCCGATTCCATGTTTGAATCAATGCCAAAATTGCATTTTTAAGGTTTTGTCTAGAAATATTTTAGGCTTTATCATCTTCCTCCATGAAATTGAGATTGACCTTATTAAATTCAAGGCCATCCTAGAAGTGCCTCCCCCAAAAAACCTTAAGCAACTTCATATTTTATAGATAAAACTTCAATATATCCATTGCTTCATCCCTCAATTATCAGATAGATGCCAACCCTCTCACCACCTCTTGAAGAAAGACACCTCCTTTAGATAGACCAAATATTGTCAACAAGCCTTTTATTCACTCAAAGTGTACTTAATTTCTCCACTTATTCTTATCCCACCTAGGGATGACCAGCCTTTCTACCTTTACATATCTACCATTGATCAATCTTTAGGTGACATGCTAGCTCATTGAGATAAACAAAACAAGGAACAAGCCATTTACTATATTAGTCACACATTTCTAGAGTATGAGACATGATATACCCATCCTAAAAATATTTTCCTCACTCTCATTTTTGTTACCTCTAAGCTTCATCACTACCTTCTTAATCACAAAACATATGTTATCACTAATATTGACCCACTCAAGTATATGCACTCCAAGCCATACCAAAATCAATGTATGGCTAAGTGGCCCATGCTTCTAGTTGAGTTTGATCTTGAGTTTTTTCACCAAAAATCCATTAAAGGGTAGGTCATTATTGATAAATTAGTTAAATCTCCTCTCCAAATAATCAACCCATTCCATTAACATTTCCTAATGAGTCTATTATAACTCTTTCTTAGGGAGAACCCTCTTACCAAATAACCATGTTTTTTTATGACTCTAAATTATAAGATAGTGGGGGTGCAAGCATTATTATCATACCCATTCATGGTGAACCTCTTCCACTATCCTTTAAACTTGACTTTGAATGTACTAACAACATGGTAGAATACAAATCTTTGGTCATCGATCTCCAAATCGCTCTCACCTTAAAAATCAAAACCATTTCTATCTTCAGTGATTCTCAACTTGTGATTAACTAGGTCAATGGGTCTTATCATTGTAAAATATATATTTTAAAAAATCATAATCTCCTCATTGATGAGCTCTTAACATCTTTTGACCATTATCAAATCCAATTAGTGCCTTGATCTACTAACAAATTTGTAGACATAATGGCCTCTCTTGCATCTCGAATACCCTCTCAACCTATGGAATCCAAATTGTTTATCACCATCCACCATTTAATTAGGCCCTTGTATATTATTTCAAACCTTCCAATCATCTATAGTCTGGAGCCATATCCCTTTGATTTCTAGTATGACCAAACCATTAATTACCTTAACCTAGGCATCAGTCCACCTAACCTCTCAAAGAATGTCTAAAAGGCCTTTGTGTAGGGAACCTCACATTATACCATATTAGGGGGAATCCTATATAAACATGGCTTTGATGTTATTATCTTTAATTATTTACATAGTCAGGAGATTCCTCATGCCATCAAAGAAACACATGATGGAGTTTATGGGGGACATTTTAGTGACTTCTTTGTCGCCAAAAGAATCCTATGTCTGGGTTACTATTAGCCTACCCTCAATTAGGACTATTGTGATTATGTAAAGAAGTGTGTTAAATGACAACAACATACTAAATTGTATCATGCACCTACTCATAGCCTTTAGGTATCCATGGATTATTGGTCCTTTTCACAGTAGGGGCTAGATCTCATTGGATAAACTAATCCTCACTCTTCTCAATGACACCAATATATCATCATCATTATATAATATTTCACTAAATGGGTGGATACCATCCCCCTTATCTCCATCAAAGCTAAAAAATGTATATATTTTATCAATCATCACATTATCTATCATTTTGGTGTCCCTCACAAAATCATAATAGATAACAAAAAATCATTCAAAAATAAATAAGTTCAAGCCCTCTACGATGCTTTTGTCATCAAACTGAACCATTCCTTGCCCTACTATCTGTAGGCAAATGGATAGGCAAAAGCCTCTAATAAAAATCTCATCAAAATTTTGACTAAAGTTGTAAGTGCTTCAAGTCAAGATTGGCACATACACATCCCATTTATTTTATGGGCCTATCACACTAGTATCCAAACCACAACAGGTGCTACACTTTTTCCCCTAGTCTTTGGTATAGAGGCTATCATATCTCTTGAAGTCTATATTCCCTCTCATCATATTTCCTTACACAACATCATTTTATAAGAGGATTATTATCAATAATTCCTCACACACCTTGAATTACTTGATAAACATCACCTTTCTACCCTTAACCATCTTTACATCTATCAAGAGTGAATTACCTCTACTTATAACAAGCACCTCAAATAATGGGAATTCAATATTAGATATCCCATCCTAAAATAAAACCAACAATTGGCCAACATGAATAATAGTAAATGAGGCAAGTTTGATTTCAATTGGATTGGACCCTACATCATTACCCATAAATATGGATCAAAAGCTTATTGTTTATCCTCTCTCAAAGGCAAACTAGAACTTGAGCCTCTCAATGCTTTGCATCTACATCTATTTTTTTGTTAAATAAGGATCAAGCTCACATGTTTTTCTAACTTAAGCTCATCTCTTGATTATGATATTTTAACCTTCACCCACCTTCCTCCTCCCATTTTGAGAAAAATTGATTACAACATAGAACAATGTGATTAATCATCATAGTTATGGCCTAATCCTAAATATGGGTACCATGGCTCTACCTATAACATGGTTCTCATGGATACTTTTCATCTCTAACAATATGGAATCCCATGGTCATTGTGTCTCAAAACCACACCCTTTCACATATCATTGACCTTCTTGTGTAATTTCTTTCCCTCATAAAGGTAAACCTAGGGACCTAATTAGATTGGTCCATGTCTAAACACATTTCATCTTGTAGTAATTACTTGGGTCAATAGCTTAAGCATTAGAGACTGCTCCCTCAAAGGATAGTTGCCCAAACACAAAATAAAAATTGTTAAATGTAAGGTATACTACTCCCTTAAAGGACAGATATCAAGATCATTAAACAAATCCAATAAGCTTAGACCACTCCTTTGAAGGATGGCTAAGTTAACTTTATCAAAAGTAGAGAAATTTCTTGGAAGCTTCCTGCATTGATTAGCTTCCCATATATAAAAATAAAGGAAAAGACCCACTATCACAACAAATTCTAAAGATACAATCAACTCTCCAACAACATAATAAGTTAGAATCCATAATCGGCTTCCACATGTAGACTTATTTCATTGATCATTCTATAGCATTGGACATGGACTTGTCTATTACCATTCTTAGGTCACCTATAGAAGGGGTAAATTAATTCACATGTGGTTATCATACATATCACTCATTACCCTTCACACCACCCATCACCCATCTTGCTTTTAGACTATCTATAAATCAAGGGATTTAGAGCTTAATTGACACCTTGTGATCAAAAAACTTTTTTTATCAACTAACGACCACTCATGCATAGTGTTTGAGGGGCTTATATTCATTAATTCAATCTCACTTTGGGTTTGTTTTTATTCCTTGTCAAAAACAAATCATTGTGTCCTTAATTTTATTTGTTGGTTTGGTATTTTCCTCATGACTTTTACCATCTAATGTTGTAACAAAAATAATCATTCTTTTTACATTTAGCAAGTTTATAACAACCATAACCATGACATTCATAAGTATCCACACAACCTTAAGCATGATACCATTCAACCAATGCCATCCAACACATTTTGTACATAATAAAATATTCAATATTTTATTTAGGGTGAAAGGATTTGCATGACACATACATAGTCATCAGATTACAAATTGCTTGAAGCACATGCATACATTATTTTCCTACCTAAGCATTAGACTAATTATCTGATGATTCTAGATTTGTTTTTAACTATCCTTATACTTGATTTCTCCTAAGAATTATGTCAACATACATACATAGACATACCTTATGAAGAAGGCATCATTTATTTAAGAAAGTTTACCTCATGATCTAGATGGTAGCATTAGTAGAGGATGAGAGGATGACACTCTTGTTCATTATTGTTATTGTTATTGATGATGAATGTGGTCAAAGATGGTAGTATTAGTACATGTAGGGACATACACCATAATTTTCAATGAAAAGTTGAATGATGATTGTGTTAAGGTAAATGTGCTCACATAAAGGACATGATCTGATCTTGGTATTGGTCCTTATTATGATTCTTTAGATAGAATACCTACCCAATCTTCCTCACCAACTTGGTTCTCTATTCTATTGATCAAGAAGGTTATATGATGTCATTAATTCACTTGAATAGTCTTCCCACTTGAAATGGTCATGTCTACCTACTTTTTCACATGGACACATCACCCTCGATATGATTGGTCATCTTAATAAAGCCATTATGCACCATCATGATATCTTTTTATTTCCCTTATCATCCGATTTTCATCTGATGTCTTTCCTTGATTTTTTGTCTCATTATCCTTATAGGCCTAGTGTTCATTTTCATCATTTTCACCTTTGTCTTGGTTGACATAAATTAGCTTCCAACCATGGGTCACTGTAATGATCATGCCTTCAAAACTACCATTGTTTCTAGTGGTGGTAACTCCCAAATCCTTACCACTATAGAAAATCTTCCATCAGAGGTAGTCCACCATGAATTCACAATAATACATTCACCTTTTTTCCCCCTCTATCCTCCTCTTACTACCAACCCATTACCATAAGCTCTAAACCTCAAACCCTAACCATTGGTAGTACCTACTCCAACATGGCAATCTTTTCTTTTATGCCAATTTAACGTTCATCCATAATAAGGGAACCATCATCTTTTCTCAACCATGTAGCTTATTTTTGGTTAGCCCAGATCTAACAAAACCAATAAGTAATTGGTTTTATGGATCTAGGATAGAGGATGTAGACATGTCCACCTTTTGTCTCACCTGCCCATACAGCTCTTGGGTCAAGAAAAATTCATCTTTTATTACTCACCATGCTGCTAACCTCTTTACCTATAGAATCTACTTGATCATCAAAAAAATTATTTATAGGTCATCAATTCACTACTTCTCTTAAAAATTGGCTCATAGTAGTGATTAACCTTGGCCAAAGTGACTCTATAGATTTGGATAGACCCCCACATCCTAAAAATTAGTTTGTAGTGGTAGACATTATCTCCAAACTTCTACCCTTGCACAATTTTAGAAGGTGTAACCTCCTTATAAAGGCACCTCTTCTTTGGATTAGCTCCATTGAAGATAATTTATGGTACTTAGCATTGCGTTCCATTTTAATTTATCCTACCTTTCCCATCTGTATCTCTCATCCTACTAAATGTGAGATCATTATGGTAACTATTTACCAATCTATACCATGCACTTTCACTGACACGTTTACCAAAACCCAAAATATTATTTTAAAAATCCTTCTCCCTTAACCCAAACCAACCCATGTGGTCCATAAAATTAGGGCAACCAAATTAAACAACACTAACCTAACCCTTGTTTAACTACATTGGCTTGATGTCCATGGACTATGTAGGCACTGTTTCACTTCTACATGTAGCTCAGCCACTAACAACTAATTCCCATCCCCTTTTTCTTCTAATTCATTTTCATTGATAAAATTTCCCTCTTGCTTAGGGTATACTACATCAAGGAAGCTTTTAATTATTTCTTAAGCATCCTTACGTTTTAACACCATCTAATACTTCCTCTTAAGTTCTTCCCCAATTTCTAGGATAACTACATTAGCTTGAGGTCTTTTTGGACTATGTAGGCAATGATCAGTTACTCAGGTTAGCTTGGCCACATCCTTTATTTTGTTTTCCCTTCTCACCTAAAATCTATTCCTCCAATTCTATACCTATATCCTCACCACCTCCCTCCCTTCATCTTTTCAATCTCTTTTAAACACTTTTCTAGCTTGTCAATCTCTTTTAAACACTTTTCTAGCTTGTCAATCTCTTTTAACACAAGGGTTGATAGCCTTCCTCATTAGCCCCTCTTATCTCCCATAAAACCACCACCTACTCTACCTTTCTAGCCTCCTCATCACCTTTCCTTGTGCATACTTCACAACTTACTCCCTCACCCACTTTTCATGTTTTTAGTCTCTCTCTCTCTCCATTTATTACCAACCTTGTCTGTTATCCCCTTCAACTTCTTTCACCATCCTCATCATCTCCCCTCACCCTTGGATATTTGTTGTACCCTCTTTATCGCTCTCTTTTTCTCACCAATTCCCCATCAACTATGCATCTTGCAAGATTTTTGTTGATATACTTTTTCTTTACATGTACTACCACTCTTTGCTATTTTGCCACTTTTCCCACCACACCCATTTTTCATTCTTCTTGTTTGCTTTTTTCCCATCCTTTTTGTCTTCTTTTTTTCCTCCACAACTAGCTTCTCCCTAGGTATTTATCCTTTGAGAAGCCTTCCATAATTGCCTCTTTTATTCTTTTCAGTTCTTATGTTTTGCCTTTTGTGCTCCCGTAATCCTCTTTCCATCTCGTTACTCACTTATCTTTTACATCTATGTGAGTATCTTTTCTTTGTATCCCTGCTTCAATTCTTCCTTTTTCTTCTTATCATCCTTTATCTTCATCTCATTCCCTTTCATTTTTTTCCACTATCCTCTCTCTTTTTCCCATTTCCTTTCATTTTTATCATCTTGAAGACATTCCTTATTCTTCTCAACCTTCTTTTTTTCCTCCTATATGTCCATGCCTGGCTCCTTCCATGCTTCTCCACCTTCATATTTATATGTGACCTCATTATTTCCTCTACCTATCTCTTCATCCATCTCCTAGTCTACCTTCACCTCATCCCTTATTATATCTCTCTTATGTTCTCCAACTCAACCTCCACCTCTTTAGAGTGTGGTCACTAGTTGTGTCACTTCTACATCTCCTTGTTTGCTTCCTCATGTCCTCCACACCCTTGCTTTAGTGCACAAAATTCATAACCTTCACCCCCATTTAATTAATATTATTATTATTCACCTCACTCCATATTGTAAAACCCCTTAACATCTTTCTCTGAATTCCCTTAAAAATCAATGCTTACTTATTTTGGGGCCCCACTAACTCAAGGGTCAAGGGTTAAAATCTTTGCCACTTCTTGTTTACCCACTTTGCTACTTTGCTTCCCCAAATTATTAAATCATACCCTTCCATAGCTTGTTAATGACATTATTGTGAAGTGTGCATAATGTCAACTTATTTGGTTGGTGATGAAAGAACCCATCAAATCACCACGGTAATTTGAGTAGTGCTAAATTTTCTATAGCTTGGTAAAGCATATTTCTCCTTTTTTAAATGGTGATAGAAATTTCATGCTTGAACATGCTTATCCATGGCTATAGATTTCTTTTTCATAGTTTATATAATCATCTAATTACATCCTAGGTAATATCATCCACCATTTATACCAAAATAATCACAATAATATTTGATACCCATATTTCCCACCCTTTAGATCTTCCCTTTCTCCAATGTCCTTCAACTAGACCTAACTATATGATATCAAATTGGATCAACTAATCTAACCAACACTCTTCACCTCAAAAGAACTACATTTGGCCTAACATTGTTTTTGGATTCTTATCCATGGAACTATATAGGTAACATCCACTTATTGAGTGCATCTAGAGTCAATTCAACCATCCCCTTCCAACCCATATCCAATCTACCCATGCTTTCACCATGTCCACCTTGATGTTGGTTGCTTTTGACCCAAAACATTGGCATGTTTTATAAAAAAAATTGACTATAATGACCAACCTTACCATGTTGAAATTTTGAAAATTTTCACCACCTCATGCATGACCTAACCAATTGTGTTGTTTTACAAGAACACTTCCTACCCTAGATACTTGTGACCAATACTGAACTTGTCTAGATGACTTGATATGCCTAACTCGATTAGCTATGACCAAAATTATGGACTGGTTATCCCTATCACATGTCCTTCTAAGATTGACCTTATTTTTACCAACATTAACAACGTTAGTATTTTGTAATCTTGACTACCATTGTTAATCTCCTTTCATCGATTGGTATTTCACATGCTTAGCTACCTTGTGGCACCACCTAGTGCCTCCCCACCAATTGTTTATCAAACCTACACCTAATTCAGCTTTTTTTCATCAACTCTTAGTTTGAGGGGCAAAACCTCCTCCCATACTTGGGACATCATGACCTTCAACTAAGTGATTTATTTTTGTTTTGCATCTTGTTAATTTAAAGTTGCATAATAAAAAGAGGCAAAATATAGACACTAGAAAACTACATGCTTATAATTTTTTATGACTGAATGCTTTAAGACCCTTAAAGACCCCTTAAACCTTCCTAAACCCTAATAAACCCCTCTTAACTTAACCAAATCACTATTCTCCTATTCACATAATACTATTCAAAAATACTATTTGAAATTACTATTTAGAAGTACTAATCACTATGGGACCCACTATCACTATTCATGATGACATCGAAAGTGACATGGCATGTGACATGTCAAGTGTTGTAGAAGTTTATTTGGGAGGTGATATGACAAGTGACATGTCTTAAAAGTGAGGTGGCTTGATGTGGGACATCATGCCCCACTTGGGACCCTTCTCAAAGTGCTTGATGACCTTATTTAAGCATCACAAACCCCCCCTTGAAATATGGAAAATTTCCCCTCAAGGGACAATTATTCAACATGTATTTTACCTTCAAACATAAAATTAACCTTCAAACTAAGATACCTACCTCTTTAAGATAAAGGGAACCCATTTTTGATTTCTTAACCCAAATGGGACACTCACCAACCCAAATGAGAATTCCCACCCACCTTATTTTGATTAATTCATCCACCACATAGAAAATGGGGTCATACCTCTATTATTCCTCTTTTGTCATGACTCTTCACAACATATGTTATAAATATTGCCCCCCCTCTCCTTCACCTAAGGTTAAGTTGGAAAGTGGAAAATTAGTATTTTTTGTTATTAACATTTTGTTGCATGTTTTTGAAGGAGGTTATCCAATTAAAGGAGATCATCATCTTGGAGAGAATATCTCAAGAAATAAAACTCTACCAAAATCTTCAATGAGCCATCCTCAAACCATCTTCAACAAACATCAAGATAATTTGTATTGTTTTGTAATTTCAATTTCTTCCTCCTTATCCCCCTTTGGCCTCTTCTTTCTTGATCTCCAAACCATAACCACTTTGAATTATTATTTTCCTTCACCCCTTTTCCTATTTACCCTTAACCTCTTCTTTCTCTGTATTCCATTTACCCATTTACCTCTTCACCATTTATCCCTTTATCCCCATTTTACATCCTTTCTTTCTTATCCCTTTTACCCATTTAACTCTTCATCACTTATCCCTTTATCCATTTTTCCTTCTTTATTTCTTACCCTTTTGTCCATTTTTACATTTTTATTTATCCCCTTACCATCTTTACCCTTTACCTTCTTTTAATTATCTTAAACCATAACTATAACCTTGCCTACTTAACCACCATTGCTTCTTTGCTTTTTGAACCATTTATCCCTTTATCTTTCTTAACCATCACTTATCTCTACCAAATTTAACATTTACAAAACTTAAACAAAAATTTATCCCTTTTCACAAGACAAACCAAACCATTTCTAACCCTAAAACCATAACCTTGCCTTAACTAATTTTCAGCATTAGTATAATCAAACTAGTTGCTTCATTTTGGTTAATTTAGCAAAACATTTAACTTCACTGTCTCAAATCTAGTTAATTTATATTTTTAATATTGGTAATTTTATATTTTTATGCAAAATAATTTGCTTTCATCATTTCAACTTAATTTTTTAAAGTAGGTGGATTGACAGCCTCCTAGAAAGCTTTTGCTTCTAGGATCTAGCTCATGCTAGGCAATCCACCCATCTACTTATCTAACAAATAATTATATTTTAGTTTTTTTTTATTTTTAGGTCATCCTCACAAGCCAAAGAGGATCTCTCCATAATCACTTGGATCTAATGTGTGCACTTTAACAGGTATTCTTCCTCACCCTTCATAACTAGTTTATTCTTTTCACACTTAGAAAAAAGCAAAAAATAGAGAAAAACAACATTAATGCATCAAATATCAAAAAAATTGCACCATGTCTCATAAATTTTATCCCATACCTATTTATTAAATACTAAACCTCATGATTTAATGGGAGGATATGACTCATCCATATCCCTCCATTTGGAAATCAAGATGGATGATCACCATTATTTTACCATGTCTATAAAATGAAGGTTCCCCATCCATTATATACAAGTTTTTTGGAACTAAACTTACTCTATAGAAAACCATAAAGAGATGTTGGAAATATTGTCATTTATGTCAAAGGTCTAGCATTATTGGTGATAAAGGCCTCATTGCATTTAATGTTATTTATAATAAATATATCTTAGATAATATGAGTTAATATTTATTTAATATTAATTAATATATTTTTGGTTGCATATAAGACAAAAAAAGGGCCCATGGAGAAGTTGAAGATCCATGGGGTAAAGACAAAAGAAGGATGGTATGCATTTTCCCATGAAGAGTCATCTTGGGGAATACCAAGAGTCACCAAGTGAAGACAAAAGAGTAAGGGCACAATTTCTCATGAAGGGACACTTTGAGGAATACAAAAAGTCACAAAAGATAAGGACAAAAGTGGGAAGGACGTTTTTGGTCATGAAGGGTCACCACATGACTTTTCAAAGGCTTGAATATGAAGGGTCATCCAAGATTGGCACCATTTTCCATGAGGATTGAAGGGTCACAAAGGGGGAAGGCCAAAGGTCATTTGGAAAGCTATAAATAAAGGCTTGAGAAGCCATTTGTAAATATGAGAGATAGAGGTTGATTTGATATTGTAATATCTAGCTTAGAAGATCAATTATGAAAGATGAATATGATTTGTATTTGTTATATATATCTTAGAAGAACAAAGGTGAGAGAGAGGAAAGAGATGTATTAATATATCATTTGTTGAGATAGCAACATTGAGAGATAGGTGTGCGGTATACACAAGGGGGTTGGTGCTCCTATGGGTTGGTGCTCATGAATTGCTGCTAGGTTGGTGCTCAGTAAAGGGGTTGGTGCTCTTGTGTGTTGGTGCTCATGAATAGTAACTGGGTTGGTGCTCGGCAAAGGGGTGTGGTGCTCATGAATAGTAGCTAGGGTGGTGCTCAACAAAGGGGTATGGTGCTCTTGCAATCTTGGCTTGAAAATATTGTTTGGGTTTGTGCTCATTCATATACTTGATATTGTTCTCTGTGGTTTTTCCCACATTGGGTTTCTACATTATATCTGGTGTCTCTCTCTATCTTGTGTTGTGTTTATTTTTTGAGTTTTATTGCATATCTTGAATGTTTGATTAAGTGAAATTTGGTTAAATGAAAGTTTTATAAGATATATGATATATTGATTCACCCCCCTCTCAGTATATCCTGTGCTTAATAATTGGTATCAGAGCAGGTTCCTTTTTGAAAAGTTTTACAGCTTGAAGGTAGATCAGGAAAGCACGATGGCTAGGTCACATGAAGGATTTTCTACAAATAAGGCACCTTTGTTTGATGGGATGAATTATGCTTTTGGAGCATGAGAATGAAGGTTTATTTGATGGCCCTTGGATTCAACATGTGGATAGTAGTGGTGAAGGAATATGAAGAGCCATAGACATCTACAATTACTCTAACAAAAAAGAAGGCAAGTGAATGTAATGCTAAAGCTTTAAATGCTATTTTATGTGGTTTATGTGAATCTAAATTTGTTAAAGTTATGCAATGTAAATATACTCATGAAACTTAGGTAAAACTTGAGAATATTTACAAAGGTGATGGAAAGGTTTAGCAAGCTAAGTTGTAGACTTTTAGAAGGTAGTTTGAAAGTTTGAAGATGGAAGAAGAAGAAGATATAACAAGTTATCTTTTGCGAGTTGATCAAATCATAAATCAGATTCAAGGTCTTAGAGAAACGTTGGATGAGTCAATGGTGGTGCAAAAGCTTTTGAGATCTCTACCAATGAGATATGATGCAAAGGTTTCAACAATCGAGGAGATGAGGAATTTAGCCAAGCTAAAGATGGATGAGCTTCATGGTATTCTCACGGCATATGAGATGCAGACAGAACAAGATAAACCCTCAAAGAGAGAATTAGCTTTCAAGACATCAAAGAAGGAGAAAGATAAGATTCAAGAATCAAGTGATAGTTCCAGTGATGATGAAGATGACAATGGAGCACTTTTCATTTGCAAGCTGAAAAGAGGAATAGGTAAATATCAAGGAAAATTACCTTTTAATTGTTTTAATTGTGGAAAGATTGGACATTTTTTAGCTAGATGCCCAAATAAGGGTAATGATGAAAAAGAAGAAGAAAAACCTAAATACAAGAAGAATTTCAAAGGCAAATCTAAGAAGGGATTCGAGAAGAAGAGCCTGTATTCTAAGGATCCTAGCTCAGTCGAAGATAGTGGAGTCAGTGATTCAGAAGAAGAAGAGATTATATTCATGGCCATACATGAAGATGATCATGAAGAAGAAGAGGAAGCTGAAGTGAATATGGAAGGAGAGCTCATTTGTGCCTTAGAAGAGTTAGAAACTATTCAGAAAAAGAATCAAAGATTAAAGCACCAGATCGAGAAAAATGAACAAGAGTCAAAGGAAATGATTGAAGATATACAAGTACACTTTGAAGAAGCTAAGAAAAATGAAGAAGACCTCACAACATAGTTTGAAATAGCAAGAAAAAAATTCCAAAGGTATGTTATTGAAATTGCCTCTTTAAAAGAAGATATTAAGAAAGTAGTCAGTGATAAAGTAGTCAGTGATTCAAAATTTGAAGATAGCACTGACATGCTAAATAAGATATTGGAAAGTCAAAAAGCATATTTAGATAAGACAAGGATTGGTTTTGAAAAGAAAAAAACTATGCTGAAGCTCTTACACAAGAGGAAACAAAAAGGGGAGAAGTGAAGAATACATAGGACATTCCAAATAGAGAAGGCTAGAAGGAACAAAGCTACAAAAAGCAATCAGGTCAGAGATATACAGACAGGTCTTATTTTTATGGCTATTGTTTTTATTGTAATGGATATGGTCACAAGAAATTAGAATGTAGAAAAAGATCTAACAATTTCAGAAATAAGGAGAAGGAAAGTCAAGTAGATTCAAGCAGAAGCCACAACTCTTTTACTTCTCTATCAAGCTTTGATGAAGAGACCCTAGTATGCTACAAGTGTTGCAACTTTAAACATATAGCTTGGTATTGTAGAAGTGTGTTCGAGTCAGCCACGAAGGATTAGAGTTTTAAAGCACCATTCATCAAGAAGAAGGTTTAGACATGTTCATGGCAAAAGAAACAACATGAAGATTCTATGATGGTTCAGATAGCTCTGCATGTAAGAGGTAAAGATCGGCCATGGTTAATTGATAGCAAATGTTCAAGGCATATGACAGGAGATAAAAGTAAGTTCATATCTCTAAAGAAGATTAATGGTGGTACAATGACATTCAGAGATAAAACCACTACTAGGATAGCCATAAAAGATACTTTGAGTTTTGATTATGGTAGAACTAAGACTAAGAATGTTTTATATGTAAAAGATCTTAAGCATAATCTGTTGAGTTTTAGTCAAATATGTGATCAAGGATATACATTAAGGTTTCATGATAAAGGTTGTGAGATTAGAAGAAAATATTCAAATGAGTTGATTGTAGATGCTCAAAGGATAGGGAACAATGTATATGTATTGTCAAATATCTTCTCAAAGACACGATCAAAGGATATATTCAAAGATCGGCGAGAGGAGTTGGGAGTAATTTCTATTACTTCCTACCATTGATGTTCAGCATCAGTTAAGGGGGAGCTAACTGTTAGCTCCAGGTAAGCCCTTTTCCATTGATGTCAAATGGGGAGACTAATAGGTATAGGTACAGGTGTAAAAAATAAGTACAGGGAATAGGTACAGGTTGCTATAGTAAGGGGGAGGTACTGTATGTTTTTAGATGATAGGATGTGTAGGTGACAGGATGTGGTAGTTTCAGGATTGAGGTTTGCAATCAATGACAAAGGGGGAGATTGTTGGAAATATTGTCATTGATGTCAAAGGTCTAGCATTATTGGCGATAAAGGCCCCATTGCATTTAATGTTATTTGTAATAAATATATCTTGGCTAATATGAGTTAATATTTATTTAATATTAATGAATATATTTTTGGTTGCATATGAGACAAAAGAAGGGCCCATGGAGAAGTTGAAGAACCATGGGGTAAAGACAAAAGAAGGATGGGATGCATTTTCCCATGAAGAGTCATATTGGGGAATACCAAGAGTCACCAAGTGAAGACAAAAGAGTAAGGGCACAATTTCTCATGAAGGGACACTATGAGGAATACAAAAAGTCACCAAAGATAAGGACAAAAGTGAGAAGGACGTTTTTGTTCATGAAGGGTCACCACATGACTTTTCAAAGGCTTGAATATGAAGGGTCATCCAAGATTGGTGCCATTTTCCATGAGGATTGAAGGGTCACAAAGGGGGAAGGCCAAAGGCCATTTGGAAAGCTATAAATAAAGGCTTGAGAAGCCATTTGTAAATATGAGAGATAGAGGTTGATTTGATATTGTAATGAGCAAAGGTGAGAGAGAGGAAAGAGATGTTGTATTGATCTATCATTTGTTGAGATAACAACATTGAGAGATAGGTGTGTGGTATACAAAGAGGTTGGTGCTCCTATGGGTTGGTGCTCACAAATTGTTGTTGGGTTGGTGCTCGGTAAAGGGGTTGGTGCTCATGAATAGTATCTGGGTTGGTGCTCAACAAAGGGGTGTGGTGCTCTTGTGGGTTGGTGCTCACGAATAGTAGTTGGGGTGGTGCTCAGCAAAGGGGTATGGTGCTCCTGCAAGCTTGGCTTGCGAATATTGTTTAGGTTTGTGCTCATTCATATACTTGAGATTGCTCTCCATGGTTTTTCCCACATTAGGTTTCCACGTTATATCTGGTGTCTCTCTCTATCTTGTGTGGTGTTTATTGTTTGAGTTTTATTGCATATCTTGAATGTTTGATTAAGTGAAATTTGGTTAAAGGAAAGTTTTATAAGATATATGATATATTGATTCACCCCCCACTCTCAGTATATCTCGTGCTTAACAAGAGATTCACATTTATTCATGTTTTAAATTATAAAATCATTGATTATACAAGGTGAGATGTTTTCAACATGCACATGCAATATTGATAAAGACTCCAAGCTCTACAACCTGAGCATAAGCCTCTTTCAATCAAACTAGCAAATGAAGTCCTCAAGGGAGATTTAATGCTTATTATTTTGTATTGTATATTTTTATTTATTTCCTAGTATTTTTCAATCATATGGATTATTCTTGGTTATTTTCACATTTTAAGGGTATTAACATAATTATCCACATATGCCAAAAACTAGTCATCATTGCTCTTCCAATTAATTTATTAAAGGCTCAACATCCCCATGATGTTACAAGATTTAATTCCTTTAGGAATTTATTAAGGTGATCAATATGGTTAAATTTATGAATTTATTATAGGTAATTATTTTCTAGTATTAACATTTACTTAAAACATGAACTTTTTTTCTCGTATATTAAAATATATGTAACATTGACATCACTTTGAGGGGTGTTTTACACTAATATGGCTATGATATTAAAATATTTATATACAGATGAATATAATATCTATGCTTAAACTCATAAAATATCAATTCTAGAATAAATATAAACTCAAAAATTCACTAAAATAATTCAGATATTTTCTAATACAACCTAGCGATTCACTGAATACACTCAACAATTTATTATGGCATCTCAACGATTTAGTAATTAAATTATTGGTTTAAGTTTTTATTTATGTAAAACAAACCACTTATTATCAATTCAATACATGCATGGATACTTTCTAGGTCATGATTAATTTCCATTTAATTATCAATAGGATAATGTGAAGTTATAAATTTATTCTAGGTTATGATTTAATGTTGCATATTTCTACATATTTGAATCAAATCGATGCATTCATTTCTTATTAAGTCACTGCACTAATATCTAATCAATTTATAAATATAAATAAATATAATAAAGAAATCATATGTCCAAATCACTAAGCATAATTTCCTAAATCACCCAATATATTATGCTAAACTACTATAAAATTTAACTATATTCACTTTTGTTCAGATTCGCTATGTTGAGGTAGTTTAATTTGGAAAATTATAGAATAAATATAACACATTGCCTGCCTCACAATGGTGAATTTGAATAGCCTAATTCTATGAAGATATTTTCCTATATTATCCTCCTTTTGATTTGATGCACCTCTCTTTGAGTATCCTCTATGTTACCCCATTATCTTGATCACCATTCTCCTTTTTATAATTACTTACCCTTCCACTTAAGATCCATCGCCATCACTTAACTTGAACTTTCATTAATTTCCTAAATCGTTCATGTTTTAAACTTTGAGTCCAAGGTCAATTTACTCATTAACTAAGTCCACTTAAGTCATTTATAAAATGATATTTATACTTTCCATTCTCAATGTAAACTATGCATTGGGCATAACTTTTAGTATTTTTAGGATATTAATTTCCTTACTTAAAATGAAACTAAATAAATTATCTATTTAAAAATATAAACTAAATTAATTAGTAATTCTAATTATTACAAGATAACTATTTTAATTAATTACCGGTGTATATAGATTATATATACACATCTCTCTTTATTTATTCTTATTTAATATTTTTAATTTTATTGATATTTTTGAATATCAATAGTAGTTAACTTAATGTTCAATAATATTTTTAAAGATATTATTGCTAGTCTATAGATAGTTAAAAAAATAACTAAAAGAATACAAATACTGATTGGTTAAGCATAAACTCACCCAAAAATATCAACACAACAATCATAAAGAAATCATCATATAAATCTAACTTCAAGTGGTATCATGATGCAATCACTCAATTAGATCAACCATAAACATATACAAAAAACATAAATACTACAAAAATGCATAAATACTCAAACACATACTAACTAATTAAACTATTATATTATGGTGTGTGTTGGGCTACTAGCAGTTTCTTTGTCATCCTATGATATCTCCATCAACATCACCCTCTTTGATGATGCTCTCCCTCTAACACACTCTGAAGTATGAGTTCTCATCCATCCACCTCACAACAAGCAGGTAGTTAGATAATATCAAGATGATAAACATATAACATAAAATATATGTGAAGTAACATATCAACACATTTGCAATGTAAACACCTATACTACAACTAATTCACAACATTCCAAATACGTATCCTAATTAATATCCTATTTTACCATAATAGCATATACCTCAAAGTTTATTAAAAAATAACCAAATCAAATTTATCAACTATAAATATCCATGGATAATCAAATAATTTACTTAGAAAGAAAATTTGATGTAACAAGAAGGGAGTTTTAGGCACTTGTAGGGGATTAGTGAAGTCAATTTTAAGTGAAAATAGTTTATAAGTGTCTATTTATCTTCCACAAGTCATATTCATGCTTGGAATGAAGTTTTAGGTTCTAAAAATGCAAATAACTCTCTCTCTCCTCCATCACTCTCTTCACAAGTTCATAAAGGTAAATTTTGAGTGGATGTTATAGGCCATACAGGTGGAGTTAGATACTAATATTTTTATCAAATTTAATTCCCCTTATAACCTATAAATTAGTGTAATTTTTTGTTTGATTGAGATCCTTAGATTTATAAACAATTTCTAAGGAGCTGAGGTACTTTTTTGAGGTGCAAAACCATGGTAGGGTCAATTTTAGGCCTATCAAATGAAATAATAAACTCATTGAAGCATGAAAACAATTGGTATGGATACTCATATATCTAAAAAAACCTTTCAAACCTTCATCCACTAGGTTGGCACTTATGGAAGGCCATTTTGCAAGAAAGCTACTTGTTTGCATAGTTTACAAAGTTGATTTTCATAGTTCTTGTTTGCTCTAGGGTTTAAACATTTGAAAGTATGAAATGAAGGTATATCATCATGTTTACACTCTTGAAAATCTAGGTCCATAAATTTCTCCATTTTTTTCTCCAACACATCTTCTTCAAGTAACATGCATGACCTTGGTTTTGAAGACTATGTTTGACTTTGCCTGCAAAGATGTTTCCAAAGGTCTTTTATCTTGTTTTTTAAATGTCATATGGATAAAATGATCTCATAATATGATATTAATCAATGATAAATATTATGAGACAATTTAATATGATCTCAGGCTCATGAAATGAAAACTACACCATTTCAAAGCCTTAAGCATAAAGAATGTAGACTAACAAGTCTGTAGACCTGTAGGTCTATGTTTTAAGAAAACATATTTGAAATATAGGTCAATGTTAGTTTTTAAGGCCTAAGGTTAAGTTAATTTTATTAATTTAACACTTTGATGAGTTTGATGGAAATTTTTAATGAATGAATTTAATCTAACTCCTATGCAAAAACCTTGTACATGAGTTAACTTGCTATAAGCCTGTATATATGAATGGAAAATTTTGAGGCTATATAGTGATAATAGGAGATATAAAATATATTTAGGTATATGATAAGGATTTAAAATGAGTGTATATAATTATCATGATGATTAAGACTTAAGGAATTATTCTTAGCAGTTCATACAAACAAATAAACAAACCTATAGGTTCTAAACATGTAGATCCTCATTTTGGACAAAGATCAATGGTCATGTAAAGAATAGGTTTGGAAGTATAAATTAGTGAAGGCATGAAATTAAATAAAACATATACCAATTCACACCTCAACTATTATAGATTCAAATGAAGGTTAATATGATTGATTCTACAAGCCTTAGTCACTCATACACAAGTTTGTCTATGAAGACAAAAAGAAAAAGGTTTGAAAATACTATATAATGCCAATGAATATGATATGATAGTGAGAGGTTAATTATAATGATTTTTGGACACTTTAAATGTTTTGATAATATAGTTTTCAAATATAAATTTTCAAAACTCATGTTCAAACTCTTCCTAATAGTCAGCTACATCCATATCTTGAGTGAGAATGAAACACATGAATGTCCATTTTAAAGATGTATAGCCATTGAAAGAGTGATAGAGTTTAAATAAAGGTAATTGGTTCCCAATATAGTGGAAAAATTTTCAATAATGTCTACTTATTTTCTTTTAAACTCTAAACATAGCTAAGGCCCCAAAACTGACACTTATAGGCTGGTCTAAGCAAGTCAAGCTATTTCCATGCTTGAGAAAAGAATGCTACCTACATAGTGAGATGGGATTTTGGGTTAGATAATATTAAATTGATAGGATTAAATTGAAGTTAAAATTCAATAGGGAGAAGGTTTAGAGAAATGTGACCAAACCAAGTCATTTGAACCCTACATACATACTCAGCTAACACGCTTAAATCTGCTTAGTCAAGTGCAAAGACATACATGTTTTGATGTAAATTTAAGGTATGTGGAAGAATTAAATTCATATTAGATTATATTATAATGATAATATGATTTTATATATTCCTAAAACCCATTATAACTGAGTAAATGTTGAAATCTCTATTCAAGCCTAACAATCTTAAAACCAAGAACATAGGCCTATATACACAATCATATGAAAATTGATTAGATGAAGGTAAAATAAAGATATAAAGGAATTAGAGAGTGTATAAGATCTTAATATACCATATAAAATCATCCAAATTCATAGGAAGACAATGAAAGTGCAATTTAGTCTTCTAAGACCTCCTTGAGCTCTCTTGGTGCAAGATTGCAACTTAAGACTAGACTTCTCTCACTTGTTGAGCCTTAACACTATGCATGGATCCAAAAAATATTTAAAGGATGATAAATAAGTTTCCCCAATTCAGCCTTATAGAATAATTTGTTGGTTTAGGCCCCTATCCTTCATGAACAAATGCTAAGAATGCAAACCCCTCCCCAATGGCCTAGTTGAAACCCAAAGAGCAACATCTTGCACTTGGAAATATATGGATGATATGCATGGGAGAATAATAACTTGGGTAAAGTTGAAGATTATTTTATAATAGAAAATTGTGGAATTTTTTTATGATTTAAGGCCTTAGGGTTTATGAATAATTATTAAGAACCAAAATAGCTCTAACCCTCCCTAAAACCCTAATAATGACCAATTGAGAGAAATGGGACTCTAACGTACATGAAATTACTTGTAATGATCCTAACACATATTGTACATAATTATTAATTCCAATTAGGTCCTTACTATGAAATTTTTTATGTACTTTCACCTATACAAATGCATTAAATATTGTACTTTTATGAGTTTTGGGAATCAAAATAAGGTATTTAACCTTATAGATTGATGAAAACTATTGGAGAACGTTATTTAGGATTTATTATAATTTTTAAATCCTGAAAATACATACAATAAACCATGGAAATTCTCAAACAAACCTAGTTTTTTAAGGCAATCATAAATAGACTTAAAAAGAGACTAGGTTTTGAGACTATTTCATGGTTCTCACACTTCTACAGGGTATTAGGACCTTAAATTTGGAATGGAGGTTGGTGATAGGCTATACAAATTGAATCAAATGTTTTCTATTTGTTTCACATGTGTGTGATATATATGGAGTAGAAACTCAATCTTCTGGGGTAAGGAGGCCTAATTAGGGGAAGAAAATAGTAGAAATTTGATACTTCCACTAACTCTCAAGATCTAAAATTCATCATGGAGTTGTAAATCCATAAAGGGTCCTCAAATATGTCTTTATTTTCCTAGTAACATCTATAAAATATCTTACACAATGAGGTTTACATGATTTTAGGGTTATAAGGAAAATAGGCCTAATCAAAGCTTTTGGTAGAAAATGAGGTCATGGAGAGAGTTTGATGACTCCAATTGAGTTGTTAAAAGTTTGGTGAGGTTTGGTAAAGCAAAGGGGTTTCAAGACACCTAGAGAGTTACTTGATTATTACCACTGAGATGTCAATTAGGAGAGCTTCTGAAACTGATGAAAGGTGTCAAGGAAAAATATATAATATAACTCAACATGATTTGATGTTTAAGAGTGCAATTTTTTCATCAAAAACTAGTAAAAGGGGTAATTTTCAAGAGCAAGATTAAGGTAGTTTCAAGATGGAAAAATGGCACTATTTTGAAGATGAAGACCCCTTCACCACTTAGAGGATAATATCATATTTAAAAGAGTACACATATACTATAATACTTGTTGAGATCCCTCTCTCTCTCTCTCTCTCTCTCTCTCTCTCTCTCTCTCTCTCTCTCTCTCTCTCTCTCTCTCTCTCTCTCTCTCTCTCTCTCTCTCTCTCTCTCTCTCTCTCTCTCTCTCTCTCTCTCTCTCTCTCTCTCTCCACACACACACACATTCCTTATCCCTTCTTCTCTCTCACTTTTCTATATATTCATCCTTGATAGGCTATGTTTTGTATCATCCAACTAGGTATGGTGAATCCCTACCAATTTATAAGTATTTGATCAATGATAAACTTTTGATTTTACCTCCTTTAACTAGTTCAATGTGTGTGCCTCATTATTTGATATTATTAAGTGATTATCTTTTCTTCCTTGGTATGTTTTCCTTGTCTAGCATTCATATTTAGTTTGAAATATTTTTTGAAATTATTATGCAGTGCTGATTTGTAAAAGGTGAAATTTAAGATATATTTAATAGATTTTTTCATTACCTTTAAGATATTTTAGAAGGAAATGGATAGACATTAAGGTTTTCCAAATCAGCTAGAGTCATCTTCTTCTATCGCTCTAGGTCTTACCAACACAACCATGGTCTTTGATATAAATGACTTTACATTCCTAATTGAGGATGAGAATGAACTTGAGGAAAATATATCCATGATTTCTACTAGTATCAAAATAATACCTACAATTTGAGGAACAAGTAACCTACTACTACCTTTGTGCCCCTGAACAACAGTGCTAGCACTCTTCTAGATCCTAAGGCCAACAATAATCAACCTCTACCAAAAGAGAATGATCAGTTATAGAGTGTAGATTCATATATAAGAGGAGAGTACAATATTTTTGAAGACATGAAGAATATCAAGGCTAATATTGGTCTTCACGAACTAACCCAAATCATTGAATAGATATAGTTTATACTTAAAGCTTTGACGAGAAGATTATCTACTAAAAACTCAAAATTGGTGCATGTAAAATTGGTTGTTTACAAGGATAGTCCTAAGGTACCACATTTTATATTAATCATTAGAATGTTAAGAAAGATAATAATAATTTTTTGGTTGACTCAGGTGCCTCAGATAATGTGATGTCTATAGTTGTATGTAATAAACTAGGTTTGACCCAAGAAAAGTCAAAAAGAATGGGTCCTACAGCTGGATAAGTTTTCTATCCTATGTATTGGAGAGATAAAAAATGTGCATATCCATATTTCATATAATACATGTGTATAACAATACATAGATATTTTGGTCATTGACATTCTAGAATATTATGGCTTGTTATTGAGTCATGATTGGTTAAAGATATTGAATAGATATAAGGCCACTAATTTTTCATGCATGTGGCTACCTTAGAAGGGGGTAGCCACCCAAATATAAGTAGATAAAAGAACAAATATGAAGTACCTACTCATAAATTACAATACTAAAAATGAAAATCTTGATTTTATAGCCTCACATATAAGTGTGTATAGTTTCACTACTAAATAAGAACCTCATGAACAAAAATTTAAAGGTCCTTTTCAGCTATGGACTCTCCATTTAAATGGTTCAAGTGTTGGAATATATATATATATATATATATATGGGAATTAATATATAGTTTTTTATAGGCTAAAATTCCCTTGTACCAATAATAAAGCCAAGTATGAAGCTCTAATCTTAGGCTTGTAGTTTGCACTAAAGCATATGTGAAATAGTGGCAAATCTTTGGTGATTTAGAGGTGGTTGTTAGCTAAATCAAAAATAAATACTAATATAAGTTCACTTAATTAAATAATTATAAACTTTAATCATGGGATTTGATAGAATCCTTTAGAGCATTCAACATCAGGGCCATCCCAAGGGAAAGAAACTAGATAGTAGATTCACTAGCAATTTGAGCTGCCAATATATATATATATATATATATATATATGGGAATTAATATCTAGTTTTTTATAGGCTATAATTCCCTTGTACCAATAATAAAGCCAAGTATGAAGCTTTAATCTTAGGCTTGTAGTTTGCACTAAAGCATATGTCAAATAGTGGCAAATCTTTGGTGATTTAGAGGTGGTTGTTAGCTAAATAAAAAATAAATACTAATATAAATTCACTTAATTGAATAATTATAAACTTTAATCATGGGATTTGATAGAATCCTTTAGAGCATTCAACATCATGGCCATCCCAAGGGAAAGAAACTAGATAGTAGATTCACTAGCAATTTGAGCTGCCAATATGGCACCACTCCAAGAATCTAAATTGTAAAATAAATTTTTTTTGATATCTCCTTATCCATTTATTATAAAAAAAATTATATAAATTGTAAGCATATGAGAATAATCAGTAGATTATACAATTTATGAATAGCTCTAAATCCTTAGAATCCCAAGTAATATATGAAAATGATGTTGAACCTATAAACATATAAGATCTAGGAGAAGATGGTGTCTTACATTTTAAAGAGCATTACATTCCCATGGACATTGTGTCTATAGAGTGAGATTTAGATTTATATCCACAATCTCAAAAGTAAAAACAACTCAAATTGATTAAGTCTAATTTTGTCAAGGAGAATCTGAGCATTGACTAACATCCCCAGCATGTAAACATAGGCTTGAATTACATTAAAAGTGATAAATAAAGATTGAAGGCTCTTATAACTAAATACAAAGATGTGATTTCTTAGACATATTAATATCTAATGGTATTATGCCTTAGGGTCACCACACATACCATCCCACTGAAGCTAGAGCATAAACCCGTCAGGTAGAGATAAAGGCCAATGAATCCAATTCTTGAACCTCTCATCTAAGTAGAAGTAAAAAAAATTATTGGATGCCAAGATTGTCTTTCCATTCAGGCATTAAACATGGGTATCCAACGTAATTCTAGTTAGGAAGAAGAATGGATAAATTAGACTCAATGTTGACTTCAAAAATATAAAGTAAGCATCAAAAAATTTAAATGGTTTCCTTCTTGGACAGATTCTTAGGCTATAATCAAGTGTTGGTAGAATCATAAGATAGAATGAAGATTTCCTTCACCACCAACTGGAGATATTTTTCATATAAAAGGATGTCTTTTGGCTTGATCAATGTAAGATCAATTTTCAATGAGATATGGACTTTTTTTTTTTAGGACTTATTGTTAAGTGCATCATCATTTATATGGATGACTTAACAATATTTTCAAAATATAAATTTTTGAGCATGGTCATTGATTTCATGGATGTCAAGATTAGTCATGATTCATAGTGTATTAATGACAAAGTGATTAGATTGATGTTTTGGATAGTGTTTGACTTAGTGAGGTAATTGATGGATGATATTAATGGTATGAACATGTTGTAGAAACCCTATAGGATGTTATAAATACTTAGAGTGCTTATGGTAGTGAATGAAATTCATCAGAACAATCATATGAATGTCTAGGATCAAGTAGTCATCTTGACATATAAGTCTAAGTAAGAAGTTTTATGACATCATATTTCACATGTGAGAAGGTTTTCAATAATAACTTGATATATAGATAGATTCACCTATGTGAGGAGATCATATGGTTCAATTTTTAGGTCTAAAAATGGATCATAGTAAAATTTATTAAGGTGAAAAGTTTGCCTTCCAAGCAAAGTTTACTAAGTTCCCATACTTATCCAAATTTACATTATTTAAGATCTATGGTTAATGTTTGATCAGATCACATATATAATGGTAAGTGTTAAATCTGACTAGATAAGGATTCAACAAAGTGTGTGATCTTGTCAAATAGAGATCAATAGCATGCATGAAGTCAATTTGTCAAAGGTTATTGATATTACACATGATAATTATATGTGTCTCAATCAAATTTATTTGAAAAAATATTGATGGCATGTGGGTATTCATACTAATAGAGATCAATGGTGTAGATTGATTCAAATAGTCAATGTGCTCAGAAGGCACATAGAACTGCCAAGTGGCATAATCATAGAAGTGTAGATCTAAGATAAATGATGAATGATGTAAGGTTAAATTTAGGAGACTTATAAGGAGATAAATGGATATTATTTATTCAAATTTACCATGGGACATGAGATTATGACAAAGTGTCTGATGTTTAGCTTTCACATAGTGATTGTTGGAATTTGAATATTCAAATTAATGAAAGAAAACTAGGATATAGTTTTTGAGTTATATCTTTTGATCCAGGATGAATTTAATGATGATGTAAAAACAAAATTTAATTATTAATTCAAGGAATATATATATATATATATATATATATATATATATATATATATATATATATGTGTGTGTGATTTATAAGGTTTGAATGTTTGTACAATCAATATATTGAGATCTAAAGTTGACTATGTATTTGACCCTGTTCTATAAGTGACCTGAGAAGGATAATTGAGTTGTTTTTTATAATATTTTGATATTTCAAGATAAAATAACTATTGGAGAGTGTTTTATACTCTATGAATACTATCTATATGGATTTTTTAGGTTGACCAATACATATTCAGTATGAAAAAAGGCTTAGAAGTTGACTATGTTTATCAAATGTACTGATAGTTTGAGTGAGCATCATGTAGACGTAATTTGAAGGAGTTATAAGTAAAGTTAAGAAATAAAAAGAGTATTTATATGATATATAAGTCTCTAATTATTATTATAAGACATTTTTTTCATGATATGCCCCTAATTAGTTGTGGATAATCAAAATATTTTGATTGTAGTTTGACTATATGTGACTAGTTTGAGTGGTCATTTTGAGAGAGTTAAATTGAGTGTTTAGAACTTGTGTTGAAGTATCTAAATAAAATTGAGGTGTAAAATAGGTCTTAAATGGTTTAATGTGATTTTATTAGATGGAGATGTGAAATACTTGATTCTTTTCTTCAAAAGTTTGAGATTATGTTTTCTATGTATAAAGACCTAAAGAGCAAGGAGACCTAATTGATAGGTTCAAGTGTTGAGTTGGTGTTCTAGGTGGAATGGACCCATGAGGATAGGTTTTATGTGTTTAAATATTTTTTAGAATGTGAAACTATCCCAAGGAGTTGAATTTGTAATGAATGAATATGAAGGCCTAATTGTTTTAGGTCTCACCAAGACCTAACAGTGGTTTGGGGCTAATGAGTTATTGGTCAACCTAAGGAGTGTGTGGTTCATACATGTAACATGTATGAGGACCTATTTAAAAGGTATAACAAATATGTGAATAATATTGGCTACCAAGATGAGTTAAATTAAGAGAGTGGTATAAGTATAAGGTCTAATTAGACTAATTGTGTTGTTGTTGTTGTTGTTGTTGTTGTTGTTGTTGTGTGGATTGAAGCAAAGAAGAGAAACTTTGAAAGAGAAGGCATAGGTTAGTTAGGACCATTAGAGTGTGAAAAAGATCAGACATTTTTATCTAATCAAGCTAATGTAGAAGGACGCATCGGTCATTGGACCTAATGAGCCTAGAAGAGGCAGTTTGAGCAAGTTAACCCTAGAGGTAGCTTGAGAGAGATTAGAGGTGAAGAGTGTAGATAAATGTGATCATCATCAATTGAAGAGTATAAATAGGTGTTCAAGTTGATCTATTCAGGTATCTAAGTGGGTGCTTGGTTTTATAGAGGGCTAGTTTCTCCTTGCAATGTAAAACTTTTTAAAATTTCAGTTGTTTTGGGTGCTTAGTTAGATAGGGGTAGTAGCTCCTTGTGGGATTGGTGTCTCACTAAACTAAGGGATGGGTGTTCCTTGATCTATTTTTGTTGGTATAAATGTTGGATCTTCTTTTATAGGACCATATTCCATCTTATAGGGTTTAGTGGGTTTTACCCTCCAAGAGGCTTTCCCACATATATGATGTGTTCATGTGATGTATGCTCTTATGTATGCTTTATATACATGCACTTTCATGTTTATTTTTCTTGATCATGTTGATGTATGTTGAATGTTTAAGAGTTTAGAATTGAATTGGATTATCTTGCATCACTGATTCACTCCCCCCTCTTAGTGATTTTACCTATAACATAAATTTGATCATGTAGGCCATCTACAAAGAGTGTTTGACAAATCTAGAAGATATAAAGTATCACTCAATCTAAATAAGAGAATATTTGGAGTCACTGAAAGAAAATTATTAGGCCATGTCATCATTTAAGATAGGATATTTATTGACTCAAAATAAAGCTATGCCATTTCTAATATGACACCTCATAAAAGTAAAAATGAGTTAAATCCTTTCTTTGGTAAGATAAGCTTTGTAATAAAATTCATTTTTAGATTCACGGATATTTTCAAGCCATTCAATGTCAAGTTGAAGTAAGACTCTAAAATAGAATGGACAAAAAAATCCAAAAAGTTTTTCAAGACATCAAATTGACATTTCTCAAATTCTAGTTCTAATCAACCCATATTTCACTAATGATTTATACCTTTATTAATTTACCTTAGAGCATATTATAATAGTTGTACACATGTAAAAGCTAGAAGATAATGAACATCCAATTACCATCATGAGCACCAACCTAAAAGATGCAAAATTGAATTATTCAATGATATATATATATATATATATATATATATATATATATATATATATATATATATATATATATATATGCATTGATCAATGTTGTCAAGAATTTTAGGCATTACATTCTAGGGAACAAGATGCATGTCATCATCCTTGACCTAGCTTCCAAGATGACACTCAAATAGAATGAATTTGGTGAAATAAGAGGTAAATAGATGGTAAAATTATAGGAGTTTAACCTTAAAATAATACCATCAAATATGGTGAGAGGCTAAAGAATCATCTAGTTCATGATTGAGACTAGTCTATGTAATTATATCAAACAAGTAATGAGACTTAGGTAGTTAGTGGTGAATGGTATGCTCAAATCATCCACTATTTACTCATAGGTACATGTCCCTTTTGAGTTAAATAAAGACCAGAGATGATTCCTTAGGCTCAAATCAACCCATTATATGATAAATAAAGGATTCGTATACTATAATAAATTTGAAGGCATCTAATTGATGTGTGTTTTAAAAGAATAAGTTGTAGACTTCTTGGATAATATACATCAGAATATAGGCAATAGACATCCCTCAACTAATGGAACATCCCATAAAATATTGAGGATGGGATACGACTGGCCTACAATCTTCAAATATTCTCACAACATATCATAACTTGACATGAATACTAATCATTTGAAAAAATAGAATTGAATGTTGTCATTCCTCTGCAACCATACATTAACAGGCACCCTTTTGTTCAATGGGATCTTGACTTCATTGGGGTAATAAACCCAAATTCTTCATTAGGCCATAAATTTATCCTAGCAGCTATTGACTATTGCACTAGATGGATAGAGGTTGTAGCCACTAAGAATTTTAGAAAAATAAATGTTATCAAATTTAAAAGATAACATACTAATCAAGTTTGGTACTCCAATTTACTTGTTGTGTGATAATGGTCTAGCTTTATAATCTACTAAATTTATTGAGTGAGCCTATAACAACTAAATCAACATCAAGTTATCTATAAAGTATTATCCACAAGGAAATAGAGTAGTTAAATCTAGAAATAATAATATGATAGACACCATCAATAAGTCAACACAAGATAAACTAAAATAATGGCACATGTTACTAAACTATACACTATGGGAAGATAGAATAAGACACAAGCAAACCCTTGAGGTTTCACATTTTATACTAGTGTATAGACTACATCTAGTTTTTTTCATCAATCTTAAAATCATAATGTACAAATTCATGTAATAATATATAGGGGAAGATTAAATAAGCTAATCTAGACTACTTGGTATAGTCCAAATAGAAGATACATGAACTAAATAACTACATAGCTTCAATAAACACCAAGACATTATCAAAAGATGATTTGAAAAAGGGTCTAAAATTAAGGCTTTCAAAATTTTAGACCTAGTGATTTTGTGGGATAAAATACATGAGAAAAAGGGATAAAATGATAAGTTCACTCCTTTATAGATTGACCCATATCAAATATTTGAAATACTAGGTAACAATGCCTTCCATTTGAAGGACCTTCATGGTAATGACCTCACTTTTTTAGTTGATATATAGTTTTTGAAATATTATTTCATGGATGTTCCAATTGGAGATGATTTTGAATGATTATACATGAGGATGTATACATAGGATTAGGTTATATTTATTAATTTCTAGGTTCATTTTCCATATTTTCATAGATTAGTGTTTCCTACTTTCTATGTTTGTTTTAGGTAGATTACCTTTTATGATTTCTAGATTAATTTTCCTAAAATTGATAAATAGACCGGTTGACTTCCTATGATAGAATTACAAAAGGCTTGCCAAAAATAAAGGAGACAATATAAAAGCAAGCACAATTGGTATTCACAAGGATTTGTTCTAGTAGTTCTTGAGTTTCTAGGATTGAGGTATGTATTATGAATAAATTAAGTTCTACTTGGAATGAATGAGTTTGTTAGACATTTGGGATTCACTCTGATATATTCAAAAACATTAGAAATACTTTCCATTTCCAAAGATCAACTACACGATTACATGCTAAAACTTAGATGGAAGAAAATAAACATCAAAATGGATACACAATAATAGAGACATGTTGATTAAAATAAGTTTTCCTATACATATACCCATCCAATGGTGATTCCTAACCTTCATTTTATTTGTCTTTAAAAAATCATTATGCAAACTTATAAAAGATAGGTTATTCAAGTAATCTCTACCAGAACTATGGACACCTAAATATTGGTGTTGAATTTTATTCTTATGAGTTTTGTATGTATGGTTCATTATGATTTATTAGGGTCTTAGAGGCTATTTGGGTCCTTTGGGAATATTCGTCCCACATTCAATAGAAAGTGGGGTTTCACTCTCTCTCCCACCTATATATGTACCTCTCTCCCTTTGTATTTATCATCCAAAGCCAATGAGGAATGTTTATGAATTATTTATCTTTGCACTTTCTCTCTCATCTATTTGATAGTGTTTGTGTGTGCATTCAATCTTTTTGAGAGGTATTAGAGAAATCTGACATGGTATCAGGTCCTCACTCAATGATCATTTGCCTTTTATTGAATCTTTGGTGAGATTCTTTGTTTTCTTTGAGATATAATTGATTTTTTACTTGGTTATGGGGTTTTAGAGAAGGCATTTGGTTTAGTTTGAGTACTATTTTGTTATATTCTCCATATAAGTGTTTGATGTAGATTTGGTTAGTTTGCATACTAGTTTCATAGTAAGGCAAAAGTGTTAATCTTTATTTGTAAACTAGAGTTTATAGATAAATTACAAAGGGAATATTATTTTTACATTATGAAGCCAAATAGTGGCCAGTGAGATACCTAACCTAGCTCATCCTTCATGCCATCCCACCTTCCTTATACCACTCAACTATGGTTTTCTATTAACATGGATATGTAGTTTGCATTGGATCTATGGATATATTTTTGTAGGAATGATTGGTATTTTTGGTGGTGTTTTCTATTGGTTTCAAGGAATTTGTTTTCAAATCCAAGATTTTCATGACATGGTTTTCAAGACCTAGTATACAAAGGCATCCTCACCATTCATAGTCATCCAGCCTTCATACAACCTAGGATAAATAGGAGAGTTGGAAGGCATATGGTTAAGGCCTTGAGATGTCTTACTCTGCATCTTCAAAGCTCACATGAATCCAAACCAATGTCTATGGAGGACCCATGAATGACATTTCATTGCCGAGAATCAATAATGTTGTATAATCATTGTAAAAGATGCACATTGAGCTTATCTACATTGATTTTTGTTGAAGTCATCCTCCCATGCACCATCATATACCTCTTTGCCTATTAAAAAAGACTCCTGATCTCCATGGCTTGCATGATCTAGTTATTTGTGTATTCAATGCCTCTGGTCCACTACCATTTCAAGTAACCTCCACTTTGTTCTTCATTGTGCACCAACTAGTATCTCTCACTATTTTATTTGCCTCCAACACAGCCAAACTTACAATCATTGACCTTTCATTGAGGAGTAGATCTGATTTGAATGGGGTCCTTTCTTATCTTGATTTGCAAACATATAGTTTCATAATGGTAGGTTTGATTAAACCTTATTGAACCATCCCACAAGGTTCCATATCCTCCATAGATGCTTCTAGTGGTCTTTTTTGGCATTCTAACTATGTATATTCTACTCCTTTTGCAAACCAAGAGTCTCCCATGGTGGTGCCCAAAGCTGTTAGACTTGCATCCCCTCATAATGGTGTTTTTCCATTCTCAAGCTCCTTTGTAAAATCATAAAGATAAAAACCTAATAATTCCCTAAAAAGATTTAAAAATAATAATTAAAACCTATTTTAATTTTATTTAAAGTAACTATTTTTTTATCAAACACCTTCATATAAGCCTTTTCATGTAAAAATCGTAGAGGGGTGTATGGGTAGGGTTATTTATCACATTTGAGTGCTTGAGGAGGTCTATCATTCCATGATGGTTCCAACGATTGGTTGGAAGGCCATCTTACCCTTTTTTGGTTGGAATTTTTAAAGTTTTATTGCAAGTTTTATTAAATATGACTTATTTACGGGAAGTAATATTGTAATAACTTTTGATTGATAGCTCAAAATTGAGCACCATATTTTTCAAAAGTTACCTATTAAATAGGCCTTATTTAATTTTTTCATTTCCCACACATTGGTCATATTTTCATTATAAAACACACTAAGATATAAAGTTCCATATTCATGGGGGTTACTTGTGCTATGGGCCCTACTACTTTCCATAACATACTTTATGCATTGATTATTCTCATCTGTAATGACTCATTTTTGGTCTATTCTAGAGCCCATCTCTAGAGCATGTACCATTGTTTACCCATTATAGCACTGATTTCTTACTTGGATGCATTCTCAGTTGTGCTCAATATCCTCATTTATAAGTGTGTTTTAAGGGTTCATTATAGAGTATTTTGTGTAGTTGTGTACTTACCTGGTGTCCTCTTTTGATCATGTTAATCCCATTGGAGAGACTCTATATGAGGAGAGTTATTTCATCTCCAATGATCCTTCTTGGTAAATACAATTATGCTTCATGGTGTACTTACATAGAACACTTTCTCACACATAAGAATCATATTTCATCTTATATAGACAAATTCCTACACACACTGATCATGTTTGATTTGATCAGTGGGCTAATAATTGTGACAAGGTTTTTTCCATTCAATTAATACATGTTTCCATAGATCTTCATTGCCATGTGGAATATAAAAAGTTTCTCTACACTATTTAGAGCATACTATAGAGTCTTTTTGATAATCTTGCTAAGACTTATATCACACCTCCTCTACTTCTTATCATCTCTTTAGAGTTAGTTGTACTCTCACCTCTTGCTTTTATTTCTTGTTATTACATATCTTGGTTGATAGTTTTATTTCTTCTATTGATCCCTCACTATAGGATGAGATTCTACCCAACCTTAGTTATCCTATCATAGATTCTACTTTAATCCTTATTCAAGATGTTGCTCTTCTAGAGCCACCACAAACTAGCATTTTAGAGGAATTCACTAATTTTAGTGAGAGTAAACACATGGAGATTATAGAAAACTCATATGTTCCTATGGATATTTATATTACAGAGCTATGTGCTTCATCTATAGTATCATCTTCAGTTTTGATGGTTATTGAGCATTGTTCCTCTTCTCATGGACATTCTTTCAGCGAATTTTCCATGCATGTCTTCTTCTTTGGGAGTTCTCTTCCCTTAATTGTATGCTTTTTTATTACTATCTTCTATATTTAGTCATGTGATACCTTATCATACTTTGGCACATTCAAGCATTATTAGGGTCATATTTGAGAATTTTATAGAGATATACATCTTGACTCCTACTTGCATTCCACTTGAGTGGGAATTTTACAATTTTATAGCTTTTGGTTTCTTTCTTCTTAAAGGATGAGATAACATTTATTGCAGATGGACATACTATAACATTCACCATGTGTTATTCTGCACTTACACTCTCTCTATTCTTTTTAAAGGCACACATCCTTCATATTTTGTAGGATATTGAGGATCTTCACTATGTACTTAAAGTGTTGATTATTTTAACTTCATATTTTGGAGGGTCTTTTAGTCTCTTATTCTTCTTTTCTCTCTTTTCTTTTTTTTTGGGGGGGGGGAGGTGGAGAGTTTTTTTCCACTAGATTTTATCCTTTTTCTCCACTTTGTGATATATTATATTGTACTTGGGTACCTAATCAAGCCTAGTTACCGGGACCCAATGCTACTACCCACCTAGGCTATAATTAAAGTGGGTATTGGTGTAGACTTTTATTTTATGAGTTTTGTCTATATGGTTCATTATGCTTGCTTAGGGTTTTAAAGGCTATTTGGGTCATTTTGAAAGATTATTCCCACATTCATTAGAAAGTGGGGTTTCACTCTATTGCCCACCTATATATGTGCCTCTCTCCCTTTATATTTATCATCCAAAACTACTAACGAATGTTTATGAATTATTGTTCTTTGCACTTTCTCTTTCATATATTTCATAGTGTTCATGTGTGCAATTGATCTTATTGATAGGTTTTGGAGAAATATGACACTAACTAGAAGTAGAATCTTTTCTTTTCAAAAGTAACTTTGATGGAATCCTACTCAAATGCATAAAGGGGGAAGAAACTGGAAGGGTTTTGCATGAACTACATTATGGAGCATCTAGAGGCCATTTTTCTATAAGGACCACAACTATCAAAATACTCTAGGCAAGGTATTTCTAGCCTGCTATGTTTTTTGACTATCATATGATGGTTAATAAGTGTCACTCTTGTCAATTTTACGTCGATAAGAGGATAAATGTTGCATTACCACTTAGCCTTATAATTATTGAAGAGCCTTTTGCATAATGGGGTTTGGATTTTATTGGGATGATTATTCCATCTTTGAGCATGAGACACAAGTGGATCCTTACCATGATAGACTATTTCACAAGGTGGACAAAAGTGGTACCCTTAAAAGAAGTAATGAAGAACATGATTCTAGATCTCTTTCAAGAAATTATGACCAAGTTTAGACCTCCTCACACTATTATATCTAATAATGATAAGGCAATCTTAAGGTCCAAAGTGTCTAATTTCGTGATAAAAAATGGTATATACCTAAAGACTTCATTGAATTGTTATCCACAAGGGAATGGTTTGGTAGAGTCAACTAACAAGAACCTGATTAGAGTCATAAAGAGAATGGGAAATGAACACAAAAGAGGATGGCATAAACACATAAAAAAGGCTTTATGGGAAGATCAGATAAAACCTAAAAAGGTGATAAAGGCCTCTCCATATGAGTTGGTATATGAAAAAATGGTAGTAATTCCTATTTCTATTGAAGCTCCAACCTTGTAACTGATAAATCAAATAGAAGTGGAAGAAAATAGTCTAATGCAAGATATACTAATATAGATTTTTAGGAACTAGTTTTGAAAGCATTTGATTGCCTTAGCAATTGCTTCTCTTCAAAAATTGAAGATTATATTATGTGCATTCTACCTTATGTAATTTGTTCATATATAAAGAGAGAGTGATGTTCTGTGAAATATAGTCATATTTTTAGTATTGCTTCTCATTTTTTGTGATACACATTCTGTCAGTTTCACATAAGTACTAAGATTATTAATCATGTTGCATACTTTTTGATCTTTTCAAGAAAAATTGTTGAAACTAATACAGTGTTGTTAGGCTAGAAGCTGATCTAAGTTACTTATTTCTCATATGATCCTTTGGTTAGTCTATAAGTCATTACTAAAATTATCGATCATGTTTTGCACTCTTTAATCCTCTTCAGTAATGTTTGTTAGTACTCTTCACTGTGCTCTACCAATAAAGGAATCCAACCTTAGCGTATCACCTTAGTAGTTTAGATACTTCTTTTATGTGTTTTTTTCTTCCCCTTTACACTAAACCCAAGAGAAGAGATAATTTATTTAAAATCTAGAGGTTGTTTTGAGGGTCAAGTCCCACATCTTTAAAACTTCCCATGACTTTGGTGATTAGTTGTAAAATTAAGTATCAACAATTTATGAATTTTTTCTTTGCATTTTCTTTTTCATATATTTCATCGTGTTCATGTGTGCATTCAATCTTGTTGAGAGGTATTAGAGAAATGTGACACTAATTGGCAGTAGAGAAAGGCTTAAAGTATGATTAGAGGTATCTCTATTGAGGCTATGGACACTTGGATAGCATCAGAATAATGCCCAAGCTCCTCTTACTTTTTGGTTATAAAATTTGAAGTCAAAACAAAACCTACAGTATTTATTTAGGACTTTTTTAAAACTATCATAGAAAAGAGTTAGTATGTTGCATGGGGAAGAAAGATTCTTTTTCTAAGGACTGGTTACTCATTATTTTCTTTTTAGAGCTAAAATTTTATTATGATACATTACCCAAGTTTTATGTTGTCAAATTTTCATGAGTATTTTCCTAGTGAATCACTATTTATTATACCTTAACACAAACACACACCCCATTTTATGAATTCAAATAGGGACCGACTATTGTTTGAATATCCTTATTCAAGGTCCGATAATCCTTAGATATCTATGATATTTATATTGATATGTATAATTCTAAGGTTGTCCTCAATGTCTAAATTTATAAAATTTTAAACTATGTAAATTAAAGCTTAGGTATCAATTGTGATTCATTTTAAACCTTGGACTTTCATAATTTTTATTCAAAATTGAATTTATATTTTAAACCTTGTGATTCATTTATGTACCTTAGTATTTTCAAGACTAAAAAATATGTATATTAGTCTCTTGTTAGTCTAAATGATAAAATATCAAGAATAAAATTTCACTAAGACTAAACACTTTTGACTAAGAACTTAGAGGGAGCATAGCACAATAAACAATAACATAAAATAGAGATGAAAATAATGTAATTTTCTTACCTCCCTTATCACATTTGATGCTTACTTGTTGGTATAAATATTTCCATGCTCAACTTATGATGATGGTAGTATTCTAATTATGCTCTTCCATGGTGGTATAATCACTCCAATAGTCATTTGTGGCTAGGTATGAATCTTGGCATAAATTGGGAATTATAACATTATTCTCAAAGGCTTCAAGAAGGTATTCTAGTAGATAACCTTACACACAAAATCTTAGTTTATCAATGGCATGGGAATTTTTATTTATAGTTCAAAGAACTATATCTAACCCTAAATAGGTTAGGTTAAATTCTAACTTGAATTGAGTCTAGATTAACCTAGGTTGAGTCAGTCTAACTCTAGGTGGGTTTAAAGCACTTATAAAATCTTGACATCTCAATTTTTGATATTTTTGAGGCATGACATCTCACTGTAGATATTTGTGAGGTGTGAGTCATATTTTTGAATATTTATGAGACAATAAATCACATTATTAGCTCATTTTACTTTCAACTTCATTTTTTGCTAAAATTTCTTTTTTTAGTAAATGAAATTCACTAATTTGATTTTACTTAGGCAATTCAATTAATATTTATAATATAATTAGTCTTGCTTAGTATTTTTTGGCTTTTGACAATTGTTTTAAATGTCGCCAATTAAGACCTTGATAGGCTGAAAGTAATAAATTACTAAGTCATAATTTGAATATGGTTAAAACTAAATTAGGTTACTAATGCATATAAAATAATACACCAAATAAGGTAGTCTTATCACATTTATAGGTAATTAAATTCCTCATATAGAAGAACTTGGGTAATTCAAGTGATTTCTAGGCTCAAAATGTGTTGTTTACTAGAAATTGAATTGAATCTCTAGTTTAAGCATGAAAGTGACCAAAATTGAGTGTCTATAGTTTGCTCTTATTTAAAAAGATGTTGCAAGACACAAACATAATAAAATATTTTTAAAGAATTAAAAAGTCATTAAGTTGAATGGTTCATGCCAAAAATGGTGGTTTATAAGCCCTTGATGCCCTTTCACGGAAGTGGGTAGGAAAAATAGAATCATTGAACATTCCCTCAAAATAGAAAATGAAATGATTTATATGGAAATAGGGGTAGGATTACTAAATTTCCCAAATGTGGTTATAGATAGTAATGGTGATAGAGCCCTTAAGTTTCCCAAAGGTATTTATAGTCAGAAATGAAAGGTGTGACACCAATTTTCCCAAAGGTAGTTATAAGTAGTGGAACAGATAGTTGCCCTAGTAGGGCAGTAGGATGGGTATTGATTTTTCCAAAGGCAGTTATAAATAATAACCAAAAAAAATATATAAATTTTCCTAAAGGTGGTTATAATCAATAATAAAAAGTAAAAAACACTAATTTTCACAAAGGCAATTATAATTAGGAATGAAATAGGAAACACTAATTTTCTTAAAGGTGGTTATCATCAAGAACTAAAAGGGAAACACATTGATTTACCCAAATATGGTTATAATCATGAATACATATATTTTACCTAGAAGGGCAAGTGGAGTGGTTAAAAATAATTATTTTTTTGAAGGTAGTTATAATCATTAGCATTAGATGCAAAAATAATTATTTTCCCATAGATGGTTATAATCATTAAATTGGTAAAAAATAGAATTTTACATAGCAGGGCAAACTAGCAAGGGTAACTTTGCAAAAAAATTCATAAAATGGATCGATGATGATCTAATAAAAGATAACAGCACATTTATATCTTAAATGTAATTTTGATGATGTACATTTAAAAAAACATGGTATATAAGTTGAAAAATCATGTTGTTAAATGAGTCTTAGGAGGAGGCCCAAAAAGATATAATTTGTCACAATAGGATAAATTAGTAAGGGTAACTTATGTGAAAAATCTATAAAATGGATTTATGATGAGCTAGTAAAGGATAACAACATATTTTCAAGCTAAATGTGAGTTCAAAGATGCACATGTGAACAAACATAAGATATAGGTTGAAAAATCATGTCATTAAATGAGACTCATTGGAAGTCCCAAATAGAAATAATTTATCGTAACATGGTAGATTAACAAGGGTAGCTTATGTGAAAAATCCATAAAATGGATTTACGATGAGTTATGAAAGGATAACAACATATTTTCAACCTAATTTTGAGTTTGAAGATGCACGTCTGAACAAACATGAGAAATATGTTAAAAAATTGTGTTGTTAAATGGGTCTTAGTGGGAGGCCCAAAAATGATGGTTAAGTTATTTTATGAGATGGTCGGTTGTTCTCATCTAATTATGTTGTATGACTTATATATATGTTTATTTGGATATGTTCATCTATATAAATACATAATAAATCATTTTTTGCACTTGTTTATTACTTATGGATTCAAGTATGTGTAAGGGTAGTTGGTTGAGTTTTTGATATATTAGAGAGATGTTGTCATAACACTAATAGAAGATTTTATGAGCAGAGTTTTTTTATAGATTTTGATATTATTTATGATAGTTATGATAACTAAAATGACAATTCATATCTTAAGCACAAAAAACTTCATTTAAATGTAAATATAAACAACTTAGGAATAAGATATGAATAATCAAATCCCAAGTGTAAATAGAAAAATAAAACAAGTGTAAGACTAAATACAAGAATTCACAACCAAAGTACATCATATGTATAATCAAGAATTAAGTGTAAATAAAATGTACTAATATTACAACAACTGAGAAGAAAATAAAAAACAAATAAATAAAGAGATAAAACTAAACAACAAAAAACCAATAAAAAAATAGAACACACAAACAAACAAAGTGAACAGAACAATCAAAAACAACAAAACAATTCAAAGCAAATAAAAATGTTGTAAGCAAACTAATCTAAATAAACAAAGTGAAATAAATAGTAATACAAAAATAATTTTTAATCACAATTTAAGTACAAACAAAAAACAAATTGTTCATGTGTGTGTCTATAATAAAGGTGTTAATATTGGAAATAGGGTGACCCCTAAGCTAGGTAGTAATGACAGTAGTCAAATAACATAAGAACAATTGGCACAAGGTTTCCCCATAGGCTATAGGGAGACAATAACAAACAAAAAAAAATGGGGGGAATCAAATAAAATAAAGAGGTAGCCAAAGTGATTCCAGATGCACTAGGCAAGTGGATTTTGCCTACATAGTTTCATGGATATAAGATCCAACGTGAACTTCAAGCCAAATATAGTTCTCTCAGCATATAGGATAGAATAAAATGGTTGAGAATACAACATGATTATGAGGTAGAGAAAAATGGGAATGGTCTCACAAAATGAGATTACATGAGAAAAGAAAAAATGACATTCACAATCATGAAAATGTAAACAAATACAAATTATGCAAGTGCAAGAGTATGGTTTAGGTTAAAATCACACTAAAAGTTAATATATGAGTATCCACTAATGAACTAGATTTGTTAATTCATAGTGTCTACTACATCTATGTCTTTGATCAGAAATTGGGTTCTGATAATGGTTCCAATTTAGAGTTTTAGTGGTGGCACACTATAGATCTCTTTGAGAGATATTTGATGCATTTTTTGGAATGTAAATCCTAGTTCGGGAGCTCCTATTATGGCCTTTTAAAGATTGGTTAAAAATGTCACTTGTGACATGTGGCACGTGTTTCGAGGTTATTTCAACATTTGGACCTATCAGAGGTCGACACTTGGAAAATTGAAAGGTTTGAAAAAAATAGTTTGATGACATGCCATGTCATCAACATGCCACATGGAGTTAAGTGTGAGATAAGCTTGTTGAGCAAGGTGGCGAGACCAAGCATGTGGTGAGTTCGAAGGAAAGACCAAGCCCAAGCTTAAACAAAATGCCTCTTAGGTGACTGAAGCCATGTGATAAATGGGTGGCTGAAGGATTTTTAAAGCCTTGTCTTATCCCAAATCCATGCATGTGGGATAAACCCATGGAGGAAATGGCATTCAAAGTCTATTTTAAGCCTTGTTTAAACCACTCAACCCAAGCATGTGGGATAAAGATAAAGCATAAGTGCCTAAAAGAAAGGCCAACGGTTTGAACTCTTGACCTACCATCCAAAAGGGATAGGCTTTGACCGCTTGAGTTGTGGGGGTTGAAGTGTTATTTAAGCAATGAATTTCTATTTGAAATCAAGAAAATTCTGACTGTGTTTTTATTTTTTAAAGACTGAGACTTTGTAAAAGCTTTGGTAGGCTTATGTAATGGATTTTTATCCATCTTCCAGCCCTAATACATAGTATTAACACTTTGTTTTATCCAATTTTCATATTGGAGAAGTATTTTTCAACCCTTAGAGGAGATTTTTAGGACTTTTGAAGCAACTTTACAGGTGTTTATGAAGACTCACAAAATTCGAAGGTGTCGAGCTTGATTCAGTCACAGTGAAGGTGAATTTTTGCATTGAGATATCAGCATAGAGGAAAGTTGTTTATTGTTTCCAGGTGTTTGAAGTGCCCTTAATGGAAATGGTCCACTCCTTTGGTCAACCTGGAGATATAGGCATCAATTATTGAGCCAAACTCTGTTATCATGTTTCGTGTTTTGGTAAATTGTCATTTTGATGCATGATTTTGTTTCAGTTTGCTGATTTGATTTTAATTAGTAAATGAAATCATGCAAGTAATTCAAATTTTGACAATTATAACACAATGTTATTTTTTTTTTTAAACTAGTTTAATTGGTAAATAGAAGTAATAAGTCTTTTGACAATTCCAAACCAACTCAATAATCAAGAAAGTTTTTGCCAAACATTTTGCAAGTTCTTTTGAGTATTTCGAGAATTTGTTAAGTTTGGGAAATTTAGTATTCATACTTAAAAATTCACTTTGATTTTCTCAGTGTAGTTTACGGATCAGTCTTTGGATGAGAATGAGCTCACAAAATAATGAGAGCATACGATGAAGCCAAGTGGTCATTAATGTATCAAAGTTGAATACAAAATGATCATAACATGAACTCAAAAAATGTAAAGAGCATACAGATTAAGCCAATAAAGATGGGGAAACTAAATGAAAAGTGGTGACTTATGTGATAGTTATGGATCCCCATATCCTTAAGGCAAATAAGTGGTCAAATAAAAAAAGATGGGGTGGTTGAGCTAACCCAAGATACCCCATGCATCTAGGTGTTGCTTACATAGTTTGTGTGGACCTCAGGTTGATGTAGTTCTCCTAAAAAAAGGAGGAAAAATGCCAAGGTGTTATAGAAATAAAATCAAACAAATAATATGGCCCATCATAGAAAATTTGGATGGATTTTTATCTCACATGCAAATTCTAAGCCAAATTTCATGATTTTGTGATTTTTGTGATTTTTTTATCTTTACAAATGTTTAGGGATTTTGAAACTACTTCAAATGTTTTTGTAATATTCTAGGCATCTCAACTCAATCAAGAATAATGAGATACATAAAGTCCAACTCATAAAATAATGAGAGTGTGGTAAAAAGGTGACTAAGTTGACCTCAATGTTAATTGAGCACTACCTACATAGTCTCATTAGGACCTCAATTCATTATAGTTCTACCTATATAAAAGGAAGTGAATTACTTACCATATTTTGGTTTTTTTGGTATCTCAACTCCAACAATAATTATGTGATACAACACAGTTCAAGATCACAAAATGGTGAGAGCATATAAAAATAAATGACTGAGCTAACCTTAATGTGAATTGAGTGCAACCTACATAGTCCCGTTAGGACTTCAAGTTACTATACTTATGCCTTCACAAAAGACATCTAATTAAGTACCAAAAAGTTCAATTAAAAGGCAAATGATAATATTAATAGTAAGGTGATACAACAATGCATGGTAAAGGTATTGTTCATAATTTCCTATTGGCATTTATAATTAAGAAACAATGATAAAGGGTCAGTGGTATTAATTTTCCCATAGGTGGTTATAACTAGTAGCACAAGGTGGGAAAATAATTTTTCCAAAGGTAGTTATAATAAATGGTACTAGTTAAATGTAACAACAAATGAGGGATGCAGTTGCTAGGATCACTATCATACTGCTTTCATATATTGCCATTCAAACATGTAATTTTGAAATAATTATTGGAATTAAATATGTCATCAACCATTGAATATGCCTAAAGTATAAATGAATTAGAACCAAGGCCAAACACGATAGGTGGATTTAGGTAAAAATAAATGGTTGGTAAAGGGTTGAGGGCATGGTATAATGGTAAAGGATTATTGTATAAAGAATAAATATAATGTGGCATAACTTAGATGATCTTTGTGATAATAATCTAAATCCCTTAAGCATATAAGTGTTTAAGTTTAATTATGTTCATTGGTTCATCAAGTTCATTTCCCTTTGGTGTAGTGAGAATGTATGCTCTAGAACTATAGTTAGCAACAAATACATAGGATCTTAACTAGTTTCGATAGAACTTTCCTTTTTTATTGGACTCAATATTGACATTTTTTAATTCTCTTTTAATACCAAGTCATCAAGCTTGAATTCATAATGCTTTATTCACCTATTATATTGGTCTTTGAGTTAGTTATAATAAGTTTGAAAATTATTTAGGGTGGCAAAACGTTTACCATCAAGTAGGTCTATCTCCTGCAAGTGAACCACTCTATGGTCTTTGTCATTGATGTTATGTTACAATGAAATTCAAAGAGAAGGCAACTTAACCTCAATGAGAAAAATGGATTCAATTCCATAAACAAGTGAAAAGGGTGTAGCTCCTATTAGAGTACAAAATTTGGTACAATATGTTCAGAGGGTGTTAAATATGTGCAAGTGCCAATTATGACCAACATCATTGACACTATTATTTAGAATATTAGCAATGGTATTATTAGAAACCTTAGCTTGGTTTTTACCTTACAAATAGTAAGTGGTATATAAATGTTGTTTGATGTAGTATTGAGAATAAAGTGCTTTCACATATTTATTCTTAAAACATCCTCTATTATTAGATATAATGTCAAAGTGGATGCCATAATGGGAAATGATATAGTTGAATATGAACTTTGATATATGCTTATCAGTGATATAAGTGAGGGGAATGGCTTCCACCCACTTAGTGAAGTATTTGGTAGTAGTTAGGACATTTTTATGGCTGTCTAAATATGTTGGGTTAATCTTCCTAAAAAGGTCGAGTCCCCACATTGAGAATGGCCATGGTGTTTTCAATGGTTTGAATTCCTTCACTAGAGCATAAATTATATTGGCATGTTTTTTACACTTGACACACCTCTTCACATATACAACTATGTCTACTTCCATTGTTGGCTAATAATAACTAGTATGTAGTAACTTTTTGGCTAAGACTACCCCATTGATATGGGATTCATACACTCCTTCATGGACATCCCTCAATGCTAGTCTAAATATTTTGAAGGTAAATAATAAAGCAAAGTTTTGTCATAACTTATACAATACAAGGTTGGTCCAAGTAGGGTATAGCGAGAGGATTTATGGGTGAAAGATTTTTGATTTTTACATGATAAATCAGGAGGCATGGTTTGGTCTTGAAGATAGGCATATATATATATATATATATATATATATATATATATATATATATATATATATATATATATATATATATATATATATGAGTTTTGTCATAACTTATATGATACAAAGTTGGTCCAAGTAGGGTATAGTGAGAGGATTTATGGGTGAAGGCTTTTTGTTTTTTACATGATAAATCAGGAGGCATGGTTTGGTCTTGAAGATAGGCATATATATATATATATATATATATATATATATATATATATATATATATATATATATATATATATATATATATATATATATATATATATATATATATGAGTACCAAGGATATGTAGGACTAGCTCGATGGTTGATTATCCATATGCTAGTGCTAAGAGATAGTCAACAAGAAATTGATAATCCCTAGATCTATTTGTGATCTAGATCATGGAGCAAATAGTGTCCATAGCATCCACACTTATATTATTATCTTGAGGTATTCTTTCAAATTGGATGTTGGCAATATTCCACTTGAGAGTATCAACTATAATGTTATAGGGTATCAGCTTCTCATCTTTGGTCTAGTATTGATCTATGATCTGATTGATGATAAACTAATAATTACCATACACCAATAAATGTTAAATGTTCCATTATACTACTTAATGAAGCCCTAAAATGAGTGCTTCATATGTGACCTTGCTATTAGTATAAGGAAATGCAATGTGAAAGTATTTAGGAATGAGATCCCATTATGGCATAACAAACAATATTATCACTCCTAATCCACAAGTAGTGAATGATCCATCAAACTATATCCTCCACTATTTAGCCTCAAGAGGTGCATCTAATTCTTCAATAGACATAATAGTCTCATCTAGAAATCCAAATGTAAGAGGTTAAGTATTGTGAATAGGAGCTTCAACAAGTTGATCTATGAGTACTTGCCCCTTAATGGCTTTATGTTTGGCATATTCAATTTCAAAGTCACTTAATAGCATTATACATGTTGTCATACAACCCTATAGAGATGTTTTGGAAAGTAGATACTTGAGTGGATCTACTTTGGTGATAATAAGGGTCTTGTTATTTAACATATAATGATGTAGTTTTTGGGTTGTAAACACCATTATTAAATAGGCCTTTTTTAATCAATGTATATTTATGTTCATACATGATCAAAATTACACTCAGATAATACATGGCATGATCTTATTTGCATTCACCATTTTGTGCCAAAATTACCTCTAGGGAATTCTCAATTGATGATAGGTAAAGAATTAATGGCTTGTTTAGCATTGGGGGTAAAAAATAGGTGGGTTGGCAAGATATTATTTAAGCTAATTGAATGTTATTTGGCACTCTTCATTCTAGGAGAATGTAACATCTTTCTTTTTCAAGTGTGTAAATGGATGGAATTTGTTAGGTAATTATGAGATGAAGCATCTAATATATTGAATCTTTCCCTACAAACTATGGAGTTACTTCCAAGTAGACAGTGGTGGCATTTATGTATTTACATGAACTTTAATTAGGTTGACTTTAATACCCCTATGAGAAATAATGAAACCTAAAAATTTGTCAGAAGTGATGCAAAATACACATTTATTCAAATTAATACTGATGTTATACTCATGAAGTATCTCAAATATTCCTCATAGCATGGCTAGGTGATCATCACAGGTCTTTAATTTACCCAAACTATCATCGACATAGTCCTCAATAATGTCATGCATCATGTCATGAAAAATCACTATCATAACAAATTCGTAACTGGATTTGGCATTTTTAAGTCTAAAAAAAATTAATTGATAACAAAATGTTCCCCAAAGAGTGGTGAATGTTGTCTTGTGTTGGTCTTTAGGTGCTATCTTGATCTGATTATAACCTAAAAATCCATCCATTAGAGAGAGCATTTCATATTGACTGTTGATTTGACTATCATGTCAATATTAGGTAAACTGGATACATTATAAAATTTTTGATATCTCTAAAATCAATGCAAATTTGGATACCTTATAGCTTTTCACTTAATAACATAATGTTTAAAATCCACTCTAAATAGTCAATTACCTTGATGCACTTCATGTATAATGTTTTTCCAACTCTTTCTTTACTAACATAGCAATACAAGGATGCATCTTACATAACTTATATTTAATAGGTTTAGAATTAATATGTATAATTATATGGTGTAAAACCAAGGTGGGGTCTAAACTTGACATGTCTGAATAGGCCCATGCAAATATGTTAAAAAATTCCCTCAAAAGGGTTGTAAAAGATTCACATTCCTCCTCAATGAGGGATGTGCCTAGCTTAATCCAATTTAGGTCTAATTGAGTCCTGATATTTACCTATAAAGTGTCCTCTATAATAATTATAGAATCATCATCTAGAATAGTTGGCAAGGATTTGAATTTATTGGCAATGATAAAGTCCTCTAGATGATGAATTAGAATCTCCTAATGCTAGCATCAGCCATGATACAAATACCTCAAGTCACTCTTGAAAAATTTGTGCAAAAGCCTTCCAGTCCTCAGTACTGATATTTTATTCATAAATAGATTATTGTCTATTGGTCTCTTATGCTTCATAATAAGAGGGGTGAACATCCCCGTATAATGGCACTAAAAATTAGTTTTCACCTAGAGGCTTTCCTTTCTCTTTACTTTTTCCTTGGTTAGAAAGTGCCCCAAAAAGGATTTCACTTTCAGACCTCAATGTTTGATTTTGTTTTTGTTTTTGTCTAGGCAAGTTTACCCACTCTGTAAATCAGGCAACAAGATCTAATTTAATAACAAAGCCTTGCTTGTGATCTCTAAGAGGTATGTGACTCCTCAATCCTAGAAATTTGTATATGGCCTAATCATTTTCAAACTCATCTAATGACAATGTTGAATCTTATTATTTATAGTCTATCAATTATTTATGGTAAAGGGTTAAATGTGAAGGTTGATAAATAGGGATAATGGTTCATATGGTATGGGGGTAAAAATAGCATGTAGTGGCAAGGTCATCATAGATGCTATAATCAAACCCTACATCACTATAATCATCATCATCATCATTCTTAGTCTCTAGTTTTACAACATAAATTAGGTATGTGGGGTTACCCCTAGTGGTTTAAATCTGATACCATGAGTGCCCTTATACTTGGTCATTGAGACTAGTTCAATAGTTCCTTTTTCATATAACTTAAGGCTTTAGCCTTCATAACCTAGGTGATCCATGATCTGATTAGGAATATGATACTTCATGCTTTGGTAACAACTAACCAATTCATTAATGTAGATACATGAATCATCTTCTACCAAGGGGTCATGTTCTAGGCTAAAGGCTAGTTTAAAAACAATGGGCTTGTTTAACTAATATTTTCCTTTGGATTCCCACACTATATGAGTATTCTTAGCCATGGGTCTCCCATAAGGTTTAAGATTTTTAGGTAATTTGGCAATATGGAATGCATTACATGTGTTGTATTCTCTAAGGCCTTTGTCATTGGTATAGAAATGGTTAGAAATTTCTAGTGGAGGTATGGCAGAGGTAGAGGCTAAGTTGTATGGGTCAAAGTAATTGGTTTTTGGGCATAATTCAACAACTTTTCCCTTATCAAATTTTTATTCATCTAATTTGGGCATAGGATTCATGCTAAATTGGTAGTTATATATTTTATACTCAAACTCAAGGCATTTACAATAATAGTATGGTTGAAGATTAGTAGGTATAATCACTTCCATTCCTGAGTGTGGAAATTTTATACAATGATGCAATGTATAAGGTATAGACCTCATTTTATGAATCTAGGGTTAGCTTAATAATAGATTATAAGATAATTCTAGATATAAAACATGGCATAGAGTATCATGTGTCAATGGTCTAATGACTAATGGTAGGATAATGGTACCTTGAGATTACCATTCTTCATTATCATATGCCTTGATAATGATGGTTTTTAGATGCAAGTTAATTGTTATATATATGAGATGTTTCACCAACTTTAGAGACACAATGTTGAGACATGAACCATTATCTATAAGGACATGTTTAAATCTATAGTTTATTATATCACATTCAATATATAATGGTTTATTATGTAGAGGGCCTAGAGAAGACATATCACTTTGTTCAAAGGTGAGATGTTAGCCAAGCACCAAGTGTCCTACCATGGCTTGGAATTTGTTTAGAGTGATATCATATAACATAAAGGATTGGTTCAAATATTCATTTGGGATGTATTTGTGTATGGTAGATGTGCACAACAAATCCATGATGGAGATGTGTATATGTCTATTCTTTATTTGTTCCATAATATCATAGGTTTTCCCCTTAGTTTTATTAGTTGGTTTATTTTTGATAGGCATGGAATGTTGATTAGGCTCATTGGAAGTATTTGGCTATGGTCCTCTGATAGAAACTTTGGCTCATCAAGTTGTGATTGTGAAATCTTGATCTAGAACTTGGATTTGGTAATTTATAGATAGATAATGAGGCTCAAAATTATTGTTCTTGGATGTTATGGTTCCTAATTATCAATATGGTCCATATAATAATCACTAGCATAGGGAGGTTGGTAGGTATTGGTTAATAAATAGGTATTATTATGCAAAGGTCTAGGTCTATTTATAGTTGGTCTAGGGTTGATAGTAATGGTGGAAACATAACCACTTGAAACATATCCCAAAAAATTATTGAAGGTATACACAATGAAATGATGACCTCCTTGATTGGTTTTATCATTTTTATCCTTGGTTTTGACTGATCTACTATATTTGTTGTTGTTGGCATTATTATTGTTGATTCTATAGTGGAATTCTTTATCACTGTTGTTATTGTTATTGGTATTTCTAATAATTATTATTATTCTTATGTTGGGGAAATGGATTATAGTATATACCCAAGTTACAATTATTCATAGGAGCATGGGTGTCTCTTTCTATCTCTCATTTCTATAGCATGTTTTCAATTAGATATCTAAATTAGATATATCATCTTATGGAATGTACTATAACATGATTATACTCACAAAATTCATGTTCCTTATACCAATCAAGAAAAGGGGTATCTTCAAGAAATGAATTTGGTATAGACTAACTGATCATATTTGATTTAACCAATATATGGAATAAAACTTGATAGGATCACCAAGGTTATTGAATTATTAGGTGATGGGTGGTCTTCTCATTAGAGGAGGGTCTTATAATTGGTTTTGATTTTGTGTTGGTTAGTTTTGTGGAGGACCTAGTTGGATGTATGGAGGAAGTGTTTATTGAGTGGGTGGAAGTATATAGAGAGTCAATGTTTGGACCATTTGAACATGGCATGATTTAGTAACCCCATTACCAATAACATTTTTATTATGGTTGTAGGGTTTAGGTCTTTCATTGATTTTGTCTTGAGGGGGTCTTGAATATTGTATTTGAGTTTGGTTTTAGTTTTGGTTATGACCTTGATTCCAGTTTTGGTTATAACTGGAAGAGGATAACTTGATTGTGCCTTTGTTGACAAGGGCTTTCTCAATCTGTATTCCTTTTATTATTACATATTGAAATATATGAGCACATTTGAGCTTGAGATTGTAAGATATCTCACTATGTAATCTCCTTGTGAATATTGCATCCAACTATTTATTAGGTAGATTATGTGCAAACTAGCTTGGTAGGGCTCCCCAACATTGCAAGTATGTAGTAAATCTCTCACTAGTCTTTTGCTTGGCTTGGACTAGATCTAAAATAGTAATCTCATGCTCAAGATTTTATGAAAAGTGTTTTACAAACTTCTCTAAGAGATCATCAAAGTTGGGTATAGAGTTCTTTGGTAATTTTAATAACCATTCTAAGGCTTGTCTATCTAGACTCCTTGGGAAGAATAGAAGCAAGTATATATCATTATATGCCTTTGGATAGAAAGAAATAAAGAATTCATTTAAATTATATATAGGGTCACCTTTGCCTTTGTATTTTTCAAATTTAGACAGCTCATAACTTGGTAAAAATATTATTTTCAAATATTCTATGTTAAATGGGTATAAACATATCTCTTCTAGTTTGAATTTATTCATTTATTTTTCAACCTAAATTACTTGAATTACATCCTTCATCTATTGTAACTCTTGGGGTAGGAAATAAGAAGGAGTGGCCTATTGTTGTGGAGGTTTCATGATCAAAGGTGGGTTATCTTGATCAGGGTAAGTGTATTATGGGATGATGGTTCAATTGGCTAAATCACTAGGTATGCATATGTATACATTAGGTTCATATTGTGGATATGAAATATGCTATTGTTGAATGAAATTTTGGTTTGGTTTGGTTACATAACCCTAGATACTAAATTATGGATATAGTAATGGCATTTGAGTCTCTAAAATGTGTTGGTATTATTGAGCTAGAGAGGGAACTTATTGCCTACTTGTTGAACCGTATTGGATATAAGGAATATGTGTTGACTAGATCATATTATTGAAGGTGTTGGTAGTTGGATCCTTTTTGTATGTATGATACCCATTGGTTGAAAGGAAATTTTTATTGAGCACTTGGTAACTATTGTGCATAAGGAGCTTATTTTTTGCTAAACACCTATTGTTGGATCAATACTTGTTGATTTGGAAACTATTGGTGAAGTGACACTTATTGTTGAAATGACACTTGTTTTTAGTTTGGTTAATTTTGTTGAATCAAAATTTTTTATTGGTTTGGAAACTATTAGGGGTTATGCATTTATTGATGTGGTGAGTGTTAGTTAGGTAATTATTAGGGGTTTGGCATTTATTGAACAACAGGTAGTTTCTAGCCAATAAGAATACATTGTTGGTTAGGCAACATCTATGATTGAGAAGGTATATTAGTTTGTATTTGTTGTGGAAAAACATTTGTTGTCACTTCTTGAGGTGGCATAGTGTTTTGCACTTGTTGTGGTGGTAGGTTAGTCTATTGTTAGCTTGTCACCTCTTATTGCACATTTGAAGAAGTATTTAGTTTGGGAGTGGAGGTTGTTGATTTTGATAAATAGGTGTACCTATTCCCTAATGTTTTAATCCACTCATGGCATTATTTAGAGGAACTAGTTGTGTATTACATGGTGGTAAGTTAGACCCACTTTGGTTTAAATTAGACTGCACTTATATGCTATCTACAACATTATGAGTGGTATCTTATATTTGAGAAACATTATATTCCATCAAAATATGGACATTATAAATATCACCAGCTAATGAGCTTTGGTGAAAGGAGTCTATATTTTGACTTGTGTAGCCCAAGGCATATATTTGTTGCCTTATTAATGAATCTATATTAATAAGTGATGTTTTATAAACACCCCTTAAATTAAGTTTGTGATCTAGGTTGAGATAGGTTTGTTAGGTTATTATACCTATTTCATGTATGCGTCCATAATACCTTTCCTTTTTTCAAGCATATTATGGTCTTACTACAACATTTGGACCATATACTAGCTATAACTAGTAGATGTATGTTCAAATGGTTGAATTTATAGTACATTACTAAGATTTCTAATCAACTACTCAAAATTCATTATGCGAAGTCTGGTAGAAACCTAGCTTCTAATTTGATAGCTGTATCACTTCATCTTTATTTTCCAATAAATGACATCCAAATAAGTATGGATCATAACTAGTTTGTGTTGGCATCATAACATAATAGGGATCTTGTTGTTAATTTTGTTCAATGTTAGGCACCATTTGAGCAAGGTATTGTTGCATTTATTTTGATTCTTTGCTTGAATATAAAGGCACAATTACCAACTGTTTTGCTAAAGTATTATGCCTTTGTTCAATATATGGGATGTTATAATATGTATGAGGATCCGTATCATAGGCTACATCATCATATGACTCTTGAACAAAAATGTCATTAATCATAATGTTCCCATAGCCAAGATTATACATAGTCCTATTATGTGTAACAAGGCAAGTTTAGATCCATGGATAGGTCATATGACAAAAAAAGGGTCTAAAGGTAACAAAAAATCAAGATCTAAAAACAAAGTACCTTTATCTCTATAAAAGAGATGCAAAAGGATAAACAACTAAACTAGGCAAAGGTGGAACAAAAGAAATGTGAGATCAGTCTAAAAAAATGACACTAATTTGCCCAAACATGGTTATAATTAGAAGAAAAATTAGCAAAAAGGCTCAAAATCATAGAGTATGGTTAGCCATAGGTAGTTATTATTAGTGATAAAAGTGTCTAAAACAAAGCAGAACAATTATGAACTAGGATCAATAAATAACAATGATTTTCCCAAAGGTGGTTATAATCATCCTAAAAATAAGGCTAGACTTATAAACATAAAACTCAAACAATAATTTGAAATAAAACTAAACTAAGGTAATTGGCTCAAGAAATAATTGATAATTGGCTCACTTAAGACTCAGAATTTGATTCATGAAAACTATTACAATAAAATAACTAATACACTCAAAAATTTGGCACAACAAACTTAAAACAAAGTACGTGGAAACCACTTGGATCAAAAAGGATGCTCTAAAAAGGGTACAAAATGAAAAACATGTACTAGGTATAGGCAAGGGCTATTTAAAATCAAATATGAAATCAACCCAAGTAACATAATCCAAACATAAAAGGTAGACAAGCGAAGCCAAAATTAGATGAGGCCTCAATGTGAACCTAAGTATTTTAGGATTTGTACTTCAAAAAGTTGAGTTTTAGATTTAATTTGAAAGGACTCAAATGTTCTAAGGAAAAATAGCTAGATCAAAATGAGAAACATAATCATGCATTTGAAATAAGAGGGGTATAATAATAACTTAGAACTTGGTTTCAAAAGTGATAAGAGATTGGAACAATTTTGCTAGTGTAACAACGCTCCTTCAAACCATGACATGGAAAATGGTTTTAGACTAGAATATCCAAGGTAAAAGTTTGAGATGAAATAGGTAGCATAATGATGCCTTTTTTAAACAAGAGACATACAACTAGTTTTGGAATAAATATCCAATGAAAAAAGTGTGATACAAATGGATAGACTACCACCTTCTAGGCTAAAGGAGTGTGATAATAACATGAATATTTTAGACTTGTTTTGATGTGATGGTATAAATAAATAGTTTTAGTCTTGAAACACACATATAAATTAAATAAAAATATAAGTATCACTAATGGCTAAACCTATATCTAAAACTAACATGGATGTGCATATCTTCATCCAAAGTTTCCACTAATATACCAATACTTGTGAGGAATTAAGCATTAATTCAAAAATGAAAGTACATGTGTAGGTAGACTTTTTACACCTCTATCTCTCAAGAATTGATATGTTGTATGAACTTAGAGTAAGGATCACTCAGCATTTGATAATAAATTTTATGTCAAATGGAATTTTGATTAATCTACAAATCTCAAATGTACTAGATAGTCCCAAGTGTGGCTAACATAAGGGTGAAATCATGTCAAATGAATCCAAACTACCTAGCTTACTATGCAAGGGTTTATTCCTTTACATAGTGACTCTAACCATGTATTGCTTAGTAGATTCCAATGTTTGGTTGTTACATGGCCTGGGTACCTATTGAGATGATCAACCTAACCACCCTACACTATCTCATCCAATGGTTTTCCTAATTTATATACCCCATCATGGAGTGGGGTTGGTATGATTCTGGGAGATGAAACCCTATGTCAATGCACCCCTAAAGAACTTGTGGGGAGGTGATGAACTCTTGCCCATAAGCCAAATGCATAAAAATAAATGAATGAAAAAGGAAAGATTTTAGAGGTCATTTAATGGGTCACTCAAGTCACTCTAAGCTTTGGGAAAGCATACATGACATTCTTTCCAACACAACCTTTCAAACAAATGATAATAAATTAAGTACTTATATTCACTTGAGTTTCCTAAAGGGGATGTGGGGAGAACATATATGTAATAGCTTGTAATTTACCACAAACAAATAAATTAGTCTAATTAACTTTGAAATTTAGCTAATAACAAAAAACAAACATAAAATGAAAAATCTCTTAAGACTTCTAAGTAATATGTATGTTCTTTTTAATATCCCCAAATCAAAGTGTGATTTAAATTTTGGCCTCTTGGCCTTGTTTTCACTTGTAAAAACTTTAAAAACAACTAAAAGGAAAATATAAATAATTGTATTTTAAGTACTAAACAAAATGTATGTGAGATTTTTAACAATGCTTAAACTTTTCTCCCTCTCCCTTAGGTCCTATAAAATGTTAGGGGTTTTGCCTAATTAAAATCCCAAAATTAAGTGAATAAACAACAATTTAATTTGAGCTCTTTGCTTTTATTTTTTTCTCAGATAAAATCATCACCAATCACATAGAGATCGATGTCGATTCTTGAAATTGATGTTGGTTTATTCAGATTGTTGATGTTTCCTACAAACACATAAAAAAACTATGTTTCACAGGAAAAATGGTTACTAAACAAGTTTAAAACTCAGAATTCTCAAGTCTCTAAAATAAGGTTAAAAAGACAATAAAAAAATCATTAAACATAAAATGAAGGTAGGGAAAATCAAGAAAAACAATTTTATCCAGTTCCTACCTTGCTTTATTTTCTATGCAGAGATCATGGTCAATCCATATAATCAATGTCAATTTTAAAAATCATCATCGATCCATACAACCTTGTTAAAAAAATATGTAAGTTTCAAAGTTAAAATTCCAAACTTAAATATTTAAATGCATCCCTTAGAAAAACTAAAGTGAGCATATTAATCTCCTTAGCCTTACAGCATGCTTGGTCCCATTAGGCATGCCATTTATGTACCTTAAGATTTTTAAGAATAAATAATATGTAGACTAGTCTCTTTTTAGTCCAAATGAGAAAACATCAAGCATAACAATTCACTAAGACTAAACACTCTTGTCTAATAACTTCAGGGGGCATAACATAAAAAGTAAGAGCACAAAATAGAGATTAAGACAATGCAATTTTCTTACCTCCCTTGTCACATTTTATGATTAATTTTTGGCATAAGGATGTTGGTACTTGACCTATGATGATTGTAGTCTTGTATCAGTGCTCTTCTATGTTGGTAGCATCTCTCCAATAATCACTTATGGCTTGGTGTGAAGCTTGGCATAAATTGGGCATTATAACATTATTCTTGAAGGCTTCAAGAAGGTATTCTATAAAAATAAACTTACACATAAAATCTTATTTTATCTATAGTGTGGGAACATGTATTTATATCTCAAATAAATAAATCTAACCCTAGGTAGGTTTGGTTAAATTATAACTTAAATTGAGTCTAAATTAACCTAGGTTGAGTCAGTCTAATTCTGGGTGGGGTTAAGGCACTCATGAAATCTTGACACCTCAATTTATTATATTTGTGAGGTATGATAACTCACTTTACATATTTTTTAGGTTTTAGTAATATTTTTGAATATTTATGAGATAATAAATCACTTTTTTTATCTCATTTGAATTTTGACTACATTTTTGGCTAACATTTCTTTTTTTAGTAAATTAAATTCACTAATTTGATTTAGAATTTTTACTAGGCAATTTAATTAAGATTTGTAATATAATTAGTCATGCTTAGTTCTTTTTGGCTTTTGATAATTATTTTAAATTTCATGAATTAATACCTTGATAAGCCAAAATCACATAATTACTAGGTTGTAATTTCACTACGTTTAGAGCTAAACCAAGTTAGTGATGCATACAAGATAATACACCAAATAAGCTAGCCTCATCATATTTCTAGGTAATTAAATCCCTTACATAGACTAATTTGGGAAATTTAGGTGATTTCTAGGCTTAAAATGTATCATTTGATATAAATTAAACTAAATCTTTGATTTAGGCATGAAAGTGGCCAAAACTAAGTGTCTATAGGTATCAATGTGATTCATTTTAAACCTTAGAATTTCATAATTTTTCTTTTAAATTAAATTTATATTTTTAGGAATAACATAGCTAATATATCGCATCCTAGTGTCTATTTTATTTTCCTATATTCACAATACTATTTGTAAATAATTATAAACTATTTACATGTAGATTCCACAAACATTTTGAGCTCCAAGATTAGGATAAGTGCAACTATCACATTACGTGACCTTCACAAAAAGTCTTAAGTATTTAAAATTTTGGGAACAAATGGCGCTATCACATTACTCAGAACCCACCATAGTTTTAAAAACATTATGTACCTCATTGACAGTCAAATTATTATAGTTTGTCTACATGTCAAGACCATGTTAACCAAAACAAAGCTCACTTTATGAAAATTTATAAGTCATATGAGTTCTTAGGGCCCTGATATCATGCCACATGGAAAAATCCCATGAACCTTGAACCTAAAAGGTCAAAGCAAAGATTAATGGTTTCATAGCCCCATAGTCTAAATACCCTAAAGTTCGAAGCTTTGAACTATTTACATTTGGTCAATTCTATTAACCTAGAGCTTCAAAGGAGAAATATAAAGTTAATGGCCCTATGTTCCTATGGTCCCAAGTTTTTGAGTCTTTTAAACCTTGATATCATGTCACACATCAACATTTTAGTACCCAAAGCACTTTTAGATGATTTACATAGTTCAAAGTTCAAATAGTCATGGCCCTAAATCTCTGAGTCTCTGTATCCCTGAGATCACACCACACATCAACATCCCAATAATTGAATCCATCCCAAAGGTTATACATAGTTCAAATTTCAAATAGTTTTGGCCTCAAGTCTCTAAGTTCTGGAAGCCCTGAGAGTGCTCCACATGGCTTATTTTAGTTAACTCATAACCTTGGAGCATATAAAGTAAGATCATAATTTTGAAGATCCCAAATGAATGAGAAATAGACAAGTGTGATGATTAAAAAAATGCATGGCCAAAGTAAATATAAATTATCTGATATCTAAACAAATCCAGTAAGCGAGACATCGAAACTTATCTTAAAAGGGATGACTAAGCATACATGAATCAATGAAAAGTTACCATTTGGCAAACAAAACCCCACCAAAGCTAAATGAAAAATTTAAATCTAAATGGGAATAATATAAAAATTTATTTATTCACATTGATGTCACATAAATTATGTATTCGAGGCATAATATTTCACAATATATACCAAATGTAAGCAAAGAAAAGTCACTTCACCATTAATAAAACATTACAATCCTAAGCTCTAAAATAACCAAAAGCCCTAGATTTTTTCACCAAATTTATGAAATCATCTAGATATTTTGTAAAATAAATACACAATCCTAAGTTATTTAAATGCCTTTCCCAATACCACCATATGTCTAAGCTCATTTTGCATATTCTATTTCTTTAAACACTGAATACACAGACACTGTATTCGACAAAAATACCCTGAATTTCAAGTTTTCATACTATTCAACCATATAGAGTGTATTAAATTCAATGGTGTCGTATTCTTCACAAGATCATCTATCCTAGGAGGTTAATCATTACATTGATGACTTTATTCCAATTAAAACCATGGGGCTCCATCAAGTGGCTATGAAACCAGAGGTAATGCCCTACATGAATTTATTTCATGATTTATTCTTTAATGTTACTTGTTCAAGGGACTATCTATAACTTATAAAAGGGGAAAATCTAATTGCTTATATTTATTTAAGGACATTTGAGAGGTACCTTGGGCTTTCAGGGCTTGACATTGTCTATAACCATGTCTCGACTTATGTATGGATTGAGTACAACACTGTAAAAGGTAAATTGAAATAGTGGCTTTTAAAACCTTAGAGGTTGAACCCCAAGGGAGGAATTTCCTCCAACATCATAATCAAATTCAAACCTAATATTATAATATTCATGACCCTTCTAAACAAATTATATGGATTTTCTAGTGTTGCATACGTGCAGGTAAAATGGGTCCCATTGTTGGGCATTCCCTTGATTTCTAACAAAAGTGTTGCCCTAATAAAGATAATTAGTGTTAGACTCAAGATGCAAATGTTCAAACATGAACAAAGTCTATTTGAAGAGAATTTTTACATGATATTATATCTATTGGATGTAATCTTTGGGATGGCCCACAGAACCCATTGAGAACTATGGTAGTCATCTACAGAATATGTCCATTATATAATTTGTGAAGAGTATTATTTCCTATTTATCTATAGATTTAAGAATGAGATTAAAATAATTTGTGAGAAAATTTATCCTCAAGTATACCAATCCATTCATATCACTTGTATGCCTATACTAACTAAGAATTTAATAAGAATCATAGCCAAAATGGAGGATTATTGATACTACCTTGATTGTACCATAATCAAAATTGAGGGGACAAGAACACCCCATCTATTTTTACTATGGCACATCCCACACAAAATAGAGAGATAAGATATTATCCACTAATTATACAATAATTTAGATGAGGATCTAGGCCTTAAACATCAATCTTACTACTACAAGACCTCCCATAACATTGGATAACTTTAGTTTGTAGTAAGGTCACATTTCAATCAAGTGGTGAAGGTAAGATCTCATTATAATTTAAAGGTGACCTAATTCATATAATGGGACACCAAGGGAAAGATTAAAAACTATCTTCAACTCCTCAAGGAGAAAAAAGGGGTGACCATTAGATATGGTCACCAAGATTATGAACATGATGTTATCTTTATGAATGTATTAGATGACTCTAAAGTTTGGACCCACATGAGGGATAAATAGATGTTAATGATTATTACCTAGGTCATTCAATATGACCCAGAAATTACCAAATAATAGGCTAAGTAAATGGTAAGGTAGGTAGAACAAGCTTTGATTCATTAATGGCCTCTAACATAGCCATAATATCTAACACAACAAGACCAACCTCCCTCTCCTATAGAAAAAGAGACCAATCTACAAGACAAAGATCCTAGAGGTTAAGGGAGGATAACCTCTAGATTAGAAATAAGATTCTTAAGGACTTATTACTCCTCATTTTCCCTCCACCCATTTAGTTACTACTACTATGGGCACATATATTTCATTTGATATGAATTCACCTCCTTAGGATAGATAAATGAGCACATTCTCTTTGGAACCTATCCCTCTACTTGCAACAATTACACAGGTAAGTCTCTTAGAGTTTATACAAGATTCCTTCTCATATATTCCATCTACTCTTCCATCCCCTCAAGCACTTCAACAAGGTCCATATCCATCCATAACCACTAATGAGGGGGTATCTCTTCAAATACTCCCTACGATACCATGTCCATCTCCATCTCTTATTCCTTCCACCATTTTTGTTCCACTTCCCATTCCTTCCCTACCACATGTGGTGATAATTCCTACTACTATGGATCCTTAAATGGTTTCATCTTCCTCCTCACCTCTTATTCCCCACACAATCACCTACCAAGGGAAATTTAAAGTCATCCCTACCTCCTTAAAAGTCTAAAAATTAGATAAAATACCATCATTAGGTATTGATACTCTAAGAGGATCCCTTGATTAGAAAGTAGAGGAAGAAGAACATGGACATATAATATCACTAATAGATTATCCTATAGATAAGGAGGATAGGAATGTAGAAATAATAAATGTACTTGAGAAAATGTTAAGTGAATAATGAAGATAAGATGAAATAGAGGAGTAGGTAGAGTTAGAACAAGCCAAAGTAATGAGCTTGGGAAATTTACAAGAAGAAGAAACTCTAGCTAGAGCACTAGGCTAGCATATCCTCACTGAAGAAAAAGATATAGTATAAATAATGTAGTTTATTCTCTTCCTTATTCTATTACTATTTTAGATAATCTAGCAACAAATTTGCCACATTTTATTCTAAATCCATCATTTTCTAGTTTAATTGATTATTTTATTATTTTAGCATCAACTTAAATAATGGCTCCAAATAAGAGTCTATTTTGATAATTTGGTTTCAGATTCCATTTTTGATCCACAAGGGCCACAAATCCTCTCAAAATATTTAACTCAATTAATTTCCACAAATTACATCTGTATAATTAGCCATAATGACAATTGTAAAAACCAAACCTAACCAAATATGTGGCTAAATTCAACCCTCAAATAGAAGCATCAAGTTGGAAAATGATTATTTATCCACCCCTCTAATTCCTTATTCAAATAAGTGCTTCATTAATACCTATATTAATACCTCTTCCTCCAATTATCACTATACCCTCTACCTATAAAGACCCAAGTCAAC